>QLNU02015360.1:306075287-306099923 GCA_006491805.2 Dysdera silvatica | reverse complement strand
TGTTTTCATTTGCTTCTGAGATATCACTTTCATCAATAAGTCCTTCCAGTGCAGAAAAGCGATTTTTTAATTCCAACTTGAATGCCTCGGTATTTACTTTCAGTTTCATTAGATCCACCCTCTTACTTACTTGTTTCCTAATGAGCTTCTGTCGTTCTAATTTAGTATTTAAGTGCACTTTACATCTCACCATTCGATGATCACTTCCAGTATTAAATCTGTTCAGTACACTGCAATCTTCAATAATTGATTTCTTGTTTGCCAGGATATAGTCAATTTCACTAGTTCCCCCATTTGGGTGTTTCCATGTCCATTTTCTTTGCGGTTTCTTCTTAAAAAATGAATTCATGATGCTAAGGTTTTCAGCTTCTGCAAATTCGATGAGTTGATCGCCACGTTCATTCCTTTCCCCATATCCGTATTTACCAACCGATGTCTCTCCTTGTTCCTGTTGTCCAATTCTTGCATTGAAATCCCCCATGATGAGCTTGATATGTTGTTTCCCTTTGGTGTGTAACTCTTTGATTTCTTCATAAAATTCTTCAACCTCTTCGTCGGTATGGCTTGATGTTGGTGCATATACCTGTACTATTTGAAGTTGGTATCGCTGGGTTAGTTGAACAACGAGCCTCGCTGCTCGATCTGACGTGCTTTCGACTTCAAGAAGGTAGTCTTTAATTCTTTTGTTGATTAAGAAGCCAACACCACTTGTTCTTCCAGTTTCCGTTCCTCTATAATAAAACAAATGTCCACTTTTAAGTTCCACCAACTCTTCACCTTTTCTTCTAACTTCACTGAGTCCTACAATGTCCCATTTGATCTTGTCAAGTTCTTCTTCCAATTCCTGAAGTTTTGCTTCAGAAGCAAGGGATCGTCCATTAAACGTAGCCAAGGTCAATAACAAACGGCAGCCTGGGCCATTCCAGTGATTCTTAGCACCCCCTGCTTTCATGCCACACTGACCGCTGCCTTGATCAGGAGCACTCCAGCACCTGGAGACTAGGGGCCATGGTTTCTGGTGTGTCAACATAATGGAGGAATTAGCCATAATTTCACCACGCTGGCTAGACGGGTTGGTGAATTAGCCCTCCCCTTCCGCCTTTCTATCCGTGTAGCAAATATTAATTTGCCACATAAATAGAAAGCTCAGCCTGCACCACTTGAAGGCGGGGTAGGACACTAGGTTACTGGCCTGGCCGGTTCCACACATCGTCACATACGTTCAGCGTGTGGGTCTCCTTCCAGTTAGATACCAGCAACCCTTTTGCAGGCCATATATATATATATATCCTTATATACGGAGAAAGAGAGCGTTGTTCCTGTCCTCGTTCGTCTAGCGGTCAAGACATTTCTGGCTCAACGGAGGGACCCTGGTTCGACTCCAGGATGGCGACGGCGTCTCTTTTTCTCTTAACCAAAAAGTAGCTCTAGTTTGAGTTTATTCATACGTGGATGTAAAATTATTATAAAAGTTTAATTTTATACTAAATAAAATATAAGTAATTTTATACTTGTGCTGTCATTTGTGCTTCTAATATTTTATTGTATCTCTTCCAACATGTAAAGTAAGCATGCATTGCTTCGTATTTTTATTTAAAAGTAGCAAAGCTTTATGACTAAGAGTATACGTTCTTGCATAAGCATAATTGACCAGGTATTATTGGACTATCTGCATTCAAATTTGCTTGATTATTCTATGTATGCATTTAATTCACAAGCAATAGGTTAAGTAGTTAAATGTTATATTATTGACTACATTTATTTACTTTTGGCTTTTAAATAAAACTGGTAATGTATGATAGTGCATTTTAATGTTTTCATTTTAGTTATAGATTAAATGCACAGATTTAAAAGAAATGAATGCGGCTTAATATTAAATTTATAGTTCAGTTGTCAACGTTTGCAAATGTTTTATTACATAACCTTATTTGTAGACAAAATAAAACAAAGATTATAAAGAGTTACTGCTTTTAATTTTTACATCATTTGGCTAGTCTTCTGATATCATATAACTCTACTTTTATGTATCTTTGGTGTTTTCAGACACAAATATCCCATGTTATTTGACGAACCTATTCCTCTAACTTCTAATCGATGGTATGTGGCATGGGCTAGAATTTCAGGTCCTAGTAGTGATTGTGGATCAAATGGACAATCGGTTGTTACATCAGAGGATCAGTATGTATATCTGATTATAATTTTTTGTACACATGCTATAAAATATTCAATGCCTCGGCATCTTTTAATTCTCTCTTTTTTCACTTTATGTTGAGTTTGATTTATTAATGACCCTGTCGAAATTTTCATCTTTCTTGAAGGTGGATAAAAATAACCACTTGGTATTATACACACATTCTTCATATCTCCAACTTGTTATACACTGTTTTTGAATTATATTCAAATTTTAATTAAAATTAAAAATGTGGCAAATTCTTTCCAAATAAATTAAAACCCTTCTAAAGGTCATTATGGACAATCAATCAATTTGAGAACTTTAGGTTAACTCTGTTTTATCTCATAAGTAAATCTGTTTTTCAGGAATAGTTTCCAAAACTAACTAAAACAAAGTGTCAAGTGACCTTGAATTCAAAATATATTTACCATCATTATTTCTAACTTCTTCCTATTGTAACCCTTTTCAATGCTGTGATAATACAAATATTTCGGTTTTGAGTTGAAGAATACATCAAGTTCCCTTAAGACACCTTCCTTTGTATGAAATCTTTTTAAACTAATATGGTGTTAAGGAGTGCAAAAAAAAAAAAAGTGATAATCTGATGGTGCCACATTGGGAGAATATAGCATGTGGGCCTTAGCTTCCCATTAAAGAGCCTTGATTTTTGGAGCATCTTTGTCACGATATAAGGTTTAGTATTATCATTATGAAGCATAAGACCTCTTCTGTTTCTCAGTGCTGGCCTTTCTTTGTGCTGCTTTAGCTGGTCTAGTTATTGACAGCACTGTTTCACCGTAGTTTAGTTGACTAGTAGCAGCTTATAATGGATAATCTCATCTACATCTAATCAAATTGACAGGATAATCTTACTTTTACAGAAGCCTCCCTTTGGCTGTAGATTTGGTCTTGTTGTCCACTCATTGTCTTCAACACTTAGTATTGTTATACATAATCCATTTCTCATCATTTTCAATTTATGAAGGATTCCCTTTCCAATCAATTCTTGATGAACATAAGGCATCAGGTCTCCATTGGGCCCTGCTATTGTGCAACAGTTCATTTACAATGCCATTATCTCGAGTTCAACCCCCAACAATGCCCTCCTCTATCCCACACCCTCAAAAAGAGAATAGTTACTTATTAACAACTCATTGTAGTCTGGAGATTGGTTCTCTAGGCCTTAAGAGGTTAAGATTCCCTGGTAAACAGCTGATCTCGGTACAGCATGACCATTGCTGTCCTTGCACCATGAAAATCATAAATAAGCCAGCAGACTTCCATTTCTTGTTTCAGGTGGTGTTCCAATAATTTTTGAGGAACTCATTGATCCAACTTAAAAACTTTTATCGATCTTATGACAATAAATTGTTAAATGGGATTTGATTTGAGCTTCTTGACTAATTCTTCCACTGTTACATAAGAATTTTATTTGATGGTCATAACAGATCAGCATTCAACTGTTGATGATGTTATGGCCTTGGCTCATTGTTAAGTCTGTAGTTCCCTGAGCGAAGACTCTAGAATCATCTTTGACTTTGCTTACACTCGCAGAATCTGAACCATATACCTTGCATAAGTTAGATACTGCTGCTGTGACTTTTTTACCCTAACAGTACTCTCAAACCTAAATATGTCTTAAGCTCTGCAATGGCAACCTCTTTGCCTAGTGTACTGTTAATCTGGATTAGACTACCATGATTGGGTGAAAAAAAAAAAAAAAAGAAAACTTACTGAAATAGCTGTTTACTGCAGTATTGGGTTTAGTTTCCTAGGCTTTAAGTGACACAGATTCCCAGAAAAATGTCAGTCCACTGTACCGGGATGATATAGTAGGAAAACATCCGTTTATGATGCCACTAAATCGAGTTTGACTTCTAACGGTATCTTGGAATGTACGTCATTTTTCTGCACATATTAGTGAAGGTATCAAACCTAAGTTGTGGCACCTTTAACAGCTTAGGGGGTTGAGATTCCTTTGAAAACTGCAGGTTTCTACATAGCATGACTTGTTTTGTCCTTGTGCCATAAAAACACAAATATACTAAGAATTTAAACTGGACTAACGGTCAACCATAACATCGATTATAAAACACAACACTCAATCAACAAAAATAAATTTGTAGAAAAAACTGTTTATGAAACATTTTTTGAAACTTCTTATGATAAGAAAGAAAATGATTCATAAATTTATTTTATAAGATCCATGTGGATATAGACAAATATGATGCATTTTATTTAAATGCCATATGTATAGCCAGTAAAACAAAAATCCAAACACTTTTTCCATTCGTACAATCATTATGCTACAGAATATTCAAATGTATCATTTGATAGTAAACAATGAAATCTACCAATTCATGTGCACAAAATTTGCATAAGGGACCGTCTCCATATTTAAACTTGCAGAAACTTTGAAAATTTCAATGGCAACACCTAAATTCGGTATCATAATCTGATTCTAGACTATTTAATTAGGCTAATTTTAAAACTTTTGTTTCATTCTGACTAATAAAACTCGAGATATTCTATAAAATGTTTGGGGGCTTCCACCATGGTAAAAAAAATAACTTATAGGTCGGGAATCTAATTTCCTGATTAAACCTGTTGAAACCAAAAACTTGTAATACCATTTTTTTATTTTTTTTTCACTGATGTAAATTTGCCAATATACCTGTTGAATGGTGATTAAGAAATGTCACTCGACAACAGTTTTAAAGCATAAAATAATCTTTTTTTAATGTTTTGTGACTATACATGCTCCCTTAAATTAAGGCTTTAAATAATATTTAGCATAAAAATTACCATCGTATTGCGCTGAAATGTCTGTACAGTAGGTAAAAAACCGTAAGGTTTCAATTGCCATCAGAAAATTAATATGTTTCTATTCATATTTTTATCGACTATACTTTTCATAATTTATAATTCAAATTAGATATTATTTTAAAAATGAAGAACATCATAAATTTTATTTGGTTTGTTAAACTTAAACGCAATAAAAAATATTTGAGAGATAATGTAATATTTCATGAGATATTCATAAAAATCTTATGAAATATTTTAACATCATGAGCTCAATATTTCTAATGCTCAATACTCATAAACCCTTGACTCACATGAATTGAAATTTAATATTAGGGTGGTTTTTCTGTTTTTGTTTTTGTTTTGTTTTGGTTGCAGGCTCGAAATATTTAGTAAAATCTAGTTGTTGTCATTTGAATTTTCAAAGTTGCCTCAAGTTTGAATATGAAGATGGTCCCTCATGCAAATTTTATGTACATTGATTGGTAGATTTCATCGTTCGTTATCATTGATTGGTTCTTTTGATTTTTCTACAGCATAATTATTGTGCAAATGGCAACAGAAGTTCGGATTTTTGTTTCACAGGCTGTGTACATAACATACATATGTGTGCACAGGGTGGTTATAATTAAACGTTCCATATTCAGAGCTCTCTGCAGCTCTAACTAATAAGTGGAATGACACCAAAATTTGTACATGTACTATTAAAGGGATGGAGAGAAGAATTTTGTGTTAAAAAAAAAAGTTCCTAGGACGAAGTGTGTCACTGTTCAACAGGAAATACATGATAAAAGTACTAGGTTGTCGAAATTAAACTTTCCCAACTCAGAGGGCTGTGTAGGGCATTGTATTGATCGTAATGATATTAAATTTGGACAACATACACTTCAGACCATGCGCTCAATGTTAATTAAAAAAATAAAACCTAGTGCAAAAATTCACCAATAGGTGTCACTGCAGTGGGAAGAAATATTCTACAAATGTTCGATATGTTCCTTGTGGTTCTCCAACTCTTTCCAATCGCAAAACAGTGTTGTTTTACAGCTGAATGCAGTGAGTCCGCATGAAGTCCACGAACATGGAGACGAATACAGTCTTTCAGATGTGACAGGGTTGCGGGTTGTTCTCGGTAGACATGATCCTTTAAGAATCCCCATAACCAAAAGTCACACAGGTCAAGATTACATGAGCAAGACTGCCAAGCTGTTGGAAAACAACTGTCGATCATACATGCTTCGATGGCAGTTTTTCTAACACCTGTGCAGTTTTCCTAACATGCGGAGGTGCACTGGTCTGCAGAAAAATCTTGTCCTGGATGTGGAGATGTTGTTGTAGTTCTGGGATTATGAACATTGTCAACATGTCCCGATAGCGTTGTCCATTGACGGAACAGGTTTTAAACCCTGTTGGAGTCATCTCCTAAAAAAATAAGGCCCAATGATGAACATCGCAGAGAAACCACACCATACCATTACTTTTGTGGGTTGTAAGGGCACGTGATTGATTGCACATGAATTTTCCATTGTCCAAATTCATCAGTTGTGTGTATTCACTTGACCATTCAGATAAAAGTGGATCTCATTTGTCCATAGAATGTTGCAAGACCAAGCGACATCAAATGTCGTTCACTCAGGGAATTGCAGCACAAACGTTTCCTGAACTTGAGCGTCCCCATCTTAAAACATGTGAAGACTATGGATTTTGTAAGGATAATAACCCGTTATTCATTGAATCATGTGCCAAATGATGGAATATGATATATTAACAGCAGGTACACTCATACCACTATGTGGTGATTGACTAGTTGTTTCCTTGACCACCATAGCCACATTTTCTATGCATGCATAGTCAACAGGTGTCTGTACTCTGCCTTGTAAAATTCCTAGTTGTTCAGTTTCATTTTTTTCATCTTGTTTCATAGAGCACATGGGATCATTAGTCCTTATGCATGCATTCTTCCCCTGGCTTTGTGATGCAATGATCTTACCACAGCAGCATTGTGCATTATCAAACCGGAAACTCCTGCTTGTGCAACAAATTTGAAACTCTTACTTATGCAGTACCTTTCTTCCTCTTTTATCGGACTTGTCATTTGCATAGATTGTGCAGATGCTCCATTTCTGCAAATCACGTTTCATTACTGTTACTGCACTGGCTATTGGAGACTTTTGTACTAATTTTTTTTAAATAAATCTTGAGCACATTATCTGAAGTGTCTACTGTTCAAATTTTACGTTATTATGAACCATACAATGCCCTATTTGTGCCCTAATTTCATAACCTTCTGCATATAAATAAAGAACTAAGACATTTTATAAATACCCTCCCAAATTTTGCTTTAATTATTATATTATCCTAAGTTCATGGATACAGTGCGGAAATCATTTCATGTAAATTTGTTGTTGAATAAATTTATTAACAGAATTTAGTATTTAGAAAGTAAATCTATTTGACTAGAGAAGGTATTTTTTTAAACATTAAAGACCTACAGCATTGGTCTTACAGAGGTACCTTTCTTGCTTTGCGAGCTCTGCTACTATAATAAAATTACCACCACATATTAGGTGGTAGCGCTAGATAATTCAGTTGGATAGGCTAGCTATATAGTTTCAGCATACTATGATGTCATAGTATTTGCATATTCAGTTCTGATATGTAAACTGTATGTACCCAAAAACAAACACAATATGCAAAAATATATTGTAACATTTCTTTTCCCTTTTGAGTATTGTGAACAAGTATGACGCCAATCTTGTAGTTGCATCATACACTAAACATTTTGTGAATGCATCAGCTATATTTGCATTGCTCGAAATAGGGGACAACAGAAAAACATTTTTTGTCATTAAGTTCTCTTATATAATGATACATAATATCAATATGTTTGGTTCATACCTTCTCCACTAAATTTTTACAAAAATAGTTTGCATTTCAATTATCACAAGTATGTGTGGGTTTATATACATGTATAGTGAATAAATCACATTCTTCTACACTTCATTAATCCATTTTAATTCCTTTATCACCTTTGACAGCACAGTACCTCCCTTAGTGGAGAGCAACACATTTCTGTTTACCAGTTCGCCATCTAAATGTCACTCCCCTTATGAAAAAAATATAACCATTAGTTAACTTTCTCTGTCATTATGTATACTGCCCAACTTCAGTCTAAATATGTAACTTTTGATAATTCAATACTGTAATTTTTATTAGTATTTAAATAAATTAGAATCTGCAATATACCTTTCCAATGTTACAATATGGAGATAATACAGTCATATCAAATCGAATGTTGATCTTGTTCTGGTTGCTAAGAAAATCTAGCTACTTATCACTTCTCTAAATGGATATTCCTCCGTGGTTTAATATAATTTTCTTCCATTGGCAAGTCCAGTTTACTGAACACTTACAAGAACCTTGACGTTTATATTTTGCATGTTATTTTTTTTTTTAAATAATTTTCTTAATATAACTCTATTGATGCAAAAACAGTTGATTTTTAACTGATTCAAACTCCATACCTAAAAATTTTTAAATTGTGTCATGATTTTTGTTATATTTCTCTTTTAATAAATTAATTACAGTATCAATTTCTTCACAATCTTCTAAGAATATATCCAAATCATCAACATATACTAATATGACATTTTTTAAACCTAGTCTATATGCACAATGGCAATATTTAAAGTTTGAAAAACCGAGTAATTCCAAAGTCTTGTTCCCCATACTGTACTACTGCTTACCACTTTGACATAGTCCGTACAGAGAACATTTTAACATTAGTATATTACCTTGCTCAAGATAAATTTGAATTAGTGTATTACCTTGCTCAAGATAAATTTGAAAACATTCATGTTGTTTCATGAAAATTTCTTCATTCTGTTTTTCATATAAATAAGCACACTTTATATCTAAGTGTCTGTGATATCAGCTGCTAATTAGTGTAAATAAAATAAAATATAATCTTACGAAAATGAAATATAACACTCGTGAAAACGTTGCATTGCAGTCTATACTACTTTTCTTACCGGAACCTTGAGCTATAAGTCTGTCCTTGTATCTTGTAACTTTAACTTCAGAGTCATGTTTCAAATTATAGACCCATTTAAATCCTATGATTTTGTTTTGTTCCATTCAGGGTACTAATTCCCGCTCTAGACTTTTTTGAAGAGTTTTGATTTTTTCTTCTATAGCTCCTTTCTACATAATACACTGTTTTTACTATGCATAAGCCATTGTTAGGGATTTCAATGCAGTATGTTTTATGTTATCACTTACACTTTTCTCCTCTGATTCAAGATTTGGTTTTGAATTAAAATTTATTTTATTTGGATTGAATGGCATGTTGCTCTTGACAATAACTTTTAACATCATTCAAACTTCTTAGACAAATATATGGTTCAGGATAATAGTATATATTCATCCTACTTGCTGATTCTCTACATTTACGAAATTTTCCCCTCTCTTCCTCAATGGATACAATTTTCTTCTGTTTTTTCCTTAATATTGGAGCAACTAAAACTAGAACCATTTTGACTTTCCTCAGAATCATATTTTCGAATTTCTGCATGGTTGTTGTTGTTAATCCAATCATCACTAGGAATAAATTTTCTCTGACTGAAATTTGTATTTTGGGAAATTTTCAGTTCCCAAGTTCTCTTCATTAAAATATCCATACTTCGTTTCTTTGACTGTGTTAGTGTCAGGAAACCAGATTCTGTATCTCAATGTTCTTAGGTGGGCATATCCTACAAAGATCCAGGATCTAGATCTGTTTTGTAATTTGTTTCTTTTTCGTTTTGGTATACAAACAACCATAATGCTTTAAATGACAAATGGAGGGTTTTGTATGTATCCAAGTTCATTTGGAGTCTAATTGATTTTGCTTTAAATAAATAACAATAAAGCCTCCAGTGATTAATCCTTAGATAATTTTCCTTATCCCTTGATGCTGTTTTGCTTAATTTAGCTAGTTTGCAATTGTTACGTGGTTCAACATTTCCTTTCAGTTCCTCAGTTTCAATTACACATCGTTATTATTACATCTGCAATAATCCCTGTTGACTTTGGTGACCACACCTAACATGGAATTTCTTTAAATTTTCAGCATAATTAGCTTTTTGTGACATCATGGCTTTATCAAAATTACCATTTACTAATCTGCCTTCCACTGCATAAAAGTTCTTCAGTTAAATTGTAGATATTTTGCTTTCAAGTGGATTTATTACTTCTATCTTCCTGCCTCCTGGAACAGTTTTACCACCAGCTTTATTTATTAATCTACTTGAAATAAGGTTTCTCCTTATGCTTGGAGAATGATAAACATTTTGAAGAGTTAAGTTTACTAACCCATTACTGGCTTTTATTTGCAGTTTCATGTCACCAGTTCCAATGATCTTGGTGTTTCCTACTCAAGGCATTGCAGTTCTACCTTGAAGGGGGGGGCGATAATTATTACAACAAGGTTTTCTAACGCAGAAATGTTCCGTAGCTGTTATATCTATAGTACACTCCATTGATTCTGAACCAATAGCAAGACCAAAGTAAAGAATAGACTATTCTTGAGTTCTCTTAATTCGGTTCTCTGAGATATTTTTGGTTTCGTTCGTTTAATGATTTGTCATTCCGTGTCAAGTGATCCAATGGAAAAACTTTACCCCTTGGATTTTTTTTCAAACTTGGCTCATTAGATGTACACCCAGAGATAGTGAAAAATCTAAATTTTCAGATTTTGAACTGCAGTATTTTTTAAGTTATAGGCCTCTGAAATCCGGAAAAAAGCACGATTTTCTGTTTACGTGCAGTTACAAAAACTATTACTAATCAAGCTAGAAATGAGATAGATGAAATAAAAATAATGTTGTAGATTATAAGCTTTCATATGATATCCAACATTACTAGTTTTGGACAGTTTGGAATTTCAAGGTCATGCAGTGAACTCACCCCAATCTCAAAAGCGTTATTTTTAAAATTTTTAAAAAAATCACACATAAATTTGCACATATTAGCATCATTTCTGGAAAGTTTCATCTTGGGACAGGAATGGGAACATATTTTGGTCTTTTTTAAAAAAAGTTATGCCAAGGAAAGACCATCTGCATAAATGGAAATTTTTAATTTTAGTCCACACTTATCAATTACTTTGGCAAGAACAACTGTTTTTAAAAGAAACAGTGCTATCATATTATATGCTAAAACAGATGAAAAAATTTACCCAGTTGAGAGGGTTGAGGAGGGGGAAAAAGGGGGTAATTGAGGCCTAGCTAGGTGTATCTTAAGAAAATTGCGTCCTCAAATAAACATTAACTTGTGAATTTATGAAAAATTTCACTTTTTACAAGTTGGTGCTGCCTCATTCCCCTTTTTTCTACGTAATTAACATCAACGATCCCCTGCAAGGTAATTTTTAAGAGCTGTGGTTGCCCAGTCCATTTCTTCTATACAAATGTAATAAGTGCAGCCAGTAGGTCATTTGGGTTCCAGCAGAGTCAGAATTTTGGAAATATGCACCGTTGTTGCACATATTTATCTTTCAAGCTAAGTGGGTACATAAAGGATGGAATAGGACCTTTAGGATACAGAAACTTCACATTCACCATCTCAGTCATTCCATTCTTTTCCAAAATTGTACTAAGCCACCATTGACTGTTATACTCGCATGTTACATATCTTTTCACATTTGTTACTGTGACAGTCTTTTTCAAAATTTCTCCTGTCAAGAAGAATTTGTAGGACTACTTGCTTTTTGAATATACTTTTGTCAGTATCTCTTCAGATGACACATTGTGGAAATTGTGGAATTTCCGGGTGCTAAGTATTGGCTTTGCAACCAGAAATCGTTTTTCTAGAACTTTCTGTTTGTCTTCATGTTGTTGTTTATTTAAAAAAAGATTTCTTCGAGAATATTAGTTTGACACCATTTAAATAAATGTAATGGTCTCATTTTCTCATCATATGGTCGTTGTAGACTTGCCCCTGCTGCAAGTCTTTTCACAACCCCTCCGAGACCATTGCATACATCTTTACCATGCAATGTTGCATAAAAATGTCACTCAGCCTCGATGCCGAACTCACTCTCATGGTGACATAAGTTTAAAAAGTTTTTTCAATTTTTGAATTTAGCAGCAGAACCATCTGAGAAGTAGAATATTTTTTGCAAGTCTGGTATTAATTCTGATTTTAGATATGAGCCAAATTTTATTTGAAATAAATTTATGGCCATCGTGTTATGCTCAAGATGTTCAAAGATGCAATGTTTTTAATTTTTAAAACATCAGAATCTTTGTAGTGGACTGCTATTGGGAAAATTGTAGCCTAGTCATTGTTCCAACAAAAAAACTGGACCTCATCTTGCAAAACGAAGGCATAATTTTCAAAAAAGTCAAAGGGTATCACAGCCTCATTTTCTCTAACGTTCTCCTTGAAATAATTGTAGTATTCGAACTGCCTTCATGCTAAAAAGGAATGTCTCTGTCTGAAGCAATTGTTCACACAATAATTCCAGAAACTCATCGGTAATTTTGGTGAAAGTTTCAAAATTATATCTCTCAACGGATACCCATTGCTTGTATGTTATACAATCTATCATCTCTTCTTCCAACTTTACACCTAATTCTTGTTTCAGATGTTCAACACCAGGACCTGAAGGACGTTCAGTAAGGTGGCAAGCTATCCTTGGATTAGTGCACATTATCTTCATTAAACAGGACTTACAGTCACTGGTGTACCATTACTGTTGTATTTTTCAGTTTAGCCCCTTGTACCTACGTAAGTTTCACATTTTGATGTGTTGCACAAACACACAGAGTGAGTACCACTTCCTCCAGCTAATACCCAGTTCTTGGGTTGCAGTTCAGCGAATTTAGAAAATCCTATCTTTTCAGTAGGATGTTTTTCCTTAAATAACTCATACAATTTCTTTAAATTTCTTAAAACTAGCCTTTTTTTAACTCAAACTTTTTTTAAAAAAATGATCAAAATATGATCCCATTCCCATCTCATAAAACTTTACAGAAATGATGCTAAGATAGGCAAGTTTATGTATGATTTTTTCATAATTTTAAAAATAGCACTTTTTGAGAAATTCAAGGTCAAAGTGTTCGTTGCATGACCTTGAAATTCCAGACTGACCAAAACTAGGTCATGTTGCATATCATATGAAAGCTTATAAAATCTATCATATGGTTTTTCTTTCATCCGTCTCATTTCCAGCTTGAGTAATAATAGTTTTTGTAATTGCATGTAAGCAGAAAATTATTCTTTTTTCCGAATTTGAGGCCTATGATTTAAAAAATACTGCAGTTAAATATCTAAAAATTTGGATTTTTTACTATCTCTGGTAGTACATCAAATGAGCCAAATTTGGAAAAAATCCAAGAGGGTTAGGTTCAAAAGTGCTAAAATTTTGGTTCACTTGACATGGAGTGACCCAAGTCCTTTACTATATGGCTAGGTAATATAGCAATTACCCTTGAAAGATTTACTCTTTACACTGATATTCTTTATATTTGAAATTTGGTCCTCTGTGTTTACCAAAAATCACTGGTGTGGTTTTGCATCACATTTTAGCATTGGGCTATTCCTTTTTTTATCAACTACAGTGAGCAGGTACAGTAACCTTTGCTTTTGCAATGAAAATATATCGTCACATGTTAAGTAACTTCGTAGTTCCTTAATTGCTGCAAAACAATGTCTGGGTGAAGTGATTTGCTTGCAAGGTGGGACTACGTTTCATATTGCATAGCTAGTGCAGTAAGATTAGTCAGTGACATAACACTATACGGTAAAATGAATTGAAAAAGAACAACTTTTTAGGCATAGTTTTAAATTTTTAATAACAAAAATCGATGTACATTCTGGATGGGCTTTGGCCATCCGTCGTCTTGTTCTGATGAGGGATGGCCAACGCCTGTTTCATTTTTTCAGTTTAGTGTTTCTTCCTTGTATTTCCTGTCATGCAGTGCTTTATTTTTCTCCCATTGGCAGATTTTGGAATTGGATATTTCTTTTTTCTTTCTCTTGAATTGTATATGCCCCAAAGCAGAATGTTTTGCAATGTTCGGCAACAAGCCTTCAGCTGATCAAAAATATTCTTCATGAGATATATATATATATATCATCATCATATTCAACCATTATCTATCCACTGCTGGATGAAGGTCTCTCCAAATGCTTTCCACACAAGTCTATCCTGAGCAATTCGCTTCCACGTCACCCCAACCTGTTTTCTTATTTCATCCACCCATCTAGTTTGAGGACGTTTTCTAGGTCTTCGGTGGTCTCTTGGAATCCAGTTCAGAATTTCTGTTGTCCATCGTTGATCAGTTCTTCTTGCAATATGCCCAGCCCATCGCCATTTTGATTTCTCCTAGTTATTCCAAGCATGCACCTCTCCATGCTCCTTTGCGTTGTCTGTAACTTTCGTATTGCTCCAACTGTTAGACTCCATGTCTCTGATCCATAAGAGAGGACTGGCAATACACACTGGTTGAAGACCTTTCTTTTTAGACACAAAGGCAATTTCCCCTTCAGGATAAAACTGTTTCTTCCAAATGCACTCCAGCCAAGTTTAATACGTCTGTTGAGTTCTTTCATAATGTTGCCATCCATTGAAATCAGCTGGCCAAGGTAAATATATGAATCAGCAATTTCTAGCTCAATGTTGTCAACTTGTATTTTTGTTTCCTCTACGAAATTATTGAACATGATCTTAGTTTTTTGTAGGTTCATCTTGAGTCCAACTTCTTTACTTCTAGTTGAGAGCTCCTGTACCATGTCTTGGAGTTCTGATGGGTTCGTTGAAAAAATAACAATGTCATCAGCAAACCGCAAATGATTTAAATATTCACCATTTATTTTTATTCCCTTGTTATTCCAATTTATCTGCTGAAAAATCATCTGTAAAGCTGAAGTAAAAAGTTTTGGAGAAATGGTATCTCCCTGCCTCACACCTTTACCAATTTTGATAGTTTTGGTATCTTTATGTAACCGAAATTTTGCACTTGCATTTTTATACACACGTTTCACCATGTCAATGTGCATAATGTTTAGCACTTTTGTGAAGATTTTATAAATAGCAGGTAACAAGCTAATTGGTCGGTAATTTTTTAAATCCTCTTTATCACCTTTTTTATGCAAAAGAATTACTGTTGCAGAATCCCATTGGTTTGGTATGTTACCACTGTTGAGGCATTTGGTAAAGAATTTTGCAAGTATGTCTTCTACATGTTCTCCAGCTTCTTTTAAGATATCTAATGTAATGCCATCATCGCCAGGGGATCTTCCTTTCTTCATACTTTTTATTGCAAATGCTACTTCTTCTTTTAAGATTTTAGGAGCTGTTCCTTCGACTATCTCAGAGTCTTCGTTTAATCCACTGTTTCCCTCATACAGCTTTCTGTAGAATTCTTCAACTCTTCTAAGTATTTCTTCCCTATTTCTTGTTACAGTGCCATCCTCTCCTTTTAATGCAATGATGTGTTTCTTCCCAATAGACAAACTCCCTTTAACAACCCTAAGGCTCTTGTTGCTTTCAATGGCCTTCCTTACTAACTCACAATTGAATTTTCTTATATCTTCTTTCATGTTTTTGCGCAAAGTTTTGCAAAGTTCTACATACTCGATCTTGCAACTGGTATTTTGATTGTCCACCTTCATAAGTCTTCGCCTTTTCATGAGTTGTTTCGTCTTCTCAGATAATTTGCTATTGTGCTTTTTACAGGTTACACCACCAATTTCCCCAGCAGTTTCAACTATTGTCTTAACAATGTTTTCATTTGCTTCTGAGATATCACTTTCATCAATAAGTCCTTCCAGTGCAGAAAAGCGATTTTTTAATTTTTTTTTTCTACTTCCAAATTGAATGCCTCTGTATTTTATTTCAGTTTCTTTAAAACTATGTTCTTACATACTTGTTTCCTAATGAGCTTCTGTTTTTCTAATTTAGTATTTAAGCACACCTTACATCTCACCGTTCGATGGTCACTTCAGGTATTAAATCTGTTCATTACGCTGCAGTCTTCAATAATTTTCTTGTTTGCTAGGATAATCAAGTGTGTGTGTGTGTGTGTGTGTGTGCGTGCATATATATGTATTTTTGAATTCTATAAACTACAAAACGTAACTTCCTTTTTTTTTAATCGAAATGCAGAAAACATTTGTTGAACTAATTTTTTATTTACAAAAAAAAAAAAAATGCCCCTGCGATTGTTCTGAGGTGAAGTTGTTTGTACTGCAATGTGCATCACACTTTTTAGCACATTCTGCTTTGGGGTGTATATGCATAAATTTTGGTATCATTCTGCTTAGTGGATAGAACTACTGAGAACTCTCAACAGGAAAAGATTGGTTATAACAATTTCGTACTTTTAAACGTATGGTAGAAAAAGACCTATATTATAATGTAAAAGTTATCTAAATAAAAATACAAGTACAAAGTGATCTAATAACCACAACTACTGGCTTCCAACTCTCTGATCTGTGTTCAACTCCCAGTAAGTTTGTTTATATGTAAATATATTATGATTTAGTGGTTTCATTAAGCCACCAGTTCCATCCTATATGACCCATGGCCATCTTTTAATGCAAAATATATGAAATAAAAATATAGAAAAAACACTCCGCTTATTGGTATTTTATGCGGTTACATATACATTTCTAAATTGGTGAATACTAATCCCTGTTTATTGTTTTCCCTTTTATATAGGGTTACTTTCTTTTTTAAAAGTTCTAAAAAATCAAACAATGGAACAGATGTGAATGCGGGACAGATTCCTCAAATATTATATAGGTTTGTTTTCCTTGCATTACTAATTGTTTGTACTTGAAATGTCTCTTTCACTTTTTCTCAGGTTAATAGTATGAGATATTTGTATGCATTTTCTAGTAAAATTCTTCAAAAATGTTTTGAAGTACTTGAAGTATATTTATTATAATTTATATATTCACATGTTTCTTTCACAGTTGTCTTAACAGCCGTAACTTGCCATAAAGTCTTAATAACTAAAAAATATTTATTTTAACAAACATTAAAACTCCAAATGAAATAGTGTAAATAGCTGTATAACTTTACAACATAAAATGCAGACTGATGTTGAATCTCTAACTGCAATAAATTTGAAAACAAGAACCGAAGCAGAACAACAAACATGCAGAAAGTTAAGACCATTTGATAGTAATAAAAATTATATGTAAATTACAGGGATCGCACTCCTGCACCAATTAAGCCACAATTGTGCTAATTTAAAATTTATGCAGCAAACTGCTCCAAAGCTGTTAAACTGTGCCATTTTATTCCAAACTCAATTTTTGTACTTACACTGAAACAGATTTTATTTCACCAAATTCAAATTTTCACATGTAATATTGTTTTTTTCTTTTACACTTCAGTCTTTGGCCCTTCTTCCGTAGTTAAGCAGACTTTTAGTCTATAATTTCTATATATCATTGGATTGAATTGACTACACACATACGGATGAGCTTAGTCATATGTCATGATGGCGTTTCCTTTTGTGCAAGGGTCCATACTGTCTTAAAACATTTTTTTTTAGAAAATGAATTTCAGTTCTTAAAAGTTTTTGTTATCACTCAAAATCTGGGAAAAGTCTTTAATTTTACTCTCCTGATCATCAACATTTCTATGTAGCATGTTTTTGTTATTGCCATTCTTCGCACAGCACCATTCAACATAATGAACGAATGTGAAATTTAAACCATTCGGCTCGTAACGTGGCTTTTGTAAGCAGAAGCAAAATGCAAAAACAGGAATTCCTTGTGGAACCTTTCTAGAACGTTCCTTTAGAGTAGTGGTTCCCAACCTTCTTCAAGCCGCGACCCACTTTTATAGTAGCCAAGTAATCCTTGACTTCTCTTTTTTAGTAACCAAAAGATCTGCAATCCCCCCCTTTGTTTACTGCCACAGAATTTGCATAATAAAAGTATTTTTAACAGAGTAAAGAAAACACATTAAATACAAAATTATATTATATTAAGTATATATGTTACATTTTATATATACACACACATACAGTAAAACTTGTCTAAGGCCGAAACTGACGGGACCGGAAAAAATTTCTGTAGTATGCATGTTTCCATCTTACGGAGGTTACATGCAAAATAAATATATACATAGTTAAATTCAGTGATAAGAGATGACTGCATATGCTGTTTTTGTCTCATTTTGCGAACTTTATAATTAAATTTATTTCCCTCGTGATAGAAATATTTATTTTATCGCTGCATTTTATATTTATTAATTTTTGCAATATTTTGTGTTAATAGTTATCATCAGTATAGTACAAATCTCCATGGCAACTGTACATGCTTATTCAAGACAAAAGGTATATGAAGCAAGTTTAAATTGTAATGATAATGTATACAATCACCCTCACTCCCCAATTTTCAATCCCTCTATTTTATGTTACGATTAAAATGGGAAATGTGCTAACATATAAACAGTTCTCAACCTTTAATATTCACTCACAGTATGCAATTCTTTGATACATTAACTGTATTACACAAAACAATTTTTTATGGTTATTCGTTACAATTTTGTCTTACAATACACGTTTCAATTTTGCATATTGAATCATTCACCATGTTCATTACTTTTTAATTGTTTAGTTGAAGACTTTTAAAGCTTGAACATACTTTTGAAGTTTTGTATGAACTTTTGAAGTTTTGTACAAATTTTTGAAGTTTTGTATATACTGTAAGTATACTAGGGTGCTCTGACGAATCCAAGGGGAGCGATGAGGCGATCGCCTCCCCCTTGGGCCGAAATTATATCATGGAAAATGAAAGAAAAAGTACCGAACACTTGGCTAAAAAGAGGAATCGGAAACAAATCGCCTCCCCCCACTATGCCATTGAAAGATTTCTGGATCTGCCTTTGTTATGGTATACATATAGCTTGTACCCTAACATGTTTTCTAGATGCCAAGAATATAGGCTAATTCATTAACATTTTATTAGCCTCCAGAGTGATTGTTCCTTGGTGGAAAAAGAAAAGAATAAGAGTTTCACTCTTCCCAATTTCATTCTTTGTTAGCTTCCAGAAAGTTCTTTTATTTGAATTTGCGATCTTCAAGAACAAGCTAAATCAAAAACTAAGTATCATTGAGAAGTATCTTCCAACACAAACTGGAACTTTGGGTGCTTCTCTGGCCATAAACCTCACAACGTATGACCATTTGTACTACACCCTGCTGTGAGTTTATCCATGAAATGATAAAGTCGACATGAGTGACATTTTGTTTTGGCTAGCAATGAATGTTTTTATTTAAGTAGGGGTGATGTGCAAAATGGTGGTCGGGTAAGGGCATTATGTATCTATAAAGTGTAAAATGTCTTTTGTTTGTCCTCCTCCACTTTGCTATTTGCATTGTATTACGACCCTCTTTTTCAAGTTCGATTTTTAGCTTGCCACCCCTCCCTATTTGCACACCATATACAAGTTTTTATCCTCATAGTTTTAAAGTAAGAGGTACATCATGTTTGGTTTTCAAAGTTAATCTAGCCACTAAAGAAAAAATCTCACTACATAAAATCGTTGAGTGCAGCAGGGAGGGTAAATATTAATGATCACTTTATGTGCATTATAAGATAAAATGATTCTTTTGTAAATGGATTTATTTTATTTGATGACAAAATTTATTTTCCCCCAATGTCTAAGTGAATAGGAGGGTGGCTGTTTAGCAAAAATTCTTAGTAATTCAAATTGAGATGGAATTCAGATGAAGGAGATGCTTTCTGAGTGAAGGTAAATCAGCGCAATTATGTGGTAGAAATTGCATTTAAAAAAAAGTCTGCCACCTTTTAAAATTTGGCAGCATGGTCACTTGCCCAAATTTTCTATTTATAAATTCCGGCATGCCTTCTCATCCTTCTGTATTGGATCATCGATTGCTATGGAGAAGCATTGGAGAACAGGTCTTGAATGGGAGGAATGAAAGAGATGATAGTCACCCCTTGTACACATTTCGTCAAATTAAAAAAAGAAAAACCTGGCTTATTTCCGGAAGTTCTGAAGCTCGGACCACACCATCTGCATTGTTCAATTCTATTGATCATGGGTGATTCAATTTAGTGATTGTGCTGTCTCTGGTGGTGTTTTTTGGCATTTTTGGGCTGTACATGGTTTCATGGTGAACGTACGATGTTGGGATGGTGGGGGGAAGAATACACAATAATATCATCTGGCGACATTTCGTTGATTTTTTTTAAATGGCGTTGCCGGTTACACCTGGTGTACGTTTAATGGCATCAATTCTAGTATTAATGTCTAGGGACTTGATTATAAATTTGGAAACAGATGAACTTTATTATCAATCTCCAGTTGATTTATATTGTCTACGTTGTATGCCCTGCTTGATCCTCTTACGATTGCTCTCCATTCTCAAATGTTTCATAATTATATTAATTCTTAGATATTATAGTAGCATGGCGTTAAGCTGAGTTCATTTGATGTAGTTATTGGAAAAAGGCATTAGCTATTGCTTTAGTTTGTTTCCTTTTATTTGCTGTTACATATCTGTAATGGCACCTCTTCCATTCACAAATGATTTTCACCCACTATTCCATTTTTGGCTCAGAAGTTTTTTGGCTTAGCTGTCATTTATCAAAGACTCGAGACACTGTTGTACAAGAAAAGCCCAGAAGGTTAGTAGTTTTGGATATTCAGGAACCTGCCCGTCTGACGTCAATGACCATGCCTCGTTCAACCTCACTCAAATCTCTTTTCACCATTCACAGGCGAATTGTATCTTTCACTGGTGTTTCTGACCAGGGAAAAGCCTTTTATCAGTGAGTCCAGTTTATTAAGTCAGCGTACATGCTGCACGGATAAGTCGAGGTTTGAGTTAGGGGTGTTCCTAATTTTTTGACTACTCAGTGTATATACAAGGCTCGACAAATTCGGTCATCATTGGCAACTAGACTTTTGTAGCTGGCAATTAGGAAATCATTATTTCGTACTAGGCTTATAGGTTTTTTTACTGAGGCGAATGAGTGTATAATTCGTTATGATTACTCAAACCCTGTGTGTACAGTGAAAACTGCCTAAGCAGAAACTTGCTCAAAACGGAATTTTTTTACGGTCCCTTCAAAAGTCAATGGTAGTTAACATTAGCTAACACAGAAACTGTCTAACGCGGAAGCGGAAAGCACTATTTAATCCCGTTAAAGAGAAAAACCTGCATAAAGCGGAAAATCGCTGGCAGGAAGAAAATTTTCTCAGCAGAAAAAGGAAAGAGGGTTGTAATACAATGCAAATAGCAAAGTGGGGGATGACGAACAAAAGACATTTTACAGATATAGAATGCCCTTGTCCGCATAGGCGTAGCCAGGGGGCGGTTTTGGGGGTTGTAACCCCCCATTGCAATGAAATTTTGTATATTTAATATAGGAATATATGAGTTATAGCTCTGTAACCCCTTCACTAAGCCTATTATGAACTTTCTGCATATGCTTGTCCGACTACCATTTTGCACACCACCCACCCACCATAGGCATACCCAGAAAGTTCATAAGGGGAGGGTTACAGGCTTACAATGGGGGGTTACAGAGCTACAACTCCATTGTATTTACATGTATACTATACACAATTTCATCGCAATGGGGGTTACAACCATAATCGACCCCTCTTACGTATGCCAGTGCCACCCACTTCTTAAATAAAAACGTTCATTATTAACCAGAACGAAAAGTCACTCATATCGACTTTATCAATTCATGGATAAACCCACCGCAGAGGAATGTATTTTTATACAAGGGAATCATTATCTTTACAAGGGAGGTACTTTATCGTTACAATTTAAGCTTACATAATAGACTTTTTGTATGAAATTGGCATGCATAGTTAGCATGAAATTTTGCACCATATTGATCGTAACTACTAAAACCACAATATAGTGCAAAAATTAAAATTAATAAAAATAAAATGCAGTGATAAAATAAATATTTTTATCAAAAGGAAAATAAATATAGTCTTAAATTTGGTAAGAAAAGACAAAGAAAAAAATAGCACATGCAATCATCTCTTACCACTGAATTTAACTATGTATGTATTTATTTTGCATGTAACCTCCATAAGGCGGAAACCTGCATACTACGGAATTTTTTTCCGGTCCCGTGAGTTTCCACCTCAGCCAGGTTTCACTGTGTGTGTGTATGTGTATATATATATATATATATATATATAGGTACAGAGTATATATACACAAAGGGCATATTCATCCTTTGCTGGGAAAGTATACTTTTGTGCTGTGAAAATAACTTTTTTTTTTTCTATTCCGAAAACGGATTTTCCTGCTCTAAATCTTGATGCTAGGTGAGTGTAACCCCTGTAGTTGATTGATGTCTAGCATGACCATAGAATCTTATTTGCTATGCAACATCATTGGCTATGGTGTTTTCATGTTAGTTAGCCACATACTCTATATTCATGTCCGGCTATCATTGGCACCTAAGCAAAAGTGGGATTTGTCACTGACAATTACTTGGCTTCCCATTCTACACATCCCATGTCTCTTAGGAATGGTATCAATCCATATGCAGTTGACGATGAATTGAGGTCATTGATAAGCATAGCATTGGCCAATGCATGTGCAGCCCTACTTTTACAAGGTGATTGGAAATCAGTTGCTGGATGCTAGGTCTGCTGGGTGATGGCAAATGTCTCTGATCATCTACTGGCTGTTAGAGTGGCTGTTGCAGTAGCTAGGACTTACCACAGAATGGGATGACTATCACTGTCTCCTGCGCTGTGAAAATTTTGTATGGATATGTTCTCAGTCATTTCTAGACACATAATTGGACTGTAGTGATATCCAGACCAAGCCCTGCAGTGGTAACATATCCGCCTAGCATGTGGTTATACCAGGTTTGACTCCCAACTGTTCTAAAAAAAAAAAACTGACTGCTTACTGTAGTCCAGGGATGGTTACCTAGGCCTTAAGAGGTTCAGGTTTCTCGGAATGTTATGGATCTGAGTGAAGCATGATCCTTACTGTCCTTGCTCCATAAAATTCACATAATCATATATCCAGATCGACATGTGCTCTTTTATGTCAAGTTGACCTTTCACCCTTGTAAAGGCTAATTACAATTAGCCTTCATAAGGCTTCGAGATGACGAATAATTATTTGTCATCTTTAAAAGTCTTTTAGGTGGTTACAATACTTTCAAGTATGTGTTCTAGGTATTACAAACAACCTATTTATCCATCTGGAACAAATTTTTATTCAAAGTTTTTTCCAAAATGGTCATTCGACAGAAATGTATGGAACATTGGCATCACAACTCACCAGATTTTTTCTTTTATCAGTTACAATGTTTGTAGGATTATTATGCAACATGAATCATTTGCATACATTGCATTGACATTCTGGTATATAAATTTTTAGATAATTGTAACAAACCGTTATTTTGTGTTTTGCAATTTTAGTTTTATTCAGTCTATGAATAGGAGAATATGAAAAGTTTTAAATAAGCCAGGTGAATGATGGTTTATTAGTAATTTAGGAGTTGTGCATTTATTGGCTTAGTATATGGAATTAATTTAATAAGTTTTGATTCGTAGCTTTATTAATTTATGTAATTCATATAAATTTTAGAACAATCACTCCTGACTCTCAAGGACTGTCAAAGCCACCTGGTCAGTTGGAACCTGTCACTGTTCTTAGTAAAGATTTTTCAAAAAATGTTTCACCTGTAAGTGTTTTATTCTGACATATAAAAAAAAATTATCTAATGCTGAAGTTTAATTTGGCTCAGAATTATTTCTATTTGTATTACGCACAAACTATTTCAACAGATTTAAATGAATAAAAGTATAAGCTATCAAAATATGTCTTATATGCTCAACACGATTGGGAATCTGGCTGCAAATTGGTTATTTAATAATATCTAATTCTATAGTATCTGAAATTATTCGGTAGATTATCTTCAATATGGAATTTGTTGAAAGAAAGAAATCAATCTTTTCTCTCCCCCCCTCTCTCTAATTTTCTAACTCAAATGTTACGATATACATTAAATGGAGAAATTATGTATAACACTGTAATAATATGCAAAGCAGCAGCATCACAGCAAAATAATGGTGCTAACAAAAACTGGTATAAGCTATAAACAGAGTAGGTCTTTACGTAGTGGAAAACAGCTACGGAAGTTGAATCATGGGCAAAGACAGACCCATAAATACATCTGACTGAGTACCAAACCAGGAAAGCTGACTGTGTAATATATGCGATTTCCAAGCTTTTGCGATTTCTGCATCAGTCGTAAATGCCTACCAGAAGTATGTGAAATCTTGTAAAACTGCTAGTAACCACAAAAAATGTGGAGATAAACATAAAGTGGACTTTCAAGTTCAACATGGATTAGCCTGCATCATAACAACAAATCAAATATCTGATTTGCAGCAGATAACCTCACACTTGAATGAGGGAGCATCCACAAGCTTTTGTTCAAAGATACTTTAGTAGTCAATGACCATGTTTTGTCTATATGTTAACTGCAAACCACCACAAGATACAGTTGTAGTTTGCAAAAGCCTATCGAAACTGGGATGTGAATGACTGGAAACATGTCATCTTGTCTGTGGAATCGTGATTTACATTTTATAACACTGATGGGAGGGTAGTGCATGTAGGAAGTAAACGACA
>QLNU02015360.1:306032273-306047012 GCA_006491805.2 Dysdera silvatica | reverse complement strand
AAGAAACTGAGATCGAGTGTTGAGTTGACTTCTTTAATAATATGTGCCTTGGAGAATAGAAATTGATGTCCGAATTCCCACGAGTGTTTTGCCAGAGCCGATTTATGGAATTCTTGCTTTCTGACATAAGCCTCGCGTTCTTTTAGTCTGAGGCGCAGTGCTCTCAGTGTTTGACCGATATAAATTTGGCCACACTGACATGGAATGAAATATATGCCGCAGCTGTCAGAATCTGGGATGGTGTCTTTAAAATGAGAAAAGCCAATTTTGTTGATTGGAGTGAAGGTAACGCGAAAGTTGAATTTATGCAAGACGGCAGCAATTTTGGTAGAAAT
Source organism: Dysdera silvatica (assembly GCA_006491805.2). Taxonomy (NCBI): domain Eukaryota; kingdom Metazoa; phylum Arthropoda; class Arachnida; order Araneae; family Dysderidae; genus Dysdera; species Dysdera silvatica. Next base: position 306,046,677 of record QLNU02015360.1, on the reverse strand, counting down.
TTTTGGAACATAAGGAATGCAGACAATGTCCCTAGGAGCTGAAGAATCACTGGAGAGAGAAGAGGCCGGTTTAGGTTTAGTGAGTTTCTTAAAAATGTGATCAATAATTGTTGGATTGTAACCACAGTATGAGGAAATTTTCCGAATGTAGCTGATTTCTTTCTTGTTTGAAAATAACTTATACAAACAAACCAGTGGTCTTGCAATGGGAAATCCACTTTCGCCAATCCTATGTGATATATTCATGCACTATATAGAAGATAAAATACTGTCGCTCATCCCATTCAAATTCTGGATAAGATATGTGGATGATACTTTCACTCTAATTTCTAGCAATATGAATCCTTCACAGATCATCAACCTCCTAAACACCATTGATCTTAACATCCAATTTACTTTCGAAGAAGAAAAGGACTGTACACTGCCTTTCCTCGACGTTTTAGTTCATAGAACACCTACTAGCGTCCAAATCAGTGTCTACCGAAAACTTAATTCCGTTAGCCTTCTTCCTCACGCTCTATCGGCTCATCCACAAAGCCAGAAAATGAGCTCGTTTTATTGGTTGGTGTTTCATGTCATCAAATTCTCTTCTACAAGTGACGCATTGACTAAGAAAATCAGCTACATTCGACAAATTGCCTCATACCGTGGCTACAATCCAACAATTATTGATCATATTTTTAAAGAACTCACTAAACCTAAACCGGCCTCTTCTCTCTCCAGTGATTCTTCAGCTCCTACGAACATTGTCTGCATTCCTTATGTTCCGAAAATTTCTACTAGGATCGCTGCTGTCCTGCACAAATTCAACTTTCGCGTTACCTTCACTCCGATCAACAAAATAGGCTTTTCTCATCTTAAGGATAACATCCCGGATTCTGACAGCTGCGGCATATATTCCATTCCGTGCCAGTGTGGCCAAATTTATATCGGTCAAACACGAATAGCACTGCGCCTCAGACTAAATGAACACGAAGCTTATGTCAGAAAGCAAGAATTCCATAAATCGGCTCTGGCAAAACATTCATGGGAATTCGGACATCAGTTTCTATTCTCCAATGCACGTATTAATAAAAAAGTCAACTCAACACTTGATCTCAGTTTCTTTGAGGCATTTCACATTCTAGCAAACATCAATATTGCAGTTAATGATCAACTCCTTAGTAACTCTATATCATCCACTTGGAAAAACCTTTTGGGTCTCACGGCTGAAGACGTCTCCACAAATACGCTTTACTCCTCCGCCCAATCAAGTTTCCAACCGACGTGATGGCAACACCGACCAACAGCACGGACATAAACAGAAGCCGCCATTCGCTCTGACGACGGTAGCTGGTTAACGCTATCGAAATAGCTATCAGCAGTATTATCGTATTGATAATGTTATCTAACTGCACCATAAAAATTGTTTTGCATTTATTTCTATTTTTACTAAGTGTTTATCAAAGCTATTGGAAGCTGAGGATGATATTGTGGATGAGCTAGCGATGAATCCAAAGGAAAAAACTGAAGTAGAATTAAATAACTATTTGATAATGCTGAAAGTGAGAAACAAATCCTTTAATATGGTGGAAATCGCTTTTCCAGAGGTAAAAATCTTAGCAAAAAACTTTTTTAGCAATTCAGGAACAACTGTTCCTTTAGAATGAATTTTTAGTAGTGGGGGTAATGTCATATTTAAACACCAAGTATCAATGTTACCCAAAAATGCAGGTGTTCATTGCACAAAATATAAATACTATTTAAATATTTAGCATTACATGTAATTATTTTAGAAGTTCTTTATTATGTTCAATAAAAGTTTTACAACATGTTTGGGGAATTTATATTAAAAATACTTTCCAAATCTGTTGAACTTTACAAAACATCAATTGAAAGTATAGGGAATTAACAGTTATGCTACATGTAAATATGTATACCTGTTTTTATTATACTCCCATTTTTAAAAAATGCAACACCATGAAGGAATCACTTGATTGAGCTGAAACTTTCAGGAAATGCAAATTAGGGTATGCTATTCAAATGATTAGAATTTCAGAGTCATCACGCATGCGTGGGCTGAGCAGCGCCCTCTGAACTGCTGATGGATCCGTATAAATAGAGGGCTGTAGCGGGGCGTGTATGGTTATCTGCTAGTGGTAAACGTTACATGAGACGTCACTATGCCTCTACGACGAAAGAGGGCGACATTTCAGCAAGTTACGGAGTTTGAACGGGGACGAATGATCGGCCTTCGTGAAGGAGGGTTTTCTTATCGTGCAATAGCAGCTCGTATGGGGCGTAACAGCAGCACAGTGATGCGAGTGTGGAAGCAGTGGGTTCAAGAGAACCAGACAACTCAGAAATCCGGGAGTGGACGCCGAAAGGTGACGTCAGCACGGGATGATAGACACCTGGTCCGCATGGCGGTGACGGACCGTTTTGCTTCATCTGGACAGTTGGCAGAACGTTGGTGCACTGCTACAGGTGTATCATTGTGTGCTTCATCAATTCGTCGGCGTCTACTGCACCGTGGACTGCGTGCAAGAGTTCCTTTATACAGGATCCTCCTGACGCAAAACCATCGGCGCCTGCGGCTACAATGGGCTCATGGACATAGAGATTGGCCACCTTCAATGCCACCTTCCGGAGTGCATTATCCAACGTCATAGTGGACCAACCCACCAGCGTTATGGTCTGGGGTGCGATTACGTATCATGGACGATCTCAGCTGCTACGAATTGTGGGTAATCTTAACAGCAACCGGTACATCAATGAAGTTCTGGAGCCCGAAGTTGTTCCCTTCCTTCAAGGCATTCCCGGAGCTGTATTTCAACAGGACAATGCCCGCCCACATATTGCCAGGAATGTTCAAGACTTCTTTTCATCACAACAGATACAGCTTCTTCCTTGGCCTGCCTATTCGCCGGATATGTCGCCGATTGAACATGTGTGGGATTTCGTTGGTCGGCGTCTCGCTCGTGATCCTCGTCCCATAGCTACTACAGATGAACTTTGGGGTCGTATACAAGCAATCTGGAATGCTCTTCCTCAGGCACACATTCAACATCTGTTTGATTCCATGCCACGTCGTATAGCATCACTTATTGCAGCGCGTGGTGGCTTCACCAAATACTGATTTTCGACATGTAATATTGTTTTTTTGCTTTGTAATTTTAATCGTTTATTTGTATCAACACAGGTCGTTTGTACATTAAATTTCATTCAATTCGGACGAGTCCTTCATGGTGTTGCAATTTTTACAAACATGAGTATATATACATTTTTAGGGGGAAATTTTATTATATGTACACGTGCATATTCTTAAAATAAAGTTATGTTTCATAAAATGGTTTTGATGTGCATAAATTTAAAATCATAGAGCACACCAAACTAATTTCATGACAACGATTAAAATAACAGTATGTTAATATCGCTGTATATCATGATATTGTGAGTTTAGTCTGATAATATATCGCAATGTCAAAATTCTGATATCGCCCAGCCCTAATACTAAGTAGACTAAAAATTTAGCATTAATGAATAAATTTCATAACAAATTTTTCATTGAGTCAACAATGGGCCCCGCGGTGATGCAGTGGTAATGTGTTCGCTTAGCATGTCATTATCTCAAGTTGGACTCTCAATGGTACCCCTCTCCCAAAAAAAAAATTACTGTCAAACTACTCGCTGCAGTCCAATGTTGGTTCACTAAACCTTAGGAGATTTGGAATCTACGGAAAACTGTAGATCCCATTGCAACATGACCTTTGTCATCCTTGCACTGTAAAACTCGCAAACAAATATGAATCAACAATTGATATGGTGGTCCTCTAGAGAACAAAGGCAAAACTCTTGAAAAGGAGGAAAATGAAGAGGCGATAGCATTCCTTAGTGACATTTCATGGTGTTTTTTTTAAATTAGCCTATTTCCTTGAATTCTGGAACTGAGTCACACTGTTTGTGCCAATGCTCTGTTCCGCTGATCAAGAGAGATTCAATTTGATGATGGTGCTACCCCTAATGGCATTTCTGGAGCTTTTCATTTTTATGTGGCTTCATGACGAAGATGCTATATTTTTGACCAACCATCGTATTTCAAACAGGAGGAATAAAAAAAAACAAAAAAAAACAGACACGTACCATCTTTTACAGAATTTCGCCCAACGTTTTTAAAAACAGGACCATCTTAAAATTTACTGTTATAATTGTGCTGCCTTCAACGTTCAATTCCGTTGACTGAAGGAAATTTTAATTATAAAAATGTCATATATTGAATTATAATTTATTATAAATATGAAACCCATTGCCTTCTAAATATCGACCTTACTTAATTTGTATTCTCTTGTTTAAAGCTAACTATTTGATCAATTTTAAGGAATTGCTTTTCATTCTGCATGACTCCTGTTCCGTAACTGTTAATTTTGAGATTATGTTTAACTATATAATACATTCTAACATCTATTTTATTCTTAAAATGGTATTATAAGTGCAAAGTCAGTTGCAAAACTTATCTCTGATTTATTCAATACCTGTTTGCTAATAGGTCCTTGATTTTTTTTTATTTCTGGTCCTTAAATTTCATGTAAGGAAATGTTTACGAATGCTGTTTTGATCGTTTAAACTCTTGTCAGCTTTCACAATTATAACCTGCAAAATTGACACACGGTCTTTTTTTCTTTTTTTTCTACAAATTAAAATTTTTCATGGAAATGAAATTCTAAATGTGGTATAAACTATTTATTGTAATCTACATTTCCTCTTTTGATGTACTGAGCTACTGCTTTACTAATTGAAACAGTATATTGTGATATATGAATTTATGTAAGAATTGAACAGTACATTAATATATACTGATAATTCTGTACAAAAAATTTTGGTAGCATTTCCTAATGCTACACAAATAGAATATGAAATATGATCATACAGTATGCCTACCTTTTGTAAAATTTCTTAACATGTAGGTGTATTTTTTGATTAATTGTTTGTATTATGTTCTTTAGAAATGTAATTATTCAAGATAAGGCGAAAAGAAAAAAGAATAAATAATTTCTTTTTCCAATTTCTGTATTTTGCTGGCTTTGGAAACATCTGATTTATTGTATTTAATTTAAAATTTCTCTATGACAGGAGAATGTGAAATATGCCATTCGCTTAAGGAATCATGGTGCTCGAACTAATAATGGTGATGGTGGAATGTCACAGGTAAAAGGTCCAGATGGATGCATTATTACATTCAGTGATTGTTCTCTAAGCTTTAATGGGACAAATCATACTAGAGGACAGATACCACAAATTCTTTATTACAGGTACCAAGAGCTTATACCCAATCATTACATACCATTTAATATAAATTTTTATTATTCTATTTTATTTATTGTGTCTAAGAATTTTACAGTAGAAATGAACGTTCATATACTGTTTGTGAGTTTATTAGAAAGTTACTTGTGACTACCATTTGATTTAATATTATTATTAATTTTAGTACACCACAAGATACAGAGAACCTTCAAGGGACGAAAGACTTGGCTGAAATGCAGGCTCGAAAGAATGCCTTATCCATTTGCACTGCAGTATTCCGTACTGCTATTAAGCTGTTTCGTGAGGCTTTGATTAAAGATGGTATTAGAATTCACTTTCTGTACTAAAATGTTGTATAATGTTTTATCACCAGTAACGCTATCCCCTATTTTTTTTTTTACTGTTATGGGTTATATAATTATATTGTTTATCCTCCCCCTTACAATATTAAACATATTGAAGTTTAATTTTATTAATATTAAAAGTGAAACAACTTCAGCATTGTATTTGAATAGAGAAGCATTAGATGAAAATAAAGCCTATGTAAATTTTTTTAATGAAATCCAATAAACATTAACAGTAAAGGCGTTTAATCCCAAATATTTCTTTTAATTCAGATTCGAAACTTTTAGGTTAAAGAGCCAGATTGTAAAAGGTGGTTATTTAGGTCAGGCATGCTGAAGTATGATGGGGTAGTTATTTAAGAGAATGGCATTCTTGGAAAGGTTGTATATGCACATAAAAATAAATTACCATTGTAAAAGGTGGTGGTCATTTTGAGCAAATTATTTGAATGTAAAGAGGTGGTTGTGTTTAAGAGGGTGGTTTAGGTAGGAATGGTCTCATATAAACACAGAAAGAGAGAGTCCATGATCGTAGTATAAGGAACGATTATTTAAAAAAGCATTGTGTTAAAGGGATCTTCTGCACATATGCAGAAGTGGCAAAAATCAATGTTCAAAAGTGTCACCTGTTTTCATTAATTCTGGTAATTATTATAACAGTTTAATTATCATGTTAATGACAAGATTTCATGCTCCTAAGGTGATTTAGAATCCTTGAGAATGTTTTGCCATTTATCACAAATTCTCACCATTTTCACAGATTCCCAAATTTTGCATTTATAGTCCACCCCCATTTAACCTCATGCTTTTCCATGCTAAACCTCAACCTCTAGGTTTATTTTATTTTTCAAGGGTAGAATTTTGTGCTAGAAACACATAATATTTAATTAATTTTTAAAGATATTGTCATGCTTCTTTATCAGCTACTTAATTTTCACATTACTTCTACACAAGTAATCCATTCTTCAGCTTATTTTTACTGAGATAATTTGTCAGTTCTACGATTTATTTGTTGTGCTTTTATTATTATTAGTATTGGACATGTAAAACTTATAGGGGCTCAGGCTTATAATGTCATTAATTTAGCCAAGCACTGCTGTAATTTTGTTACCATTCCTAAAGCATTTGACCCAGAAATTCTTTCTAGGAAACCACTTCCACTATGCTTTTTTTCTTCACGTCTAATGTTATTCCAGAAAATTAATCGTTTACTGTAGTAAGACATGTTTTTATTTTTCATGTGTAGTAGAACCTTGATATATTAAATTTCGTGGCAACAGAAAAAAAAATTGAGATAAATTTCAAAATAACAAGGTACAAGCTTCCTATAAATGAATTTTTGCACCTTCACCCTTAATCAGTTGGCAACCTATCAGTCATGACCCCGATTTTAGAAGCATTTACTTTAAAACTTAGAATGCTGTCCTAGTCAGTGTGTGAATTTTCGTATATGATGGCAAAAGAAAATATTTTATTTGGGTAAATATGAAACTATCTTTTTCCACATTTTTTTTAAAAGCAAAATAACTATCTTTAAAATCACATTACATCTTTTGTTTACTTTTAATTTTCAATAAAGTATTTATTCCTTGAATAAATGTATCAGTTATTTGTATCAAATTTGCTACTGTCCAGAAAACTCAAAAGAAAATCCTCAAAGATCCTCAAGGATGTTACATAATGTATGATTATTATAAAGCTTTTTTTTTGTGAATGGATAATATTTTCATCACATACACTTATGAGTTCAAGCTAGAACTGTTTTTGGAAAGAAAAAGAAACATTGTTCCAGCCCAGAGCTAAATTGGGGATCCTCTGTCTGTACTGGAGTACCTTAACCAACTAGTTTTACAGGACACAAGCTCTGCTTCTTATCATCTTTGTATTTAAAGTTGATTAAAATTGATAAACTTTGATTTTTTTTTTGTTTGTTTCAGATGAAGTTGTGTGCTGTTTTGGTACTTCTCATTTGGTAACAATGTTGTTACCTCTGATTTTGGCACATTTAGGTCCTGTTGCAACATCTGATCCTAGAGTAAGTTATGATTTTTTACAGTGACTTCCTTATATTTTTGCTAATTTTTTGTTATTGAAAATTTACTAAAATGGTTAACATAAACATATACAGTTTACAAATTTCATTTGTTATCATTGTCAGATAAAATAAGATTTAAGATTCCAATATACATTCTAATGGCTATAACCACATCATTTGAGCTTATTGAGCTGTCTTTGTATCTAAGTTTGGTTGTGTGTAAACTGAAGATGGGCGAAATTGGCCATTGACCATTCTGCTCATCTATTAGAGATAGACAAAATCATCACATTGATTTGGTTACTGACTGATTTTGCACATATCTAGTGTAAACATAATGGTTTGGAGATTGTGTCCCATGCGTTTGGAGATTGCTGTAAGGTCCTATGCACAGATTTTTTCCCCTTCTAATGCGTTAAATCCCATCTTGCTCAACAAATGAACATATTGACTGATTGCTTGAAAGGCTGTGTTATTTGACTTGTTTTGAGAAGAAAGGACCTTGTATTGTAAAATGGATAGAAATGTGTTTTCTTTATTTCTGTATAAGAATGAAAGGAAATCATCTTTTCAGTTTTTTCACCATGGCGTAGTAGGTGTATTTAAAGTCATATTTATTGAAAGATGCTATTGAAACGAGGTGTCATCATATCATTACATTAGACAGGTGTTTTCTTATGTAAATTACTTTTTCTTGGGTTTTTTTTTTTGAAAAAGTTTTCTTGTCCTCAAGGATAGATATTCAAACATGTTAAAAAGACAAAATGTCAGAAATAATTTATAAAACATTTGAGTTTAGTCACATGTTTTTGGATGACTGATATGTTAAAATTTTGAAATAAAATTAAAAAAAGGAAGTTCATCCTGTTGAAGTTGATTTATATGCAATAAATATTGTCTGGATGTTGATTTTTTTAACACAATAAAAAAAATCAGTCCATAGGTCACCGATAGGTGGTGCTTTAGATATTTGAAAACAATAAGATAAATACTGTGTTATACAATTTCACTAACACAGGTTGCTTTAGCAAAGTAAGCATTTTTGCAAAAACTTATTCTTTACACCACTTTTGTTAATGAATTGGATGAACCCCCCACCCCACCAAGCACTTAAATGTTTTATGACATCTTTATTTGCATACTTCTAGCATATGGGTTAATATCAGTACCACATACCTATCAGTGACTTTTGAATCAAAAAATTTTGTTGTGTTAAAAAAAAAACCACATCCAGATAATATTTATCACGTAAACCACACTTTAATGTAATGCTGTTTTCTTTTTCTTTTTTTTTTTCTTTAATGAATTTTTGAGTTTATACAGATATTTAGTTGACCCTGTATATCTGTTGTATGCGTGTACCACATTGGTTTATGTACCACATCAATTGTTCATTGATGAGTACCCCATCCTTTCATAACCACCCCTCCCCTGCTATGCAGTCCTCCATGTGAAAACTTTTTATTTTGTTACATAGTAATGTTCTTAGTTTAGCTAAATAATCAAATGACTAAAATCAATGACATTTATATGCTTTTTTTAAGAAAAATTTCTTGAATGGATTTGAAATTCAGTTACCTTCACTATTCCGCTTTGGAAAATACTATCTGAACAACACCTTATAAGTAACTTATTGTATTACTTTCTACTTCTTTTGACAATTTCAGTTCATTCTCAAAAAATTGTGAAGTGTTTAAAAAACTTCACACTGTTTTTTTCGATATGAGATTTCCAAAAATACAATTTCTTGATCATAGATTATTTTATCAGCCACCTTAAAGATGGTTATGGAACTAGTCTGTAATCCCAAGTTATATTTATTCATTTTTGAAAAAATATCTGATATATATATATACAAGCTGTTGAAGAGATTCAGTTTTATGAAATTTAGAGCTCAATTCGAAAGTGTGGTTTTCAATAAAAGCTTTAACTTCATTTCGCAGTTTACACAATCTTATGAGTACTTTCCCTCATGAGAGCTATCTCACTTCTGTGTTCAAATGCAGTTTAGAGCAATGGCTGGTCCATCTCTTCACATGAAAATTTGGGCAGCCTGGAATTCACTGAATAAACCTTAATAAAATGAACAACTTTCACAGATTGATTGACCACTTCCTTGAATGAATGTGCTCTTCATTTCACGAGTTGGCTATTAGACTTTCATGTAAGTCTCTCTTTGTGAAATAAAACACTATAATTTTGTTTTTGTGTTTTCATTTTAACCTCTTATTTTTTTGGCTTTTTCTGCCATTACCAATACTATTTTTACACTCTCTCCAACTAGTCCACCTTACCCCACGTTGGGTACCACTGGAATAGATGATTCCGGAAACACTACATTTTAAATGTTACACCAATGTTGACATAATAGTTGTTATAGTTCACACATATGCTATGTAATATGCATATATACATTTCCATATGTGTTATCGCTGACTATAAAGAATGGTTTAAAGGGTTTTATACAAGAGTAGATGAGGGATACATAAATTGGCCTGTTTTGCATAGGAATATATGACCGCAAGTGCCGCTATAGCATGTTACAGATAAAGGAAAAGAAAAAAAAAATGTGGATAAGATGTACAACACAGGTTTATTAGACATAACAATACAAGTAGTAATTACAATTGTTTATTATAGTTTTAGAGTAGGTGTTCAACGTTCTATTCCATCCACAGCTATGCATGTCTCATAACGTTGACACATGGATTAATAAGCACATTCAAAAATACCAGAATTCTTGCAGATATGTGCTACTGCGTCAATGACTCTTATAACAAGGTCAGTGTCAGATGTTACAGAGATAACATAAACAAGGTTTTTGACAGAACTTCACAGGTGGAAATCATTGAGGATCAAGTCATGGGACCTTGATGGCCAACTGATGGGTCATCCTCAGTTAATCTATCTTTCTGGAAAGGTTCCCTTATGAAAATTTCTTATAGGATTCTATAATAAAAATCTATAGAAAATTTTCTATAGAGTCCTATAGAATTATGACCCATTTTCTATAGATCCCAACCTATAAAATGCTATAGAGACCAACCTATGGGAAATTACTATAGGAGCGCCTATAGGGGAAATTGCTACAGGGGCCTATAGAAATTGCCACAGGGGCCTATAGAAATTGCTACAGAGGGGCCTGTAAATTGTTATGAGAGATCCTATAGAAATTAACTATAGAAAGGTCTACATAGGCTTTATATGGAATGATAGAATGTGCTATAGAGCAGGGGTCTCCAATCCACAACCACAGCTAACATTTTGTGCGGCCCTCCGGCTCCTTAAAAAGCACAGTGTTCACACAGAGAAATAATCGCCCTTCTCCCATGGTGCTTAAATCTATGTATTTTATTCTGTTCACATTTTCACATTTCATAATAAATATCTTAAATCTTGCTAGAGAATTAATGTAACACATGGTCTTCACTCAGCTGTTTGTCGCCGTATCATCATCTAAATTATTAGCTATGATTTGGGACAAGGAAATAACATCGGAGCAATCTTCTTCTGCCCATCTTATCCATTCATAATTAGCCATCGCTGTAATTATATGTTCAAAAGCAAACATTAAAGTATAGATAGAATTATACGAGAACACGTGCAAACATGCTTTTTCGCTTGTGTAGCACTGTTGCTATCCATGGCCGAATTACGACAAGTAACTCTCTGTCACGTGGGAAATAGTTCCAGCGTTACACATTCTATCTTAGAGCTTACTGGCCTTGAAAACCCAGTTTTTAAAGTAAACCCTGTTGCCAAAGAGGTCTTGCATCATGCAATTTTATCAATTCTTTGCGATTTTTGGAATTGTTAAAACTAAGTATTTCAACTTTCTGTCCTATTTTCTCGTTTTTAGCTTCCGGTTGTTTAATGTAGATATAATTTTTCTTTTTTGTCATAAAAACAATATAATATACTTTTTTTTATAAGTCATTCTTCGTTATTCACAAGATCTTATTGGCACAATTTCTTGCTATATATTTTATATTTGGCTAGAAATTTTTTAGTGCAGATGTGTTTCTGGTACGGTGGCCTTTATATTAAAAGCTTAGAGCTAATAATCTTAAGTCAGAACGTAGTATGATAGCCCAATGATTTGTGTAGGTTTGGGACGGAGGTCTAATTATCTGAAACGAAATTCAACGCTACCTGGGGTGGGGAAGCGAATCTTTTTATGTGATGTATTTATTAAAATTGTAACAAGCAAGTGAAAGAAAATCGTCTAAGGTCGATATTTAAATTTAGCGAGTTTCAATTAACATTAATTCGCAATTCTCTAATTCGCAACTCGATAATCCTCAACTCTCTAATTCGTAACTCTCTAATTCTCAAGTAACTCGGTAGGTTTTCCACGTTAACAATAACCATCATTATTGCATTTACGGAAGACCTTTGCCTTGTCCTTTTCATTGCGTATAGACAGGCAGACAGGAAAGCCAAAAGCAATAGCGGGTTCAATATCTATTGAAACCCGCTAATAAAATTTATTTTTAAGTTTTTTTTTTATGAAATCTTAATTAAATTTTTCTAATAAAATATAAAAACAAACTATCTGTAAACTTACCACTTCTACAAGAGAATGTAATTTGAAACTATTTTAAGCAGATAATATATCCCTCATCATAAAATTCTTTTAATAACTATTAAAATTAAATTTATTAATATATCATACTCTGTTCAAAATTTATTTTTGTAAAACGAATAAATTTTCTAATTTTATGAATTTTTAAATATTTGTAGCATGCACTATAGAACAGCATATATCACTCAGTATATATAATATCATCTATAAAATCGATACCTTTAAATTACTAAATACTTGAAATACTTTCTATAGATTGCATTCTATACATATGTCCTATAAAATACTATAGAACATGGTCATTTGCATTTTATACACATGTCGTATAGAATTCTGTAGAAATATTTTTCTATAGAATATGGTTATTTGCATTCTATATGCATGTCCTATAGAATTCTATAGAAAAATATTTCTATAGAATATGGTCATTTGCATTCTATACATTCCTCTATTTAAATTCCTTTCTATGGAGCCTTTTCTATAGGTCTGTCTACAGAAGTCACTGTAGCTCTGTAGACCATTTTCATAAGGACCTGTTGAAATGGTTCCATACTGCTGGCAGAAATGTGCAAGTGTCCTGTCATTCTGAAGCTATATGCATCTGTAAAAAGATACAGGAATGCCATGAGGTAATTCCTGCAAGACCTCCAATAATATTCGATATGTATGCCCATCGACGTTTGTAATGACAGCAGGTATGGACTAACCAGTCTCCTACAACACCTGCTCAAACGCTTATCCTGAACTGTTGCTGCACACCACAGGTTGTGTTGCTTGTAGGTCGCCATGCACTTACATATGTTATGTACATTCATAACACCCTTCCATAAAAAAATGTAGCTTCATCACTGAACAGGTCGCACATTGGAAATTCCGACTCCTGTGACACCTTGCAAACACCAACATGCTAACGCCACACACTGGGAGTAATCTTCTGCTCTCCCAGTGTCTAGGGTTATTGACCGTGGGAAGGATTTAACAACTCCTTGTGAATCAAGGTGCACTAAGGTAATGAATGCATAAGCGTTTGCATACTTGTACTTGGATCAAGTTCAATTGGATATATGATTGCTTCTATCATTGAAACTATATACATCATTCGGTCCTTATCAAAAGGGTGGTTTACTTCAAATGATCCTGTGTTACACAATCATTGGTGCAACCATTTGATGATGAGCTATGTGACAATTCGCGAACTTTCCCGATACAATTGCTGCACAGCTCACCTGTTTTCATTCACTGTCCAGTAACCTAAATGCATATCTGCCATCTCCGTTTTGACTATGACTGCATCTTATACCTGCAGCATACTCACCTTGAATGAACCTGTCTTGTACTCCACAACTCACTCAATGGGCAGATAATGTCCTCTACTACCCAACGGTAGCATTTGAGTCCACATGTGCCTATGCAAAACTTGCTTAATTTTGTATGCCTGGCCTACCCTTAAAGTTTAATACCTTTTAAAACACCCCACCTACATCGATATTTGTAATATTACAACATATTGCAGTCTATTTAATTAAATTAGGCAAAAGTTTTCAATAAAACAGAGATATATGAATTTTTTATGTGTTTCCTATTTTTCCACACACTGCTAAATTTGTTTGAAAACTCTGAATCACTTTTACATTTATGCAAATTAAATAAGATTAAATACTGTAATAAAAATGAAAAGCATCCAAGGTAGGAAACACCATTGCAAGATGTAACAGGGTTTTAAAAGTTATTTTGATTTTAAGGATTAATCTGGGGGTTGGGGGAGGGGAGACCATTTCATATTTATTCCAACAGGATGTTTCTTCTGTTGAAAACCATGCAAATTTGCAATCCAATCAGGACTGCATTCTTGGTTTTAAAGTAGGTGCCTTGGATTTCCTAACTGCAACAAAAACACTGTACTATGTGTTTTTGTTGCAGTTAGTTTCATTAAATCGCAGTGGCTCATGAAAAAGTGTATGTACACAAAAGGCATTGTATTGCAAGTTTGAAATCTTTTGAAAAACGAAATAGGAAATTTTTTGAGTTAACTAATTTATTATTATTAATTAGTTAATTTAGTTGGAAGGCCAGACTCTGCAGTTCGCAATTTTTTAAGCAACAGTGATAAAGAAAGTCTTAAAAGGAAAAATAGACCCAAAGAAATACCCACTTATTTGG
>QLNU02015360.1:305990082-306032173 GCA_006491805.2 Dysdera silvatica | reverse complement strand
ATAGATTATGTAAGCTGTTGATCCCATCCCAAATAGTCCGCTGTAAATTCATATATTATTATTAGAACATGGATTATATATGCAAATACATCTGTGCATAAACAATTGCATATTTTAGCAATTGTGCATATATATGTAAAAAAATGGTGACCCCTCAGAATAAATGCATATTTTAAGGATTTAAGTAATTGTATGCATTATTATTTTAATGAAAAAATTTCCCCACATAAAACGAAAACTTTCCCCTTTACTGCTGTCTGAGCAGAAAGGAAAAGGGACTAGCAAATATTCACATTATTATTAATTTACATAACTATTATCCTAAAATGTCAAGGAATAGTCGTATTCATATCTTAATCATTAGCCTTATCAGAGAAATGGAAAGTCTTATTCATAGCGTAATTAGTATCTTTATCAGGAATTTAAAGTCATAATCACCACTACCTGATTCACTGGGTTTGTGTTAGACTTCCAAATAAGCTTGGCCGTATGTATATGTATTGTAGATATATTATTCGCCTGTATAATGTCCTTATGGAGAAAAGATTGATATTTTTTTTTTAAATAGTTGACAGTTAAAAACTGCTATGCATCAATATAGTTCATAATTATGACTGGTGGGCATAGGAAAAAAAAAAATTTTTTTGCTTTCAAACTGACCTTAAAATAAAATGCGAACAATGCAATATAAACATGACTGATGACTTCTCTGTGTGTAAAAAAATTTTAAAAAAAAAGTTTAATACACCGCTCTTAAGGAAGGTAATTTTTAACAATCTAATATTAGGTTGAATTTTTGCATAAAAACTAATCAATGTAATGTTAATGTTTAAAGATTTTAATAAAAAATTTAAAGTATTTATTGTATAAATATGACAAATCTTCACATTTTATTAAAAATCCATTCAGTTCGTTATATCTTTCAAAAACAGTTTCCTACTTTCATAAGACATTATTTTCTCTCCACCGTATTTCAGGTTACTTTTCCTCAGTGTGTTCGTTGGCTTGCCCTTGAATTTGATCCTAAGTGTGGGACTGCTCAAGTGGAAGATACTCTTCAGATCTATATTCCAAGTCGAAATAATTATGGACATACATGGCTTCATCATAATCAAATTATAAATGTAACTAGTAGCAGTGAAGAAGAGGATGATCAGTATAGTCCATATTGGCCTGTGTTTCGAAAATTTAGTGGAAATAATGACTGGCCAACAACAGCACTTATTCTTCCTGGTAACTTTCAATAAAATTTTTGATAATTATAGATAATATTGGGTTAGCTGTTTATTTTGTAATTAATTTGTTCTACTTCAAGGGTCTTTTGGGGGCATAGTGGTAGCACGTTCAGTTATCTTACCATTAACTTGGGTTCGATTCTAATGATGTTGTAGAACATGTGCTGTTTTTTACCCACCTTAGACTGGAGTTTATTTCCCTAAGCAAAAGTTTCAGATTTCTCTGAAAACTGTAAGTCCCATTGCAGCCTGACTATAACTGTCTTCGTGCCATAAAACGAAAACAAACCTTTTTCAATCTGAATCATTACATGCCCTAAGCATGTAAATAGAAGTGTGGATCTGTGTGTGGTTTATGGACTTTGTGTAAATTTTAAACTGCAATTTGATTTTAGTCATTGCTGATTACAACTGAACAGAAAAAGTGCTGGAAGTAACAATTTTAGTTTTCTTGAATTGCCTTTGTGAAGAACGTTAATAGTATATCAAAGAAATATGAAACTTAGTATAATATTTAAGCTGTTACATAATTTTAATATTAAGTGTTTACGTTTTTTTAATAGTATAGTAGGACTGTTGTATATCCAGTGGTGATACATTCCAAGAATTCCTGTGGATATCAGAAATCATGGATAGTAGTGAAACTTGCATATTAGTCATTTTTCATTTATATACATAGCTGTGATAAAGTTTAATTAATAAATTATGTGCAGTAAGTCAGTACCAACATTAAATATTTGGCAGTGCATTGTACACTATTATACTTAAGCTCTCTTTCTCAAATGAACGAGATTTTGACATTTTAACTCAGCCATCAAGGAACATTAGCGCTACGAAAGGTATTTTGTACACAAACAGCTTAAACACATTTTTTTTTTATTTTTTCATGAAAAGCATATCTTAACCTATTGTGTGTACTCATTCTTTGTGATCACCCTGATGATACAATACTCACAATAATGCAATAATATAATTGTGTAAACATTGTGTTAGGCTATTGCCATATGTTACTCAGGGTAATAATATTAATTAGGCTTTATACATATTACTTAGAATGGCAGACAGTTGTTTATTTCTGAATATTTTTACTTTATATTTTCAGATTTTAGTATATTTTCAGATCATAAATACAGCGATCGTACTATATACCAGTTGTAGCTCATCATAAATGTAGTATCTTTAAACTAGATTTTATCACAACATGCAACTGTCTAAGGAATTACATAACAATTAACATGACAATCCCATAACTTTCTCATTGAAGTTTTTATTTTACCTATCTGGTGCTTTTCTGCCTTCAGCATAGCCAGTTCTAATGGACTGTGTTCTGACATGGTGCTTTCAAAGAAGTCTTTAGTATCTTCAGCCTAGAAACACAATGTTCTGACTCTAAGGTTGTCATCATAAGAATAATTTTCCGTAAACAGTTCACTTCATCATTCAAATTTTGAATTCCGTTGCTTACAATTAATTGATGATTTAAAATTCCAAGGTATTTGTAAATTCCTTTCTTTCATAAATAAAAGAAAGTTCTCCATTTTCAGTTTTTCCTATTTTCAGCATCAAATATGCTTGTTGGTGCCCATAGATAGGCAGTAAAGGAGGGGGGTGGCCTTTTTATTGCTCTGCAATATTTGCATTTTTTTAGGTTAATTTTTATGAAAAAAATATGTGTTTTAAAACTAATCTGCTCCTCTTTTGAAAACGCATGTGGGCACCCATAGATAGGCTAAGACTGCTTCATCTAATTTCTTTTAAGAAAATTCTTTTGAAGATTATAAAATCGTTGGCTTCTGAACAATTTTTCTCCTGAAAGGTACCTAGTGAATTAAAATATTCCTCTATCTGGAAACAGATTATGTCACGTACACTTATTTAGCAACAATGGTTGGATCTTTATTCCATTTTCATTTTTTAACTTCAAATGATTATCTTAATGTATACCTGCCAACTTGTATGATTTGGCCATACAGTTTATGGATTTCAGGTGAATTTTAAATGTGTACGAATGATCGGTAAACTTGTACCTTTTTTTTAAAAGGAAACTAGGAAAAAAAACTCCCAAAAATTCGCGATCATGCGTTTTTATGGCGGAAGTAAAGGTCATACCTGCCAACCCTCTCATATTTTACAGGGGATCCACGTTTTTGGTGATGTCTCTTGATTTTCCGTTTTTATGTATTTCTTTCCCTCTTTTTTTTTTCTGTTAAAACGGAATCCTTAAATTTTCGGCCGGTTTCAGTCAGGTGCCACCCATTGTGGTTAAGAACAATTTAATTGTTGCTGTTATACGGAGTGGCGCAATCCTATGTGAATAGTGCTATTAAAACGTTTTTACTCACTGGCTAGCACAACTCTCTGTAATTAGCATGATTAAAACGTTCTGTGGGCGCACGATGTGGGTGGCATCTCCCAGCTGACTCTGTTTTATGCCGGACTTAATTCCTCAATCAATCTTTCTAAAGCTTTATAGATGGCACAATTTCAAAGTGTCAGAAAACATGCGGTCCACAAATTTCCAATTCGGGATGACGTTTATCTCATGCTGAAGTATGCAATTAAGTTGCATACTTCAGCAATGTTTCTTTCTTGAAAGAAAATGATTTTAATGTAGAAACTGATCAGCTGTGGTCAGAATTTTGTGAATTTCAAATAACTGAAATGCCAGTGAATGTAAAAAAGAAAGGGTTGATTTGTGGTTTGCCTGATGAAATAATAAAAGAAAATAGGGTTGATCGAAAGTGGGCTATTCTTTGTCAGCTGACACCAGCTGATGGTGCATTAAGATATGGCAGAACTTCAATAGTATGCTGTGTATTTTAACAGTACCTCACAGCAGTGCAGAATGTGAAAAGGTATTGAGCAGTGTAATGAAACAATAGAGTTTCACCAGGAGATTCCATAACAAACAGTTATTTCGACACTGGCGTAAGGTTTAAAAAACGCGACGTTTTGGGAGCCAACTGCTCCCTTTGTCAAGTGAAGCAGAATGCCCTCACTTGACATTCTGCCTTCACTTGACAAAGGGAGCAGTTGGCTCCCGAAACGTCGTGTTTTTAAACCTTACGCCAGTGTCGAAATAACTGTTTGTTATTGAGCAATGTACAAAAAATCAGAATAGAATTTCTAAGCTCTTTATCCAATGAAAACTTGGAAGACATTTGGATAACTAAAAGTATGAAAAAGGAAGATTACTGTGAGCAAAAATTCGATAACTTTTCGGCAATGGTTGAATCAACCACTTCATAAACAATGTGTGATAAAGCAGAATAATCATAATAAACCAGAACTTTCGGTTTTATGTCCGTCTTGGTGTTGCCATAGTTTTTTTTATAGTGTAAAGTATGTGTTGCTATTTTAATCATTTAATTAAATACCGTATTTTAATTTGGGAAATTATGTTGGATTTTATTTTCTGTTTAATGAAGTCTACATTTATCAATAATCTGTGCATAATAAGTTAAAAATATGGTACCTCTTTCAATTCTGGGCATGTTACACTGCAATTATTTCATGCGCTGGTCCTTATTGGTACTTTTTTTTCATAAAATGTGGTCCTTATTTTCCTAGTTCCTTGTGAAAAGTTGGCTGGGAGCCTTGAGATTGTTGTAGGGTACTTTTCTTATCAGTGTCAAATGGTCACATTGAGACATAACAGAGTTCTTCCCCCCCACCCCACCACCACCCCACTTGGAGACCCTGGAATTGTCTCATGGAATTTGAAATCATCCCTAAAAGTTTGGGGAAAACAAAGTTTTTTGGTTTAACCTGGAAAAGTCAGGGGAAACTTTCGCAACTTCTGAAAAGCTAAATTTTATGTGAACATGAAGCTATTTTCCCTAAAACCAAATTTCAGTTCAAAGTTCGTTTGTGGTCAGTCAGGGAATTTTGTTTGAAATAGTTGGAATTTTTTTTTTCTCTACGGTAAGTGGGAATCCTGCATTGATTCCATCGCCAATCATTTAAAATGCAGTCGTGAAATGTAAGAAACATAAATTTGCCTGGCTTTCCAATAATGTTAGAAATATGCAAACTTTTCTCTTATGATTATAAACTCCTCAGTTTTATAATAAATTAATTAACCATTAATCAAATGATATACTTATTTTACCAAACTTTTACTTGGTATCTAACTAAATTGATTATATATAACTTATCTGTTGAATAAATACGTTTTTGTTTAAGGCAATGAAGTTGTATTCTCCTTGGAAACTGCCTCAGATTATGTGAAAGATGAAAAGGCTTCATTCTATGGATTTCGTTGTCAAGTAATTGGGTTTGAATGTCCACAATTTCCTATCAATGGTGTTGCTAGCTGGGAGGGTTTGCGTCATCTTGAAAGAGAACTTGCATATTTAGGTGGAATGTGTGCAGCATCATTAATAAGAAAAGAGCTCATTTTGCCTCCTGGTAATTTCCTTTCTACTCTAGAAAATATATATCTTTGTAAATACACAGTTAAAAAAATAAAATGAGAGAAAAGGAACATGTTAGAAAAGGAAGTGTTCTATCAATATGATACTTCACACACACCCAATAAGTCTGTAAAGGTATGATTAAATTTTATTTACAATAGGACTTTTTATTACAGACTAGTAGCAATATAATAAATCGTTAACACAGTGAATATTCGGTTGGTGATTATACTAGATATTCTGTAGTTGTTGGAATAGTGTGCTCATATTCCGCGATTACTGCAACTGCCTTCCCCGTATATCCCAGGGATGCTTGAATATTGAGAGATCTGAGGGCCTTGACCGTATGAACCCCATGATACTATGGGCCTAGATACAGATTGTGTGGTAATACTAGCACCGGACTTGTTCACCTCATGATAATGTGTGCTCACAAACATACAACTCTACAAATTTTAAATAAAAATATGAAGAAATATTTATACCTCTTGTTGACTTCTGGTATATGCAATGAAAGCAGAAGGGTCATTCCACACCACATCAAGAGATGCTGTGTGCTCTTACGTCACAGATTTTTTCAAAATTTTTTTTATGGATGGATACCAATGAGAAAATCTTTTAGATTTTTTAGTTCAAAATTGAGTTCAGAAGATTTTTAAAAAATTTTTGATTTTAACGTGATTTAGACAATCCTACTTTATGCATTTGTTTAGAAAAATCCTCCTGTTTCATATATATTTTTCAACGATTAATCTTATTTTGGTATCAAATGAAAGATAATTCTTTACTCTTTCGAAAGAAGTTAAAAAATGTTACTAAGTTTCACAGAAAAATGTCACAGAGCATGCAAATCCAATTTTAGTAATTTTTACTGTGGTAAGTTCCATAGGTCATAGCTTGCAAACTACCACCAACATGTATATTATATTTTTATGGTAGAATGAGTTGACCATGTACTATTTATGTTTAAAAAATAATAGGAGTGTTTTTAGTGGTTCTCAAATTAAAAATTATAATTGGACAAAAAAAAAAGCCATTTAGAGTCTTACATTGGCATAATCGTTTGTGTGGGGGGAGGCAGAATTTAGGAAATAAATGGTAAATTTGTAAATCTGTTCATTTTTTAATAATCTCCTCTCACAAAAAAATCTTGCCTATATTTCTGAAATCCTTGTTAATTTGAACATTATGTACTGCAGCAGCATGGGCAAAGTACTGTACGTATGTGTTCCCAACATGTAAAACTAGTATGGGACTGATTTGGTTATTGCAATATGCAATGTTACTTTTCTGAATATCAGAAAAAAAAACTCATTTTTTTAATTACTTTTTTATTTATTTTTTACCTAATTTTATTTATTTATTTATTAGTATTTTTCTTTTGGATGAACCAACCAAGAAAAAAAAAGTAGGGCATCTGTACTATGTACTTACATTGAGTTTACTTAATATCTTAACAAGAAAAAACTAGAACAAGTTGGATTGGATGCCAAAGTTTTTATGAGTGAACATGTCTTAACAAGAAAATTCGTGTCAAGACATGTTACATTACACCTCATTCCTTCAGTCTCACTACAGACCTGTTCAAGGAAGTTTGTGTTTAAGTGCTATCGTAGACTTCAGATTATATTTGTGACTTAGTGAAGATTTTTTTAACTATTAATTAGTTTGCATTTTTTTTTAATACGATTTAAGATTCTGATTTCATTTTGTAGGAATATATATATATACACACACACACATATACATATATACACCCAGGGTGATTATAATTAAAGTTCAACTTTCAAAAAGCTGTAAAAGTGTGTTATTTCAGGTTCAGAGAGAGCTCTTAAACCTGTTAAAAAGGCCGATATTTCAGTCAACATTATATAAAGCAAATACATTTTTTATTTTGCAACCACAAAAAACACCCTTCTTATTCTTAAACATAAAAAGCACATGGCTAGCTTATTCTGCAAAAAAAAAACAAAAAAAAAACAAAAAAAAACGATCATGTGTTAGTTGTGGTTTGCGAGCTACAGCTTATCAAATGTACTAAGATATAAATTTTAAAAATTCACTTTGATTGTGTAATAAAACATTTCTGTCAGATTTAATGCTATTTTTATATATTATTTTCAAAGAGCAGAAATTTATCTTTATTTTGACACCAAAATAAGCCTAATTGGTTGAAAGAATAAGTGAAATAAAAGAAATTTTCTAAACAGACACAGCGCATATGATAGCCGGAATAACGCAAAAATCAAAATTTTCTCCTGGGCCCAAATTGAGACCAAAAAAAAAAAAATCTTAAATTTGACATTACCTCATAGGTTCCTTTTCATTTAAAAAAAAAACCACTGAGACGTGAGAGCATGGTCGAAAATTAAAATCTGTTGATTTGACATGAAATGACCCAGAAGTATAATTATGTATTTATTTGGTTTAGTAGAAGAATTAAACTTCAAATAATGTTTGAGTGACAGAATGGTTATGCTTATTAATTTTTAATATTTCATTAGAGTATGGTAGTGCTTTTTGTGCAAATGTACTCTTTGCAAGATCACATTTATGCAAAGAGACATTATAAAACTTGTAATCAAAATATGGTTGATATATTTTTAGATGTACATTGTACACCGTTCGGGCATTTTACTTTTACAAGGATTATATTTTTTGAAATTACCAAAATTATATTGTTTTTTTAAATCAGATAGTTTTCTGGGTTGGGGGAGGGGGGTCTATTTTGGGCATCATTCTTGTTATGAGCATAGAAATGCTTGGTGTATTAAAAGTAGTAGTTAGTTTGCACCATCCTCGTCATGCCACCAAACGACGGACAGGCATGCTGTGATAGGGATAGATTTCACTGCAACATCAAGGATCTTAAGCCCTTCAGTTGTAGTATGTTCACTTAGCATGCCATTAACCCAGGTTGACTGCCAGCGGTTCAAAGAACGCTTACCGATTAATTGCTCACTGTAGTCTGGGGATTGGTTTCTAGGCCTTAAGAGGTTCGGATTCCTCGAAAAACAGTAGGTCCTGGCGCAGCATGATCTTTGTAGTCCTTGTGCCAGAAAATCACAAGAAAAATCAAGAACCTTAGTGCATTAATTCGAGCCTGTTGCACAACAACCTGTATCAGCATATAACTTAACATTGTATACAGCAGAGAAGAATTTTCACAGGGTGACAATTGCTGCTGTGACCTTTGACTCTACATTATAGGTATATGTGGCTGCAGTGGTTCTTTGAACGTTGGACATGTACAAACGAACTGCGCAGCATTATCTTAACAGTTTTTGCTGATCCGATGAAACAAACTAAAAATAGATAAATAACAAATTAATGAAAAATAGGTATAATTTTGATTGATTTACAAATTATTAATAATAAGCAGTGTATAGTAGACGCACCTTAGTCGTGTTGGATGTGCTAGCAGACAACCTCTTCGACTGTTAGCTTAGTTTGTTTGCTAATATATTATATTCTTCAGAATAGTTTTTTTCCATTATATTCTATGGTTGTGTTAACTGTTGCTATTTTTTTCCTTGAAAATCTCAAACAAGGTTAGTGCCTGTGGCTGAGTAGTCAGGTTTTACATATTTTAAAAATTCCTGCTACACACCGGTTGAAAAATGCTGATATATACCAATTTTGGTGTCAATCCACTGAAAGATTTGAGCTTTCAGGATGTTCTAAATATGCCCAGTTTAATTATGGCCATCCTGTATATACAGGGTGTATACAAAATGGCGGAAAAAGTTCACTACACGATTCCTTGTGAAAAAAGGAATAAAAAATGTCCAGTACAATTTTTGCTTAAAATCAATATTTAATAAGATAATTAAGGCCAAAGATGAACGAATCACGCGCCAGACACGCACATGATTAGAAAAGCAAACCAAAGAAATTCTTCTAGGGGCGTGTCTGAGCATAAGTGAATTTGATTCATTAACCTTCAAACCTGAAAATTTAGTTGCGTGTCCAAATACGTCATTGGAATTCCGAAGTATGGCAATCTAGTGAAGGTTTCTTCATCACCAAATATTAAACATTAAAAAAGAAAGACGACGGAATTACGATCTTTTTTCTGAATCTGGTAACTTCATAAAAAATGTATCCTTTGGCATAGGCAGAGTTCAAGTATTACGTAAGCAACTTTGAGGAGAAGGGGTGGCTTTTGTACTTAATTTTCACTTACCAGAGGGAAGAGATGTAGAAAATGGCCAAAATATTGCTTACGTAATACTTGAACACTCCCATAGCTGTTAGCAGGAGGGAGGGATACAAAGTTAATTCCTTTGTGGAAAGTGAGCAGAAGTAGGGCAATAAGGAAGGGAAATAGCCATTTTGAAGTTATGTGCCCCCCTGGGGCATTTTAAACCGATTGTGTTTATGTTAGGTATATCATATGACAGGTAAGCGTACTGTTAACCTCAGCAGTAGGAATGCTCGCAAGGAAAAGGACCCAGTTCATCATTGTTCATTTCACACAAAACTTATAGTAAGTACTTTGAGAAAAAAAAAAATATCTATTATTTTACAATTAATGAGGCAAAAATTAATCATATGAAATTTTCTTTAAAAAATGAAATAGCGATCATCAGTTTCCAAATGGAAGGAAATAGCCTATGGCAAACTCAGAAGCAGCATGAACCTACTTCTATGGGGGCGGGGGTCATCAATGACTTCGGTACTACCAATGAACTTAGTAAACCAAATGGCTTTCAACTTTTTAAGTGAACAGTTAATTTTAATAGGAAGTTGATCCTATTCAGGGGAGACTTCCCATACCTACAACACCTGCCTTGTCGCGAATCTTTCACAGTTTCGAACATCGAGCTAAAATACTAATATTACAGCCCAATCAACAAGTATCTGCTTTAGCTCATTTCCTTTGAAACTGAATACCCAAGGATTGTAAATTATGAACTAGTTTCGAAGTTATATGATATGCAATTTGTACTAACGCCCTGTTGTTGGACCCTACTGAGAAAAACGTTGCCACATAGATATACTATGTTCTGTTTAAAATATTGGAATATGTGCTCGTTTCTGGCAGTAGTGGATTATGCATTTCAGGGGGCTGAGGCACAGGTCTGGACTCCACTTTACTATACAGCCCCGAAGCAGAATGTTTTGCAATGTTCTATAAGAAGCCTTCAGCTGGTCTAAAACGTTCTGCAAGCGATGTATATACATGGTGTCCAGAATCGATCAATCTCACAGCTGTATTCCTTGCAAAATTCTAAGCAAAAAGTTTGGAGAGAAAATTCTCAAAAATGCATATTTAAAAAGTTATTAGCGATCAGAGAAGAGCCAATCGCGTTACAACTGTACCACCCACTTTTAGGAATTAGCCATTTATGCATCCATGGTGTAAAGCTGTCCTAATTTTTTAAAGCTTAGAAGAATTTCTAGTTTCCTGTTTGTTCACCAAAGAAGCTGAGTTTTTTGATCAGACCCCAAATTTATTTACGGTTTTTATGTCGCATTAAGGACAAAGTTTACAAAATTGGCAGTTTTTCCAAGTTATATTGTAATGATTGGCTAATTTCAAAAAACCTTTTTTAAATCTTATGTTCTAAATAAAACAAGCTTATTAATAAATAATTAAACACAAAAGTCTCACAGTTGAAATTTCTTAACGGTCATTAACAACGTTAATAAAATTTAACTACGACGCAGGGCTGGTTAAGGCTTTTTGAGGCCCTTGAAAAAATGTTATCCCAAGCCCTTTTTACAAATTATTTCTACTGCGGTTATTTGCGACAATAGGGAAAATTAATATAAACTTCTAAAATTTGAAAAGTAAAATATATGAAAATTTCATGTGTAATATAAGTATTATAAAATATATATTAAAAATTTCTCTTTTTCTTTGCTCTTTCTTCAGCAAAATTATCAATTATTTCTATGAAATTAATAACATCTACATCATTTTCTATGCACAATACAGCTGGATAACTTAATTTTGACAGACTTGCGGAATTTGGTAATTGATTTTTTACTTGTCGAAATACTGAAATTGATCTTTTTCTATTTTCATTTGAAATAAAGGCAAATAAATACGCAATACAGTTTCTGCATTACTTATTGTCGACGAATTTGAAGTGGCATTTTGAGATTATCACACTGGGTCCCTCAAAAAGCTGGTTCTAGATATTTGCTTTTTTGTTTATGAAATAATCCGGTCCTGACGCAGTACATCGCGAAGTGATTTGTTTCAATATAAGCTTATTTTTATACTTCGTATAAATTCATCGTTATGTATGTGTACGTTTGTACAATGCAGAAAATAAAATTTAAATCTGTTATTTTTTTGGAAAATATCTGAGGTTTTTGTAAACACACACACACACACACGCACGCACACACACAGTGTAAGCCTAATACGAGAAATGACGGGTTTTCAATATCACCAGTATAGTAAACACCACAGATAATTACTCGTGTAAAACTAACGTGATAAAAGTATTTTTTGCTCGCCAATTAGCCATCTTACTTGGACATACACACACCAAAAGGTTCATTACATCACTTACGATAAGAATAAAAATACCGGAAATAACACTAATATGAAGAAATGAGATTGATGTGTAGCACCACAACATAATTAGGAAAACACATGGCTGCATGTTAGATCACATCATCATATGTTCAAAGTTGTCATCTTGAAGTGCTGAATATGCGTCAACATCTGTCCTACATACCAATATCCATCCTATGTACCAGTATCCGTCCTACATACAGTATGTTCATTGTACTGGCAGAGCCGGTGTGACACTAAATATGATTTCTGCAAAACCATGTTTTGACGTCCTCTTCCTAATTTTTTAATAATTAAACAATCTGTTCCACATTATATCACAGTCTTTCGATTTTTTTTTTTTGTTCCACGGCTCCCTTCACCTCTTATAAATTATTGATGGATCTCAAATGTTCAAAAATGTACAAAAATCATGTTATAAATATTTTTGTGTAAAATGTTATACTAGAAAACGCTAATTAACGTCGCAACACTCCAAGAAACTGTGATGTATGATTTGAAAAGTTCTGCTTCATAAAGTAGAGAGCATTCGAATATTACATAAGCACCTTTGTGGGGGGGGGGGTTGCCATTGGTCTTATTTACCTGTGTTGGCTTATATTCATTTTTGCTTACGTAATACTTAAACACTCCTGTATTTTTTGTACGTTTCTTTTTGGTTTTACGGCTCAAAGACTACAGTGGTCATGCTGCGCCGGGACCTACTGTTTTCCGAGGAATCCGAACCTCTTAAGGCCTAGGGAACCAAACCCCGGACTACAGTGAGCAGTGCGATCTTTATGAGATCTCTGAGTAAGCGTTCTTTGCACCGTTGGATGTCGAACCCGGGTTAACGGCACATTAGGTGAATGCGTTACCACACTGCGCCACCGCAGGGCTCCTTATTTTTATATGTTTTAAAGGAAAATTTTTCTTACATTAGTCGCAGAAAATTCTTTTTAATCATATTCTGCTCCGTCAATGAAATGGCAAGACAATTTAGCTTTTCTTTTATCATAGTGGAACATGAATATTTTTATTAGTTCAAATTTCCTAAAAGATTATTCTGTAATTAAAAGTTAGTTACTGGAATTGTTAGCAAAATCCGTATGTTCATCCATGTGGTAGGGAAAGCGTCCTCCACACTGTGATCATAAATAATCCTGAGTATGTATCCTGGTTTCATTTATCATTAACGTATGAAAGAAGTATAATATACCATTGATTGTGTATTAATTCTTCATATCACTTTGAGCAGTTTATATATCCTTCATTTCGATAAGAGAAATACTAGGAACATCAATAAATGATAACTTATTTTCGACATTCTCCTCACTAAATATTGCACTATCTTCAACCGGCATCTGTACTGGTAATATTAAATGAAAATAAATATTATGATATGTACTTTAGTTTTGGTGAATGATATGTTGATGCTCAAAACTATTTCGATATGTCCAGTCAATCACCATTAACGTTTTTACTTTAACAATGATGTCCTCTACTCTAGTTTGCTCTCTCACCCAAGTGTTTCTTTTTCGATCTCTCCTAGTTATTCCAAGCATGCACCTCTCCATGCTCCTTTGCGTTGTCTGTAACTTTCGTATTGCTGCAATTGTTAGACTCCATGTAAGACCTTTCTTTTTAGACATAAAGGCAATTTCCCCTTCAGGATAAAACTGTTTCTTCCAAATGCACTCCAGCCAAGTTTAATACGTCTGTTGAGTTCTTTCATAATGTTGCCATCCATTGAAATCAGTTTACTGTATATACTATACATATTACTATAAATATATGAATCAGCAATTTCTAGCTCAATGTTGTCAACTTGTACTTTTGTTTCCTCTACGAAATTATTGAACATGATTTTAGTTTTTTGTAGGTTCATCTTGAGTCCAACTTCTTTACTTCTAGTTGAGAGCTCCTGTATCATGTCTAATGGGTCCATTGAAAAAATAACAATGTCATCAGCAAACCGCAGATGATTTAAATATTCACCATTTATTTTTATTCCCTTGTTATTCCAATTTATCAGCTGAAAAATCATCTGTAAAGCAGAAGTAAAAAGTTTTGGAGAAATGGTCTCTCATTACCTCAAACCTTTACTAATTTTGGTAGTTTTGGTATCATGTTTCACCATGTCAATGTACACATCCTCAATGTCTGTTGATCTTAAAGAGTTGATGACTGCTGATGTTTTAATAGAGTCAAAGGCCTTCTCATAGTCAATAAATGCCACACACAATGGAAGTTCATATTCATGTGTTCTTTCAATTAATTCTCTTAATACTTGAATATGGTCCACTGTACTGAATCCACTTCGAAATCCAGCTTGTTCTCTTGGTTGAGCTGCATCTAATTTTTTCTGCAGGCGATGTGTTAGCACTTTTGTGAAGATTTTATAAATAGCAGGTAACAAGCTAATTGGTCGGTAATTTTTCAAATCCTCTTTATCACCTTTTTTATGCAAAAGAATTACTGTTGCAGAATCCCATTGGTTTGGTATGTTACCGCTGTTAAGACATTTGGTAAAGAATTTTGCAAGTATGTCTTCTACATATTCTCCAGCTTCTTTTAGGATATCTAATGTAATACCATCATCACCAGGGGCTCTTCCTTTCTTCATATTTTTTATTGCAAATGAAACTTCTTCTTTTAAGATTTTAGGAGCTGTTCCTTCGACTATTTCAGTGTCTTCGTTTAATTCACTGTTACTTTCGTATAGTTTTTTGTAGAATTCTTCAACTCTTCTAAGTATTTCTTCCCTATTTCTTGTTACGGTGCCATCCTCTCCTTTTAATGCAATGATGTGTTTCTTCCCAACAGATAAACAACCTTTAACAACCCTAAGGCTCTTTTTGTTTTCAATAGTTTTTCTTACTAACTTACAATTGAATTTTCTTATGTGTCTGTTCATGCTTTTATGCAAAGTTTTACAATGTTCTACATACTCAATCCTGGAACTGGTATTTCGATTGTCCACCTTCATATCTCTTCGCCTTTTCATGAGCTGTTTCGTCTTCTCAGATAATTTGCTATTGTGCTTTTTACAGGTTACACCACCAATTTCCCCAGCAGTTTCAACTATTGTCTTAACAATGTTTTCATTTGCTTCTGAGATATCACTTTCATCAATAAGTCCTTCCAGTGCAGAAAAGCGATTTTTTTTAATTCCAGTTTGAATGCCAGAGTATTCTCTTTCAGTTTCTTTAAATCCACTCTCTTATATACTTGTTTCCTAATGAGCTTCTGTCTTTCTAATTTAGTATTTAAGCACACTTTACATCTCACCATTCGATGATCACTTCCAGTATTAAATCTGTTCAGTACGCTGCAATCTTCAATAATTGATTTCTTGTTTGCCAGTATATAGTCAATTTCGCTGGTTCCTCCATTGGGGTGTTTCCATGTCCATTTTCTTTGTAGTTTCTTCTTAAAAAATGAATTCATGATGCTAAGATTTTCAGCTTCGGCAAATTCTATGAGTTGATCGCCACGTTCATTCCTTTCCCCGTATCCGTATTTACCAACCGATGTCTCTCCTTGTTCCTGTTGTCCAATTCTTGCATTAAAATCTCCCATGATGAGCTTGATGTGTTGTTTCCCCTTGGTATGTAGCTGTTTGATTTCTTCATAGAATTCTTCAACCTCCTCGTCGGTATGGCTTGACGTTGGTGCATATACCTGTACAATCTGACATACTTTCAACGTCAAGTAGGTAGTCTTTTATTCCTTTACTGATTAAGAAGCCAACACCACTTATTCTTCCAGTTTCCATTCCTGTATAATAAAACAAATGTCCACTTTTAAGTTCCACCAACTCTTCACCTTTTCTTCTGACTTCACTGAGTCCTATAATGTCCCATTTGATTTATATATATATATATATATAAAATGCGTGTGTGTACTATAAATGACATAAAAGTTATAAGATGGTTTCCAGGTAAACTCCAGGTGAATCCACATGCTTGAGAAGCAAAAAATGGCAGAGTTATGAAGTTAAATATAAATGAATTAATAAACTTGAAAGAAAATAAAAAAATTTTAATAACAGTGACCCTGTTCTTTATCAGAAACCGCACAAGTCACTGTTTTTGGTTTGATTTTTTTGTGAACAGCATTGAAAAAAACACAGAGCTTACAACAAAGAACAACAACAATTTACAAAGAACAGCATTACTGTGGCTATAGGACAAAAAAAAACAAAAAAACCCTGCAGTAAAATCCAGAATAGTTTCTGAGTTAAACACAACAGTCACAGTATGACTTTGAAGAGATGACAAAAGGTGTCATCATTTGGATACTAAGCATTTCAAACCCTGACAATTAGGATTTTCCTTCAATGAAATGAGCCACACTTTCTACCTTTTTTGTTTGATTAGTTGATAACAAAACATACTATATATACTTTGGAAGCAAAGAACCTTGTGTATTTGCATGTACATATATATATATATATATGAATGTTATATTTTTTACAAGCATCAGTTGGTGAGCTTGAAGAAGATCTGGATCTTATAGAAGAGCTTGCTCAACAGGTACGGTTAACATTTATTATCGTTGGAAAAATAATTTCATCATTTATTATAGATATGTTTTTTAGAAGTTTTGAGACAGTAAAATTTGTCATTTGTGAAGTTATCTTTTGACTAAATTTTCTTATATGCAGCTGTTTTGAATTGGATTAAATTGAATACAATCATAGAAACTCAGATGTGTGATTAGAGTGCATGGGCTATTATAGTTGTATATATTCTAACAAGGTGTTGACCAATTTTGAAAATCTGGGAAAGTCAGGGAAATTTCCAGTGCAACAGCCTAAGTCAGGGAAATTTGAAATTCATTGTTATAATAAATAGCTTATTAAAATAATTTTCCTGAACTGTGCTTTTCGTACCACATTGTATAGTGAAGGAGAAAAAGGGCTTTGAAACACTCAACACTTTTTATCGTACATGCCAAAAGTTTCAAACTGTCTGGTGAGTTTTAAAAATCACAGTTGTAAGCAACACTGCCTTAACATATTTGGTTCTCTTTTACCACTAAATTGCAAATTTCCAAATTCTATTCAAAATCATGTGGGTACTAACATCACCTTCTCTGTTGAAAAAAATGTGTATGTCTCCCCCAACCCCCTGCAATTATCGACTAGCTGTCCAATTTTGTCTGGTAGTCAGAACACCATAATACAGTACTTTCTGCATCCCTGCTTTCTATTAAACTGTTTCCAAAAATTACTCTTTTGCACCAAAACTAATATAATTTATAGAAAATTAAGCCCATATATTTCTCAGGAGAAAATGTTTGCCAAATATGTAACTAAAACTTGGAAAAAAAAAGTTTTTAGCTAAATTATCCAATCTGTAAGGAATTTTTATTATACCAATCTCCTTTCTCTTACATACCCTGTAAAATAACTTTAAGGTCACCGTATTAAATATTTTATATGTGCGTGTAAGTTGTTTAGAAGTATTAAAATGTGCCAAATTTAAATAAAAACATTAAGAGAGAGATTATATTAACTGTAATTTAGTAACATCTGCAATTGAATTGAAATATTACAATCATCTTGTGACATCAAAAATGCGATTCTTTATGGACTTGATGAGTCTCTAACAAAGCAAAGGATCTGGTTTGTGCCACTTGTTGATAATAAATTCTAACTCTTTGTGTTACAAATTTCCTTGAATAATGGAAACCTCGATGATATAAATCATCCCATAGATTCTCTATGGTGTTTAAATTTGTACTTGTATGCCATGGAAGAAGATACATTTTACGAGATATTCTGCACACATCATGTTTCAACAATACGACTTTTTTGAATGCTTATGTTGTCTTGCTGGTAAATTCAGTTATATATCCTGCAAATTCTTGTATAATGGGAAAACATTAGTTTCTAGGAGTTCCTTGTACCCTAAGCCGTTCGTTCTATTCTGGATAATTGCAATAGATCATTTCCATCAGGACTTTGCAGGTTAAACTTTTTCTCATCCGTAAAAATGACTTTAATCCATTTATCGTTGAATGTGATAACTTTCTTTCCAACTCCCATCGCTGCACTGTTTGTTCTTTCTTAGGTGCAAGTTTTTTTCAAGGCAAAGTGCTTCTGATTTTTTTTTATTACAGTTTAATTATATTCTAAATTAAAATTACCTACAGCAGGGAACAGATTATTTAAATCAAATAATAAAAAAAATAAAAGAAAAGTGTACTCAGTACACCCTAAGAATGCCTTTTTTTCAACTAAAATTCTTTTTCTTCCCCTCTTTGTGTATGTGTGAAGACAATCACTAGGGGAATAACAGGATTCATTGATTGAGATAGCAGTGCCAACGACAAACAAGTATATCACTCTTTGGCCACTAACCAACAGGTGTTAATCATAAACCTGTTTTTCAAGTGTTTGATTATGTACAATTCAGATTGCTATTTAATTCTTAATTTGTCCGAGAAAAGCAGTGGCTTGGTGCTATACGAAGCACAACTACAAGTTCATACTCATTTCCTAACTCTGAAATGGCAAGATGAAAGAAAGATCCTGTATGTCTTTATTTTACTGAAGTTGCATCAGTGTGTCAGGCGAAGGCTTGATATTATTGCAACTCAAAATCAGCAAGGGTTGTAGCACAAAATCTCACTAATGCAATTCAGTTCTCTTTTGCCTTTGAACTTCTAAGAAGTCTTCATTCACAAGTTCTTCATTTGTGCTTCAAGAATATCATTTTTATCAGTTGTGGAAGCTTTCAGTTCCAGTCCATTGCCAAAAGATTGTTTCTGTGTTCTTCAGTATAATCCTTTCTTGTTCTTGAAACCCTTCAAAATTTGGAAAAAACCCAAGGCAGTTTTTTCCACATGTCTTTTATGTTAGTGTCTGTAATTTTGTTGCAGGCAGAGGGTGTAATTCTTATTGCATCTAAAATATTAAATAACTTTCTTTTTTTTTTTTTTGAGCACTGGACCTCGCTTGTTATTATTTGTTTTAATTGATATTTAACACATCTGGTAAATTTAAAGTATTTTAAATGTCACAATAACACTCTGATCAAAATGAAAGTTGTATTTGATGGTAAAAACAATATTTTAGTATTTGGATGGGGTGACGTTGAAAAGAATAATAATGTCTGGGTTTGCAATAACTATCATAGTCTGGATAGACATTTGACACATCATTTAAAAAAAATTGTAACGCTGAGAATTCATAAAGTGGGAATTCTTAAAGTGAGAACTAGCTGTATATAAAATTTAAAAGGACTTAAAACAATGACATGACCTAAGTCCAGTGTATAAAAAAAAAAGATTTTTTTATTTAAATTGAATTTTTTGGTTAAGATCACATACCTCGGAAATAAATCAAGTTTTTTATTCAGCTTCATTTATGTAAGATTTTAACATTCAATTTACTCTTCTCAAGCTTTAAGTGAATATCTAAATAACGTGTTTAATAACATAAAAACAAATATGCGATGGTTTGATTTCTTGTCTGCCGAGACTACAATATGCATTAAAGATTTCAATTATGATATTATTAAAAATAGGCCCTGCGGTGGCACAGTGTGGTAACATGTTCGCCTAGTGCGTCGTTAACTCAGGTTCGACTCCCAACCGTGCAAAGAATGCTTACTCAGAGATCTCATAAAGATCGCACTACTCACTGTAGTCAGGGGTTTGGTTCACTAGGCCTTAAGAGGTTCGGATTCCTTGGAAAACAATAGGTCCTGGTGCAGTACGAACATTGTAGTCCTTGAGCCACAAAACCACAAACAAACAAATTAGTAAAAACGAATATTTAGGGATTCAAATAAAAATGCCAACTTTGCTGCCTTCTCAACTCCCAATTGATTTCGTAACTTGATATGAAATGGACAAGTCCAAATATGCAAAACATCCTTTCAACTCCAGCAGAGGTTCCCTTAGCTGTGCATAGTTCCTCAGTATCATTGAGTTCTATTTGGCCAGTACATTCTTTTATGAGAGCCAGCGATTTTCATCATTGAAGAGTGGAAACTGATTTTACTGTCTCTTCTTCAAATAAAACACCATTGAGAAGTGCATGGACAATAAATGTAAAAACAATGCCTAATATAATGAGGCATTTCTTTTTTACAAAACCTATTGCTTGTTCCTTCTCACTCCTTGAGAAGTATACTGTTTTAAAATTTTGTGATAATAAATGTACCAAATAGTGAGCTGGAGATATAGCTTGCTCATTACATATTTTAAACATCTTTACATAAGGAGGTGTATTACACAGGAGGTGTATTAGACAGGGTATACTGGCTTCAATATCTTTCCAAACTTCTACTACTTCAGAAATACTGCAACTATTTTTTTTAACTTTATCTAAAGCAACAGAAATTAGTTTCAGCTAAGAGAAAAGGTTTTTATCTTGCCTTTTTATACCCATGTTCATGATTTTTGAGTCTATTTTTGCATCTATTCCTTCTCTATTTCCTTCAACTATGCATGAAAGTTAGTCAGTTTTCAATATATATAACTCTTCGAGCAATTGTATATAGAGTTCCAAATAACCTTTGTTGGGCAATTCAATCCTGTGTCACCCCATCAGTCAACGTTTCCTGTACGTCCTGTTCTATTATGTTTTTTTTTTCATGGTCACCCTAAATGGGTGTCAATATGCAGGATGATGATCTTCAGTATCAATGTGGTGCTCCACTAAATCTGTTTGTCCTGATTTATCAAAAAAGAGTGCAGGGTATTTATCTAAGACTGCTCTCAACTTTTGCTATTGGGTGCCATTGATCATAACCTGCTTCACTAGTTGTTCCTTATCATCGACTTGTATCTTACACTGTCTTAACCTTGATTCTAACTGAATTTGCAGATTTCTAAAATCAATTACAACTCCTAACCTGTAAAGAATATCATGTCCCAACAGTATTGCATTATGTAAAGCAGGAATTATATCAAAAGTGTAATCCGACCTACATCCTTGCCATTCAGGACTTGCAGCAAGTTGTCCCTCTGTTCAAATCTCAATATCATTGGTGGTTGGCAGTTTCCTGTGACCTGCTAAGACTTGTACTTTGTTCTGATTTTCTAATCTTTCATCAGTCATCTTACTAACTGCAAAAATATCCAAACTCTTGTCTATCTTTGCCCTTAAATATTCACCTCCTAAGCATACCAATGATTCTAGCATCTTTTTATGATTCGGCAAACTCAATGTGGCTATTTTCTCAGGAGTTGACTCAGGCTTAGTACATTCTTTAGCAATGTGTCCCAAAGCTTGGCACTGATAATAATAAATCCTCATTGATTTACTCCGCTTTTTGTTTGTTCACTAATCAGAGGACCCGATTTTTTAATTCCTCTGGTTCTCGATCTTCTAACTTTCGAAGAAATTCAAGCAATTTGGCTACTGACCATATGGTATGACACCTCAAATTCCTATGATACTCCGACCCAATTGTTCTGTTAAAAGTTTGAAGATCTCTTTTTCCTGGTAATCATGACTTCAACTCTTATACAAGTCCATGGTCTCCAAAATAAACTTCGTCATGGATCCTCTCTGAAATTTATGTGAAAAAAATTGTCAC
Organism: Dysdera silvatica; assembly: GCA_006491805.2. Classification (NCBI taxonomy): domain Eukaryota; kingdom Metazoa; phylum Arthropoda; class Arachnida; order Araneae; family Dysderidae; genus Dysdera; species Dysdera silvatica. The sequence goes on along the minus strand of QLNU02015360.1, from coordinate 306,010,449 downwards.
ACAATTTCTGTTCTATTATGAATTCTTGGATACATAGATTTTAATGGTACACTAAACGAATGCCAATTTTGTGCTCGACCTTGACCACACTGGTTAATTCCCAGCATTCTTTACTATTGTTTTACCTCTCCAACCAAGTCCATGGTTGCCAATGTTACTAAGTCAGGCTCCTCTATTTGATACAACCTTCGTCTTTCGAACACATATTCCAAATATTCTTCTACATTGCCACTACCATCGAAAGTCATTTGGATATCTAGAAATTTTATTTGACATGAAATATTCCATACCTCAATTCACTCAGCCCCAGATCAGTCAGTGAAGTTTATGGTGAATGTGCATCCGGGAATGGGCCTTCAATAAATTGAACCCTCGACTGGTCACTCAGTCAGGTCTAACTGAAAACCTGGCCATGATTGTAACACGGTATTTACCATTTTAACTTAAAGCTACCTTTACATTAACTAGATCCGTTCTGGTTAGGCTATTAACCCCTAGTGGATTTCTATTAGGCCATTTCTAAAAAGTTATAGGCGAAAACCCCTCTAGGTTTTAAATCCTGGTTACTGTCTATGGGGGTAAACGTTTGAACATTAAAAAGAGAAAAAGAAAAGTAGAATTGTACGTAATTAATACTGTTATGGCACAGTCAAAATTACTGTAACTTCCTTGGCTAGTATAACAAACACTTCAAGGCAGCTCCACGGTGGGTGCCAATGTAATGATCGATATCTTCGCTTTTACTAATTACCTCTAAGCGAAGCCTTCGATTACAATTTTATCAAATTATCAATTTCAGGCTGCCAGTTGTTGGATACAAGTAAGCCAACAAATCAACTTTGAAAGCAATTCATTTATTTTTGTCTAAGGAATCTGTTAATTACAGTGCAGTTTGTCCATCAAAGCAAGTTAGAATCACAAAAAGGCTTCCACAAATCCGCTCCAACACACCCGTCAAACCTGGAAAAACAGTACGATCAATGATACTAGAATAATGTACATACACTTTACTAAATGGAAGAGAGTATATATATATATATATATATCTATCATAAATAGCACAACTCTATATTTTTTAAGAAAGGTTAATAAGCTGGGTTAATTCAACCGTAACAAATCTTCATCATAACTTGCTAAGCTTGTGTGACACTAACAGGAAACTACCTTTGGCTTAATTCTTGCCTGCCTACAAATATACTTAAGACTAGTCATAAATGGGACCTACAATTCTAGTACCGATATGCAGGGCTCAACAAACCTTCTACTGTGAGACTATATACAGTGCAAGCATACCACACAAGTCATAATAAATCTTCAAACAGTTAATCTGTAACAAACAGTAATTAGTCTAACTCGATTAACACTTGACAAATAAACACTTTAATGGTGACATACTGCACTGATCAATAGAAGCAAATAAAATACCATTTTTATGTCACAGTTATTTAATAAAGTGCAATATTATCATTTTAACGATTTTAAATAACTGCACCATAAAAATTGTATTTTATTTGCTTCTACTTAAAACAATACTTACAATTAGTCATACTCAAAACACTATGGTTAATAAAAAGGGTACTGATTCCTTAGTTCAACCATTTTGATCCACAAAACAATCAGATGCATCCAGTTCAGTTCTTGTCAAAGTCAATATCTTCTGTCCGAAGAAGTCTTTCCTAATGTTAACCTTGCTCGTCCATCTTTCCAGTCGAAGCAAAGCCAGCTTGTCCGTCTTTCCAGTCTATGCTAATGAGGCTCTCCATTTTAAGGTGCAAGGACACTCTGCACAGATAATGATTTATCCAACAGTCACGCAGCCCACATAGAACAAGTTCTTCCACCATGAACTCCAACGCAGCAATCATGCTAACAGGTTACTACGAGGCAACATTTAACATCATTGACTATATCATATTTTGCATCTACTACTGTTTTTCTCGGAAACCCACTCGGGAACAACAATTACGGCTATGGCTAACAAACAGCAAGCAAGCAAAAGCTGCAATAGCCAAAATGCAACAAGGAAACTGCTGCCAATACATTTATACTATTTACAATGCACATCACAACTCATGACATAATGAAGAATTCAGGCCCATGAGAACCACTTAATTGAAATATGCAAACTCTGTGCCAATATGTGCCTCTGCTGGCCATGTATTTTACCGAACAGTGGAAAACACAGTTGCAACCATAATAACTTCGGTTTTAAGGTTGGTATTATTTTGAGTAAAAACATGTCAATTTTTATTTTCAGGAGGAAGCCCAAAATTAGTATCAAAAAAATTTTTTGTTCAAATCCCAGGTCCCCAATTTTGAATTTGCAAATGGCACCCTCTATCTTGTGATATCTCATTTTAAGCAGCATAAAAAATAAAAAAAAAATTCTGTGAAAAAAAAAATTGTTCATGTGTTCTGTAGAAAGAGCTAAAAATAAAATTCTTTTGCATTATTCACACTGATATCCCGATAGAAATAACAAGTGCTGACTTCAGTATTTGTGGCTATATCCTACTATTATCACTGTGCATGACCAACACGCAAAAGAAACCTGATTTTCTGCGCAGATGGCGTGAAAATTGGTTCATTCACTTCATAGATAGGTCAAATTGCACTCTCTGTGTAGTATTGTTTGAAAGGGTAAAAATAACGATTTTGTTTTTAGCTCTTCGTACTGAATGCAAGAACCAATTTATTTTTTATTTTATTTATTTATTTATTTTTTTACGCTGGCATATGCATAAATTAAATAAAAGGCATATCACATTTATATATTCATATTTAAATGGCATATCACAAGATAGGGGTGCCATTTGAAAATTCAAGTTGGTGAGGCCTGGGAAGTGGGGGTGTTGAACAAAAAATTCTTTGGTATTAATTTTGAATTTTCCCCTGGAAATAAAAATTGATGTGTTTTTGCTCAAAATCGTGCCTATCTTAGAACCAAAGTTATTAAGATGGTGCGTTTTTAAATGATCACTTTGTATGATTGTATTCACTAGCATTTACGCTTTATAACTTTATTATGTACCATGTGTAGTTGTAAATATTAAAATTTCAGCTTTCTGTAATTACATGATTTTTTTATATATTGTAGGTTTATAAAAGTCATTCAGCATTACTTTCTAAAGGTTTCACTCTTGCCCATCCCCCCACCATTCATCAAGCCCTAGAGGGAATTTTACCATTTACTAGTCATTCTAATGAGCATTCATTTTTAAAGGACTTCGTTTCCTGTGTGCAAGGAACAAGTGGTGGCAGATTAGCAAGGTTCTTCTTTGGTTTTCATCTTTCTTATGCAAATGTTATTTATCTAGTCTATTCTATAACTGCTGCAGGTATTTATCAAAATTCTGATGTGACAAGGAATTGTTTTTTAACCGTGCCAGCCAAGTAAGAACTTAATACTTATGCACTGTGAAACTTAAATTCAACCAATTTTAAATATAAGCATATGTTGAAAATAAGCCCAATTTGTTTTAAAGGTATCAACTGTAACAATCAACTTGGTTACCTAATTATTTTAATATAATAAACTGTATACTGGGTGCTTCCCAAAGTCTGTATCTACCCAAATAAATTTTGAATGAAGGCTCATACAGCTATAACAAGTAAAGGTATAGTAAAGTGGCCATGCTTGATCATCTGCGATCAACTGCTGTGCCCTCTGTGGTGAAATCTAAAAGTTATTTCATCTAACTCTGGAACTAAAAAAGACACAGAAAAAATTTAAATTACAATGTTATTATTATTAAGCACATCAACAAATTAGTAGAAAATTATATAGTACATATGCTGACAGGGTAAATAGAAGGCTGTACTCGTTTGATGGGATCAGATTCTTGTTATTGAAGCATCAGAAATTGTGCAAACTTCCAATGGTGGAATTCACACTATGTGTGTGGCATAAGAAAAGATGCATAGACATGTGAAAAATACAGGGTTTAATACATACATATATAAATTATATATACATATACACACATTTGTGAATGTATTTGGGATGCATAGAGCATAAGCACAGAAATCATATAAAAGCAAAAAATGAACTAGTACAATGTAAGTTAACAAACATGTCCGATATGCCTACCATCAGCCACAATACACATTTAAACATGAGAAAACACTTCTTGTGTAGTAGATAACATCACAGATTTTACGCTTTACAGGCATCGATGATTCGACGCTGTAAATCTTGTAACATTCGTTGCTTTTGTCATATACACCTGATTCTTTACCTATTCCCAACGGAAGAAATCCATTGTAGTTTGATCCAGTGATCTTGGAGGCCACTCTACTTGACCACCATGGCTGATGGACTGTTGCCCTAAGGTTTCAGAGAGAAAGCGTTGCACCATTGCTGGTTGATGTACATGGGTGCAATCATGCTGATACCATACAAATCTTACATCCGGTACAGGAAGGTTGTCTAACCAGGCAAGTAAAATAACCTATAATACTTCTGGGTACTTTTGTCCAGTTAATGTTTCCCTCATAAAGAACAGGTCCAACAAATTGGTTCTTCCACACCATTTTAATACCCAGCTCATGTCTTGTATGCAAATGATGACCTTGACATTGCATCCTATTTGCAAAATAAAACCTCACGCGATGTGTTGGTAATCATTAGGGCAACAATTGCAACATGACGACTTACTCAAATATGTAGTATTGATAAATGGTGCATCTGTACGATTAATGTGACCTGCTTTTTATGAAGGAACCTTTAACTGGATAAAGATACCTAGAATTATTGCAAGGCATATTACTTGCCTGGTTAGATGATCTTCCAGTACTGGATGTACGATCTGTATGGTACCTGCGCATCAGCCAGCAGTGGTATGGCACTTTCTATCTGAAACCTTCGTGCAACAGATCATCTGTTGTAGTAGTCATACAGAGTGGCCTTCAATATCACCGAATCGATCTCCGATGGATTTCTTTCTTTGGGGATATGTTAAGCATCAGGTGTATATGATAGTATCAACAAATGTTGATGTACAACTTCAAATCATCACTGCCTGCAAAAGCATAACTCTTGTGATATTAGCTAACCCACAAGAAGTATTTTCTCTTGTGCAAATGTGTATTTCGAACAACAGTAGGCATATTGAACATATTCGTTAACATATATTGTAGTGATTTGTTCTTTGCATTTATGAGTATACTTATATGCTTATGCTCTATTCACTCCAGATGTATTCGTAAATGTATATATACATATTGAACGTTGTGTTTTTCACATGTCTATGTATCCTTTCCTATATCAGGCATAATATGTATTCCACCATTGGAAGATTTACTGCACGATTTCTGACACGTCAGTAAAAATGAATCTGATTCTGCAATATGAGTACAGCCTTCTGTTTGTCCTATCAGTGCGTATACTATATTATTTCCTACTAGTTAGTTGATGCTTAATAATATTGTAGTTTAAATTTTTTCTGTATTTCTTTTAATTCCTGAGTGAAATAACTTCTAGGTTTTGCCCCAGAGGGTGCTGCTATTGATTCCATCTGATCGGACATAGCCATTTTACTATACCAATACGTAATAGTTATAACTGTACGATCCTGCGTTTAAAAGTTACTTGGGTGAATATGGACTTTAGGAAGCACCCTGTGTATATATCCGGTGTTTATAATTTAAGTTTTCCCTTTGTAGAGCTCTCTGTAGCTCATACTAGTAAGTGGAATGATGCCAATTTATGTACACATACTAATTAAGGGGGGTATACTTTGCAAAAAACAACCCATAATTTGCCAACAGGGAAAAATTTGGTGCTCCAAAATAGGAAAAACATGAAAAGTTAATAACTAAAATAAATTTAAAATTATATTTTCCTTTCTTGAGATTGCTTGTTGCAAAAACTGAATGAAACTTAACATGAGTTACCATGGGGAATTGTTTTACAACTCGTTCGAAGTTCATTCACGTCGCAGACGTTGTAGTTGAACATTAACAGGATTACTGTTGTTTTGGGCCAAAAATTATATTCCATATACAGTATGCTCCAACTTTGGAATGCAACATCTCTGGAGAAGTGTTCCATACATTCTACATCATGTTTTTTTAAAACAGCTTGATTAGGGACACTTCTTCTGTAAACATTGGCTTTGAGATGACCCCACAGCAAAAAATCACATTTTGTGAGATCAGGCGATGTTGGTGGCCATGTTAAAGGGAAACAGTGACTAATCATTCTTTCGTCAGTAAAATGTCAAAGTTACATATGCCGCACTGGTCATGCAGTGTGAGACAGAACTTCTACCACCAGACCAAAATTATCTTATCCAAACATCCTCTTTCTAGTAATTGTGGAATTAAGAAGGTATGTAGCATGTAAAGATAGCTTTATGCTGTCCCAAAGCAGAATGTGCTAAAAAGTATGACATGTCAGAGGAACTAACAGCTGACTACAGAACAATCGCTAGGTGATTATTTTTGCTGCTGCTGCAAAGAATAAAAGTTCCCAAAATGTTTTCTTACATAGAAAACGAACTTCCACGCTCTACAGTAACTTCAAAACGGTTACAATACATATAGATGATATACAGGGTGGTTATAATTTAAATAGGTTCACCTTAGAACTTGAACCATTCAGATTGACACCAAAATTGGTATACAGATATTCCAAAGGACGGAAAAGGAATCTTCAAAACATTTTACTTAAAATGTCCAATGGGGGTGCTTTTTAGAGAAATGCGCAATCTATGAAATGATTAACATGCAATACAAATTTAATTTTCATCATTTAGTAACACTTACTGCATCGAAACATTTCAAACGAATGTTCTGCGAGTAATACGAGCAGGCCGGCTCTACCAGCATGCAATGGAAGAAGAAGGATTTTGCACATGCAGTTGCATAAAGAGATGTGACAAACAGGCATCTATTAATCGTGTACAGGACAATATAATGAATGTTTCTTAACATGGCAGCTATCGTATACTTGTAACAATTCAAGCCGATTCACAGTGTGATCACAACTGATCCTCTATGATGCTTTGTGTGTGCATCTTGATTGAACCCTTGGATTCTGCTAACATAGCAACACTTCCACAATAAACCAAATTCTTTAAATGACCCCACAACTAGAAGTTGCATGGAGTAAAATCTGGCAAATGCATGCCAAGGATTAATAAACGAATGACTGATAAGACACACATCGGTGAAATACTGGAGCAAAAAAGCTTTAACGGACCCTGCAACCTGTGGATGCACACTATCTTGCACGAAAATGGGATATGTAACGCACTGTCGTTTCTGTAGTTGCAGCAAAACAAACGTCTGGAGCAACTCACGGTACTGACGGGCCATCACAGAACATGTTACAGAGCCATAAACTGTTCAAAGTGAATGATAACGGCCTCATTGAGCAACCTTTATTGCATCATTCTGTACACGATTAACAGCTGCTTGCTACATTTTTTTTTATGCACTGTCTTCGTGCATAAAACCATTTTTTTTTCATTGTACGCGCTTGAACGTACTCCTTATCGGACGTTTTTGAAGTTTTTTGATGTTGAAAATGTGTTTACGGAGGTTGATTAGAAAAAAGCGTCACATTTTTTCATTATTTTTTAGTAAAGGCAGGAGACTGTTGTTGCCACTTTATTGTAGTTCTATCAAGAATATAATTATTTATGTTAAAACTAATGAAAAATGTTTGTTGCCACTATATTCTGGTGGAATCAATAATAGGTACATGAAGAAATGTCAATTGTGATTAATTCTTTACTTTTTAATTTTGGTTATCATGGTAACCCGAAAGGCACGAAATGCCAGAGGGTGCTTTTTCTCTTTTGTGTCATTCAAGCTTCTTCTGTATTTATTCAAACTTTGACAGGTGCGTACATTGTTTTCCTATTCAGCTTACTTGACTTGGGCAGGGGGTATTGTGAAGGGTAGCTGCCGGAGGCAGATCTATAATCCCAGACAGGACTATTCCGCTTAAATTCGAATGTTATTCTTCATTCACCAATGAAGAAATCTTTATAAAAAAAAAAAAAAAACCCTGCAAAGAAAAAGTCTTCAATGTTATTGAATACATTTTCAACGTTCTAATATTCAATCATCTTGAAGGTGTGGTGTTTTTTTTGTTTGTTTTTTTTGCACATTTCCTTTCTGTATCGTTTGGATAGTCTATGTACCAATTTTGGTGTCAATCCGCTGAACGGTTCAAACTCCAGGATGCTGTAAGTAGGACAAGTTTAATTATAATCACCCTGTACATGCATCTCCTGCCAAACATTTTTGATCAGCTGAAGGCTTGTTGCAGAACATTGCAAAATATTCTGCTTTGGGGTATGCTGTAACAAAACAGATTAATGTAGCTGTGGGCTATAATTCCTCAAAAAAGTATAGCTCAAACATGGAATTTGCTGTGAAATCACACCATAGAGTAATTTTTAACAAATACAAGGGAATTTATGGAATAACATTTGGGGCTTCTGAAGCACACATTCGGCAGTTTTGGATATTGAGGTTGTCCAATCAAGATGAAAATGATCTTAGTCACCTTAAAGAATGTTCCATGGAAAAGCATCTTGTTCACTTCCAATTTTTTTAATGTAAATTTTAAAGCAGTTTATTTAAATTTCTTTCAGTTCTTGCAAAGAGTAAACTTAAAAAATTAAAATATGATTTTAGATTTGTCTTTGTTATTAATTTTTAATGTTTTTTCCATGTATTTTCTATTTTAGATTGTCACTTTTCCCCCATTGGCAAATTTTGACAATTTTTTTTCATGGAATCCTTCTCCCCCATCCCCTGAATAGTATGTGTGCAAAATTTGGCATCATCTCACTTATTATTTTGGGCTACTGAGAGTTCTAAACAGTGAAACATTAAGTATAATTACACTGTATATATGTATACCCATATACACCATGCCCATTATTATGACTAGTCGCTAACGCACGCTGACATCTGACGAATGCTGATTGAAGGGCTATCCTGTTCCACCTTCTGTGCATGTGCCTGGACTTTGCAAAAATTCCTACAGCACTAGACAAAATTATGAGTTCAGCTGAAATTTGTTAAAAACTTACGGAGAAAATGTGTCCTTAAAATATAAAGAATTGGCAATTACTTTAATATGTTTGACAGTATTTCTCACAATATTACATATATTTTCAGTGACTTGCTGCAAACTTATACAAGAAAAGCATATTATTGATATGGACAGAATTATAAGTTCACACACAGTTTTTTTTAAAAAAAAACTTACGTAATTGTAATACTTTATAGAACCTGCATGATTCTTTATTACTTTGAAAATACTATTTGGCATGGACTAAAATGAAATCTTACAAGCTTAAAAGTAATGGTGGATCCGGAGTGGGGGCTTGGGCCCCACAGAGCTGTAATTAATGCAATATTTTGGATTTGGGATTCAACGAACGAAAATTATTTTAAATTACTACTTGTAGTGAATAAAAAAGTATTTTTTAAATTTTATAATTATACATTAATAAATACTAAATTCCAAAATTCTAAAAATAATTTTGAAGATTTTTATTTTTTCACCTTTTCCCTGTCATACGTCCGTTAATTATGACCTCAAGTCCTCAAGTGACAGAATAGAATGAACAATATCCCCTCTGGCTTGGAGCCGAAGTAAAATGTCTGTCTGGGAATCAGAAAGAAAGGCGAAACTCAAAATATAAATCCTGTTCAAACTAACCTTACAGTGGGTGGAAGGCTATGCTTTGTATCCTTCTGCCCTTACAAAGTAGTTTATCAGTACATACTGCATTTTTATATTAAATTCAGCATCATATGTGCAAACAACATATTTATATAATTAATCTAGAATTTTATATATAATGTGTACCCAATATCACATTTTGCCTTTATTTTTATTTAAGGGAAAGTGTGTTTATTAGGTCATAACTTCGATATCCAATATGGTCAAAGCATGTTTTGGCACAATTTCGAGAAAGTGAATGTTGCAGCAAACCTTCCCCCACCCCAGAACTGGAGGACTATTCATTATCTGTTCTTTCTTACGGACTTCGCATTTTCGCATGAACGTAATAATGGCTACTGCTCCTATATCGAATAATGATTTTTTTACATTCTAACTGCACAAAGCTTGAAAAAGTATGTGGAAATTCCACTAAAGTTATTGTCATGAATGTTTTTTGCAAAAAACGTGAAGATCACCCAAAAAAATCTGACAATGATGTCATAGCGATCGTTTCCAGCTTAACTGGTTTCTCCTTCCAGCATACACAGAATGAAAGCTGAATTAAAAGATAAAGGGCGGTTTCCAACTCTAGGAGGAAAATGCCCACTAAAAGTGGGCATGAAAAAGTAGGTAAAAAAAAAGGCCCTTTCCAGAACCATTAAATAAAAATATTAGTAGGAATGACAATAAACCTTGCACCCCTACTCCACATACATACACTGGCACAGTATAGCCTAGTTGCTCTTGTGTGCCATAAAAATCCAAACAAACAAACATGTACACACACACAGCATATACCTAGTGCCATTATCCACAATAAAGAAAAAAGACATGCCTTGGAGACGGCGAATAATTGTCAAATTGGGTTTATTTGTCGAAACTGAAACAGTTGCACGTCAAAGTATTGGAAAAATTGTGATAAATATGCTTACAAAGCATGGATTGGATCCTAAAAATTGTGTTGGGATTTCAACAGATGGATGCAGCATTATGTTATCAGAGATAAAAGGTGTAGTTACAGAAATCCAAAAATGTTCCGAAAATTCAATTAGATGTCCTTGTCTCAGTCATGTATTAAATCTTTCAATTTCAAATTCGTCCTCTGTATAAGATGGGAGGAATGCTGTAGGAATAATTAAAGAGATCGCTGCATTTTTTACAGCATCGTCAAAAAGATACATAATCTTAAAGCATGTGCTCCATGTGGCAGATAAAAAGGTTGTGTGAAACGAGATGGGTTGAGCGCCATGAGACTGTGATAACGTTTCGAACAGAAATTGTCAAAATTTGTGACGCACAGGGTGGCTCGAGGTTGTTTTTGAACCTGGGTGTCCTTGTACATACTGTTTTTGGCACCACACACTCCTCCGGAAACAGGAGATTTTCACAGATGCACAGTGAGCCATATACCCTATAACAGTGGCCAAAAGTCTCTGAAAGAATTTGTCTAAATTTGTGTCTTTTTAGAGAGATTTTCTACTGTTGGGTGAATTAAAAAAAAATTGAACTTGACTTCAGTTTAGCACTTTTATTGGCCCTGCGGTGGCGCAGTGTGGTAACGCGTTCTCCTATTGCGCGGCTAATCCGGGTTCGACTCCCAGCAGTGCAAAAAGAACGCTTACTCAGAGATCTCATAAAGATCGCACTGCTCACTGTAGTCCGGGGTTTGGTTCCCTAGGCCTTAAGAGGTTCGGATTCCTCGGAAAACAGTAGGTCCCGGCGCAGCATGACCACTGTAGTCTTTGAGCCGTAAAACCAAAAAGAAAGCAAAGGCACCTTTATCTAAACGGGGTCGCCTGGCCCTGGCGATGCACTAAGTGACATTTGTATGTGGAGAGAAACTAACACTGTATTCAAAGCAAAGATCCTTTCCTCTGCAATAACAAGCCGCGAATTTTTAATTGCAATATCTTGTTTAAGCAATTTTTTAATATTGACTTTACCTTTGAGTCGTTTGTTGCAAAAGAAGGACTGGATATACTGGAAGCTCGCAGCGTTATAAAAGACACATTAGACACAGAACAGAGAAGATATCTGTGATTTGGAATTCCAAGCCTTATTCGAAGGATGTAAAAGGGTAGCTGAAACTCTAGGAGTGGAAATATCCAGACCTAGAGTTACTAAAAAACAAATACAAACATGTGCACTACAACTGATGTAAAAGATTTTTTCGATAGTCTATCTTTTGGACGATGTTCTGTCCGATATAAAAGAAAGATTTACCGAGAGCATGCTTGAATTTTTTATTTATCTCTGATCATGCCAAGTAATATTATTGGGTATGAAAATGTAAACAGTGGGGAAAAGAAAGAAAGTATTAAGAATCTGTGTCGAAAATGCACATCTTATTTGCTGGAGACGAATATTGCACCGAAAAATATTGTGCGGTGAGCTGGAACTGTGGAAAGTTAAAGGACAGAGGAAAATAACACTTTTTCCACATTAACAATCACTGATGTTTTTAAAGAGTATGCTAAAATTTTATTTCCAGTTATTTATCATTTATTGATGATTTTGATTACCTTACTAATCAGTATAGCAACAACTGAAAGATCGTTTTCATCTTTACGAAGGCTGGAAATTGGCTTCGAACGAATATGTCCGAAAACTGTCTCATAGGTCCCGTCTTGCTTGCATGTCATAGAGACATTCCTTTAAATGTAGAAAACATTATTGAAAAATTTTCGCGCATTTAAAGCCGTAGAGGTGAATTTTTGCTCTAACATATATTTTAATATATATTAAAAAAATTATAAAGAGGATGCTGCTTACAAATATTTATTTGAAACAGACCCTTTTGTTTCATCCGCATCCTTATTCAACTTTCAAAATGCGTTTCTCAATATTGGCGCGGGCCCCAAACACATCTTAGATGTTTTGAAGCGTGTTTAGAGCGACATTTAGAACCTGAAATATCGCTTGCGCTTTTTTTTTTTTAAACCCTTGCTGAAACTGATTTTCATGCACCAAATTCCTGTTTGTGCATCTAACATCATTCTTTTATCACTTCAACTTTCAGTTCTTCTGCAGTTAACTGCCCTCAATCCATAATTTCTTTTGTGTATTGGATTGAGTACACACATTGCAACCCAGTGGTTCCCAACCTGGGGATTGCAAACAAATTTCTTTGGGATTGCGGCGACTATTTTTAATTGCAATTATTTTTATAAGGAATTTCATATTAAATGTTCCCAATGCTTTTATATTTCAACATGGCTACATTGCCGAATTCTACTAATCGTTGTTAACTTTATATCTATAATACATATTATTAATGTAATAAAAATAAGTAATATACTATAATTTTATATTTAATGTCTTTACTCTGTTACGAATGCCTTTATTATGCAAATGTAGTGATGGTGGACAGAGGGGGTTGCTACTTGAGGCATTACAATACTACCTATATGGGTAGGTGTTGATACTTTCCATTCGATATTGGTATCAATAATTCGATAATATCATAGTATCAAAACAAATGTCAAGGTATTGGTATTCGATACTCCGACTAACAGTCCTTTGTATACACATAATATCGGTAAGTTCTTGACGTAAGTCTGAGCTTAGAGATACTGTTTGTGCATATACAGGGTGCCCAGTAACCCTTGCCAAAAACGTCCACCCAAGTAGCAAGCTGTCTGCATCTGTTAACACCTTCGCTGGTTAGTTTAAGACGAATTACAGAAAACTTGTTTCTGTATGGGTGGGGTGTAAAACACTAGGTATATTAATTGTTAATTTAATTCATCTATCTTGCCATTAACCTAGATTTGACTCTCAATGATATCGTGGAAGATGTGCCATTTTTCAGCTCATAGTCGGGAGTTTCATTCCTTTGGTAGTAAAGGTTGAATTTTTCAGAGAATTGTATGTCCTGGCACAGTCTGACCTTTGCTGTCTTCGTGCAGTAAAAACATACAAATAAAAAATTAATTTAATTCTGATTTGCTGATGTGTTATTATTAGTTTTAATTTTTGGTCCTTAAAAGTCCTCAAATTTCAAGTAAAGAAATGTGTACGAATCCTGTAACACAGGAAGTGGAATTTTATCTAGGAACACTGGTGTATGAAAGGGTATTGATGAGGGTTGTAACCCCACATTGTGATAAAATTTTGCATATATATGTACATATAAAGGTAAGTTGTAGCTCTGTAACTCCCCTTTATAAATTTGTAATCCTCCCCCCCCTTATGAACTTCCTGCATAAGCTAATTTCTAGGAAGCATACTGGAAATAAGTGCCGAATTCAATGCCTGGACAGAAAATATAGGGATGCCATGTCGATACCATATATTCAGTTTAGTTTTTAAAACATTATGTGAATGTATGATTTATTTGAAGAATTATATAATTTTATGCTGCATTAAAAACCTGCATTTTCCTGTTACAAAGACTTTTTACTAAAAAATCACTTTCCCTGTTGTAGAAAAGCATTGTCACTGCTTCAAAAAATAACTCTTCGTGAAATAATTTTTTTTATATTGAACATTATATACACACACAATCTTTGCTGAAGAAGTGGTTTCCTGAAATGAAAATTGATTTTTCATGCTCTGGAAGAAAATCTTTCTTGTTACTATGGTGACAGGATTCTGATATTATCTTTACCTGTTTTTTACATTAATTTAATTATTGTGACTTTAAAAAGAGAAATTGTGTGTTTTTTCGATAATGTTCACTTTTCGATTAAAGCAGTGGTTCCCAACCTTTTATAAACCATGGCCCACTTTTGTAGTAGCCAAGTAATCTGTGACCCTCTTTTACAGTAACCAAAAAATCCGCAACCCCCCTCTGTCCGTCGCCACACATTTGCATAATAAAAGCATTTTTAACAGAGTAAGGAAAACACATTAAATATAAAAATATATATATATTATATTAATTATATATTTATGTATATAATAGATATAAAGTTAACAACCATTAGTAAAATATTGCAATGTGTGTAGCCATGTTGTTGTAAAAGCGTTGGAAACATTTGGTATAAAATTCCTTACAAAAATAATTGCAACTAAAAATAGTTGTAGGGGGAACCCCCCAAAACCTGTTCGCGGCCCCCAGGTTTGGAACCACTGGAGTAAAGAAAACGTTTTTTGCTAGTTATAAATTTTTCAGTGATTGAATAAAACCTTTAAAATCTGCACTTTTCTAATTTGTTGTAGTGTTAAGATTACAGTTCCCCCACAATATGAATCTCATTAGACGTCTGTGATCTCTAAAAATAACGGTTTTATATAGTATTTTATTTTTTTACAAAAAATAAATGAAATAAAGTGGGATAAGTTGAATTTTTTCCAATTCTTAATTGTGTGCAATAATAACTGTACCTGTATTCTCATGAATAGCAAATGATATGTAAAAACAATCCTCCCTTTTTTTTAATCTGTAAACTGATTTATAATTTTATTTCTTTAGTTAACTCTTGCCCTATCTCAGTGGCAACAGAACTGTAAAATTAGGGAATTGTCAAAGAAATTTACCATTCTGAAATAATCACGGAAATGTCAGTTCTTGCGTGACGTGTTACCATCACGCTAATATCCCCACCTACGGGTTACCACATCATTCATTAGAGGCCGCCAGCCTCCTTCTTTTACTGCTTTCTAGATTACAAAAAGTTAACTAATGGAAAATAAAGGCTGTAATGTATCTTTAGTTTAATTTTTTTTATTTTAAACTCATGGAGTGAAAAGTACTGTGGTAAATTTTACTTTTAAACATGTAAAACGTAAAATTTAGATAAAATGTTACTCAACTAAGTTCTAAAAAAACTACTTATTAAATATCTCTAGCAGGGTTTAAGCTGGCTCAAAACATGCTGTCACAAAAGTGCTAAAATAGGAAAAAAAATTTGTAGCAAAATGCTAAAAAATATTAGTTGCTTTCGTTGGTTGAAAAAGCATATCAATAAAATTATTTGCATCAACAGTGCTTTGAAATATAAAAGACTAGTTACTTCAGAAAATATTAACATATTTTTGAAAAAGTAATATGCAGTGTAAGTTAAGATGTCATCTGCATTATTCCAGTTTAAGTACGCTGCCGTGGCCAATCAGCTTTAATTTCTGTGAAAAAAGATTACCAATGAACGGAGATGTAGTGAATGCGCACGAACTACATATACTCCGAATGTAGTGTATGCATGTGTGTATTTGCCATTGCGTGTCTTAAAGTATATAGGAAGAAGTCAAGGTGGGGGTGAGAAAGATACTGTAAGAAACATTCTTTAAGGTTAAAAAGAATAACAACAAAATGTAAATCGAAGCTATTAAAAAAAAAATCAAAGTTTTTTTGTAGGATATTAAACGATTGTCACTATTTTGCAATGGACACAGTTTTTTTTCTTGCATTTTACATGAATTCGCCACATTTTGCGAAAAATAGCAACAGTAGCTTACCTCATTAACATTTTCGACTTCCAAATACGAATCAGGGAGCTGCTACACCCCCAAATTTCTTAACACCCCCAAACTCAAAGTTCATATACCCGCTAAATATTCAAATTACAAGAAAGAAAACATATTGCGCAAATTATTTTTCTATACTTTTTCTGCACATGTAAATTGTAATAATCTTTCATACATAGTAATTTTTCAAATAAAAATATGTATAAGGATACCAAGAGGGAGAAAGATAGCATATAAAGTAAAATCCTGAATTATCCACTGTCTGTGAATGGGTTAAATGTCCAAGAAGAAATGCTTGAATTTTGTTTTCCTTCACAGAATTATTTCCCACCCAGGCTATTCTTTTGAGTGTATTTTTAGACTACCGGGGAAGATGGGGGGTGGGATGACATCCATAACTGACAGCCCTGGGTTGGCCAAGAGAGGAGACCCCCCCCCCCAATTCAGGAGGATGGGGTCATTAAGTGAAGACAACAGTGGAAGGGGGCATCTCTATGTTCCTGGCATGGTCAACTTGGCCCCTTTCCATCAACTGCAGTTTTCCCCTTGAGTAATAAGTAAGGGGATGGGGTGTTAAAACAAGTGCTATTAAGAATTTTGAAGAGAATGCAAAAAAGGAACAAGATAGCTTGAGTGCAAAACAGGAATCCTGTTTTCAGAAAATCAACTGGCTAAAAACCCCTGTCGCATTTTCACGATGGACAATTTTTTTTTTCCGTCAAGTAACTCGCCGCATTTTGTGAAAAATGTGATTTCAGCTTAAACCCTGATGTTTAGTGATTTGGCAGTGTTTTTAAACTCACCTTAGTTAGTTTGTAAATTTTACTATTTTTTTTTTATTTGTATTTATTTGTCTCTGTGTTAGAAGATTTAAAATCCCTTCATGGCTTTATAAATTTCAGGTGGTTACAACCAGAATCATATGTTGATCCAAAACAGTGTGAATTGATTTGTAGCCAAGATGAATTAAAATGTGGATGGCCAGCTGTCATAACTGTTATAACCAAAGACCAGTATACAAAGATTGTACAAGTTCCTAATTTAAAAGTATGAAGGCTTTGTGTTTCTTAAATGTTTTTTCTTATGCATACTATTGTCAGTTTACTGGAATTTATGCAATGCACTGCACTGCATAGAAATTAGATATTTGGAGTAATCACAACACATTACTGCAGCTAAATTTTTTTTAATGAGTTAATAGCTATTTTTTTAGTTTAGTGCTTGGATATTATAGTGCAGCAAGTCTTTTCTTTTTTATTGGTGTTTTCTAAATATTTTTCAAGCTCTCATTTAAATGAGATATTGTTCTTTTTCTTTCATAATCAGAAGTATATGATGTCTGATCACCACATTTGGCAACTATCTCGTGTTTCTTAGCTGTTCCACTTATGCCTGCTATATCAACTGGAGATCCATCCTCACTTTCTGAACTTTTATTAACTGCAGCTTCTTCGGACATTTATCACAAATCATATTTCTCCCTCTCAAAATGGAATTTTTTTTTTTTACCATCCAAGGAAGAACATTCCTTAAAAATTTCTGACATTTGAATGATCTGGTTCATTGAATGAGTTGCAATATACACTGGCTATTCCAATGTTTTTCAGCTCAGAAGCCTCCATCTTTTAAACGGTTTCCCTCAAAATCACTAGAATAAAGCATATAACTGAAACACAAAAAACTGAATATCAAAGTCTGTAGTCTACAAAATCTGAACTACTTTAACTGAGCGCTAAACATTATTCACTCTTCTCTTCTCCCTAAGGATTTAAGTACCAAGCCCCTCTCTTCTTGACATTTGACTTGTGAATAACTCTAATGACCAAACCCACATGGCCAGCCATCTGTTAACTGAAGGATTGGTGTGAAACATCTATAATTGCTTTAGTTGAAGTGTTGGTGAGTGGAAATAACAAGATTAAATAGAGATTTGCTTTCCCCTGTTCTCCAGAAAATTCTATTGAAATGTCCATCCTATCACTCCCCCCCCCCCAGCTAAGAATGTTCTACTCATGTGAATTGGGTAAATAAATAATATCCATAAAAAATATGTAAAACTCTTTTTAACGAAACATGTTTAGGACTCTGATTGCAGCCAAATCTGTAATCTGCCAAGATCTGTAAGTATTTTTTTTTTTTAAGAAATGTGCATGCAAGGCCATTTTTGGTATATAAATGTAATTTCTAATTCGAATATTCGAGTAGTGCATGGCGGTCGCAGAATGGGATTCATAGATATTGTAGAAAATAAATGGAAGAGTAACATATAATTTTCTAAAAAAAATTAAAATAACAATAATGGCAGAAAACAAGTGCATTATATAATTTTTGAATGAAAATGGGTACATGCACAGTATGTTTAAATTAATTATTCGGTATCCCACGGCGGTCCCAGAATGAGATTCTTAGATATAGTAGAAAATAAATGCAAGAATTACATCTATTTTTTTTTTTTAAAAAACTAAAATACCCTTTTTTGAGATATATAAAGTCAAAGGTGTTGACCTTGAAAATAAAAATTTGAATTATATATTCATGTGGCATTTCATAAGAAAGCCCACATTAAATACTTTCTAAAGATACAAATATCAAGTCTTTACATTAATTAGGACGAAAGTTATGAGAAAATTTTTCGTACAAGAAAGGCTAAAATTTGAACTATAAACCCATTTTCAAAGTTATATATTTCAAAAACTAATAGCAATAGTGACTAATTATTGGGCATTTATTCATTTCTCTGCAAGTGGAACAAATGAGCCAAATTTCATAAAAATCTGAAATGGTCTGGTTGTGAGCTTGGGTGATTTTACATGGAATGACCCCCAAGTATAATATAAAATCTTAAAAAAAAAAAAACGTGGTCAACAAATTTCTTTACATAAAATATTTTCAACATGATGTATCTAAACCTTCACAAAACCATTTTAACCTGTGATTTCCATTTTAAATTATTATCAATCCAGAGACAATGTGTACCTAAACTATTGATTCACAAGAACAAACAACAACTCCCGACTTACAACAAACATGAAATTTAATTTCTAAATTTGTTTCATATGTTTTTAAATTAAAAAGGAGAATTTTTTTATATTTATTTGCAATAAATTTACTCTAAACCAATTCCTCAATATTCTCATATCAGAATCAATATTACTCATAAGAATATCGTTATCCTCCTTAACATAAACAATAGCAGTATCATCAGCATAAGGCACCAAGTTTTCCTTCGACTTCAAGTCACACAAATCATTAATGTAAATTAAAAAATAGGACAGAACCAAGAATTGATCCCTGAGGTACTAAAGATTTAACCGTTAGGCATCTACTCTCTCTACCATTTATTGCTGTAAGCTGTTTTCTGTGCTCAAGGTAAGATGTTTTGTTTAAAGCCAACTACTTGATTACTTTTAAGGAATTGCTTTTCGTTCTCCATAACTCTTGTTTCATTTAATTTTGAGATTATGTTTAACTATATAATACATTCTAACATCTATTTTATTCTTAAAATGGTATTATAAGTGCAAAGTCAGTTGCATAGCTTATCTCTGGTTCATTCGATTCCTGTTTGCTAATGGGCCCTTAACTGTTTTTAGTTCTGGTCCTTAAAGGTCCTTAAATTTCATGAAAAGAAATGTGTATCAACCCTGAAGAATATTGTGATATCTTTTGGAGTTCATGGTCCCATCTATTTTCACAAGCTCACCAACTTCACCACCAGCAAAAGTACCCCAAACCAAGATAGAATCCCCTCCTTGCACTGACCCATAACACTATGAATAAACTAATGCCCCTTAGAACCAAATATTTTAAATTTCAGTATGGCAGTGGAAAGTACCTTTTTCCACTTATCATGGGTCCAGTCCTTGTGTTCTATAGCCCAGTTCAGTCTTTCCTTTTATTAGTCGGCCATATAAATGGTTTTCTTGCTGCCACACAGTCCTTTAAGTCAGTGGCTTGGAGGCAGTGTTCAATTGTAGATATTGATTCATTAGTTTCTCTTGTTTCCATCACTTCAGCATGAATTTGACAGACTGTTTTGAATCTTTTTTTTATATCACTCTAAAAAACTTACTTTCCTGTTCTGAAGTTTTTCGAGCCTGCCCAGGACGTGAGTGGTTAAAAAAAATACTTGGTATCAGCATGTCTTTTAAGAGTATACTGTACCCCATCAAGGAAACTTCCTGCAAATGATTGATATCAGTAAGCTATGGCCTGCTTGCCTTAGAGCAAAATTGCAGAACGTTTTTCAATTGAAAATTCTTTTC
>QLNU02015360.1:305979338-305989982 GCA_006491805.2 Dysdera silvatica | reverse complement strand
TTGGTTTGAAGAAGAGTTTACTTCACTTAGGTGGCACCCCACAATCACCAGGTCTCTATCTCATTGAGCATTTGTGGGATGAAGTTGAGAGCCATCAGACATCTAGATACATAACCATTCAATCTCACACTGTTGGAAGGTGTAATTCATCAAACATTATCCCAGATTTCATGAATGCCCTATCAACATCTTGTGAAGTCCATGGCAAAAAGAGTCAATGCTGTGTTAAAGGCAAAAGGTGGCCCAAAGAAATATTAACAAGGTGATCATAATGAAATGGCCACTCAGTGTTTATGAACCAATATTTGTAAAAATTGCAACACCATGAAGGAATCATGTGATTGAGCTGAAACTTTCAGGAAATGCAAATTAGGGTATGCTATTCAAATGATTAGAATTTCAGAGTCATCGCGCATGCGTGGGCTGAGCAGCGCCCTCTGAACCGCTGATAGATCAGTATAAATAGAGGGCTGTAGCGGGGCGTGTATGGTTATCTGCTAGTGGTAAACGTTACATGAGACGTCACTATGCCTCTACGACGAAAGAGGGCGACATTTCAGCAAGTTACGGAGTTTGAACGGGGACGAATGATCGGCCTTCGTGAAGGAGGGTTTTCTTATCGTGCAATAGCAGCTCGTATGGGGCGTAACAGCAGCACAGTGATGCGAGTGTGGAAGCAGTGGGTTCAAGAGAACCAGACAACTCGGAAATCCGGGAGTGGACGCCGAAAGGTGACGTCAGCACGGGATGATAGACACCTGGTCCGCATGGCGGTGACGGACCGTTTTGCTTCATCTGGACAGTTGGCAGAACGTTGGTGCACTGCTACAGGTGTATCATTGTGTGCTTCATCAATTCGTCGGCGTCTACTGCACCGTGGACTGCGTGCAAGAGTTCCTTTATACAGGATCCCCCTGACTCAAAACCATTGACGCCTGCGGTTACAATGGGCTCATGGACATAGAGACTGGCGTGCTGATTGGCAACAAGTGGTGTTTTCTGATGAATCCCGCTTTAATTTGGGGTACAGTGATGGCCGCATCTGTGTTAGACGCTATACCGGTGAACGCCACCTTCCGGAGTGCATTATCCAACGTCATAGTGGACGAACCCCCCAGCGTTATAGTCTGGGGTTCGATTGCGTATCATCGACGATCTCAGCTGCTACGAATTGTGGGTAATCTTAACAGCAACCGGTACATCAATGAAGTTCTGGAGCCCGAAGTTGTTCCCTTCCTTCAAGGCATTCCCGGAGCTGTATTTCAACAGGACAATGCCCGCCCACATATTGCCAGGAATGTTCAAGACTTCTTTTCATCACAACAGATACAGCTTCTTCCTTGGCCTGCCTATTCGCCGGATATGTCGCCGATTGAACATGTGTGGGATATCGTTGGTCGGCGTCTCGCTCGTGATCCTCGTCCCATAGCTACTACAGATGAACTTTGGGGTCGCATACAAGCAATCTGGAATGCTCTTCCTCAGGCACACGTTCGACATCTGTTTGATTCCATGCCACGTCGTATAGCATCACTTATTGCAGCGCGTGGTGGCTTCACCAAATACTGATTTTCGACATGTAATATTGTATTTTTGCTTTGTAATTTGTTCATTTGTATCAACACAGGTCGTTTGTACATGAAATTTCATTCAATTCGGACGTGTCCATGGTGTTACAATTTTTACAAACATGAGCTTATATGCATACAAGGGTGCTCATAAAACTTGGTCCCAAGGACCTACTATGTTTAAAAATGTGGGTCTCAAAGAACAAAACTTTTTTTCTTACTAAATAGAGGGTCCCAAGGATGCGCTACTTTCGTAAAATCGAGTCCTTCTGTTTTGCATATTTTATGCACTATAGTGCATCAACGGCACCCCTGTATATATATATAAATTAATGAAAGAAAATATATATACTCTACTGATCATTAATTTCAATACCCCTCAATTTTTTAAGTTTATATAATATAAATACATAAGATATGGCAGAGCTAGCCTTTTGACAAATAACAATAGGTTATTTTCTTGGCTATTGGTCAGTTGAACCAACCAATGGTTGATACAAGCATGTCAAAATCAAAAATTTCTTAATTAGAAAAAAAGAAATGCAAGTCATATGAATTATAATTTGAAAGAGGGAAAACTGATATTATTTTGGCATTTCTTCGTTTGAAATTTCGTTTGATTTTTATATTTCCTAAAAATTGTTATATAGATATATATACACAGTAAAACCTGGGTTTAGTGTAATTCAAGGGGCTTGGATTGCACAATATCTGGGAAATTCTTGTAAATGATTACTAAAGTGTTGTATTATTCAAATGAAGCATTTGCTCAACAATTTGTAGTTGTAAATCAAATTATGCAATATATGTTTGTATGCAATATAATGTATCAAACAACAATGTCAATCAATCAACGTTTATTGGCGTAGTGATACCAACGCCGATGGTATGGCGTGATTAGATGGTGAAACGTTCGAAAGAAAATAAATATTTCTGCCTTCGGTGGGACCTGAACCCACGACCTTCCACTTGCCGGGCGGAGGCTCTACCCACTGAGCTACGAAGGACAATATATAATCTCTTTACGAACGTATATATATTGTTGCCAGTTATATCCAGTTATATATATATTGTTGCCAGTTATATCCAGTTATATATATATTGTTGCCATCTAATTGTTGCCAGTTCTTTCGAAGCCACCATCTAGTCACGCCATACCATACGCCGTATCACTCACGCGTTGATTAATTGACTTTGTTTTGATTTAATCAGCGTAGTGTTCGGTTATATTAAATAAATAATGTATGTTTGTACAAAGAACACTTGTATACATATGTATGTAACATCTTAGTATTTCACCATGCATGATGGAGGTTACATGCAAATTAAGTACATAATTAAATTCAGTGGTAAGAGATGACTGCATATGCTATTTTTTTTCTTTGTCTTATCTTGCGAACTTTATAATTAAATTTATTTTCCTCGTGATAGAAATATTTATTTTATCACTGCATTTTATTTTTATTAATTTTTGCAATATTTTGTGTTAATAGTTACGATCAATACAGTACAAATCTCCATGGAAACTGTACTTGCCTATTCCATACAAAAAGTATATTACATAAGCTTAAATTGTAACAATAAAGTATATAATCACCTTCATTCCCCAATTTTCAATCAGTCCATTTTATATCAGGATTAAAATGAGAAATGTGCTGACGTATCAAGTATTCAACCTTTAATATTCACTCACAGTATGCAATTCTTTGATACATTAACTGTATTATTGGGTTGTCCGGAAAGTTTGTGCTGATTTTGAAGGAAAATTAAAACACAGAATATATAAATTTTAGTATACATTTATTAAATTATATAGGTGCCATTCTGTTCTACAACCTTTCTCCATCTTTCAGGCAACTTGAAAATTCCTTTCTTCCAGAATCTCTCAGGTAATCTTTCAGCGAAAAACTTTTCTACGTGATTTTTTATCTCGACCAAAAATTGAAGTTTTTTCCAATAAGAAAATTTTGTAATGATCGAAATAGGTGGAAACCAGAGGGCGAGAGGTATGGTGGATGGGGTAGAACATCCCAACCGAGCTCCAACAACTTTTGTCGAGTTATCAAAGACACATGAGGCTATACATTAAAACGGTTTATGTAGCCAAGTTTCACAAAATACTCGTGGATGGTGGATTTTGACATATTTACCATTTCTGCTAATTTACGTGTCGTATAGCGTGGATTATTCTCGATCAGTGTTTTAATCTGATCTATATATGTGGTGGAGGGCCTACCCGGGCGATCTTGATCTTTAAGGTTGAAATCACCAGCTTTAAACCTAGCAAACCACTTCTGCCCAGTTCTTTCAGCTACAGCACCTTCGCCAAAAACAGCGCATATCTTGTTTGCCGCTTGTGTGGCATTTTTGTCTTTCCGGTAAAAGAAAAGTATTAAATGCCTAAAATGCACTTTGTTTTCTTCCATATTGAAAGGCATATAAAACTGGCAAAAATTAACGTATCGTAAACAATTTTTTTGCCAAATATGCCTGAAGTACCTTCTTTTACGATGTTTACGCATGCCATTTGTTTTCGATTATTCTGATGTACTCAGACCTGTCCTACCAAAAATAGGCATGAATTTTCTGGACAACCCAGTACAAAAAATTTTTTTATGGTAATTTGCTTACAGTTTTGTTTTACAATACACGTTATAACTGAAATCAAACGCTTTGGAAACAAAAGACGTTACTAAATTAGTAATTGAAGTCATTACTGCCAAATGCAGCTTTCTGTATTACAAGATATTGAGAGGGCTCATTATATATGCATGGTCCATAATACCTGCTTTTCCTCTACAAATGGGAACTTAAGATGCTTTTCTGGATGTAGACCTCACAATGGACGATTATTTGTACTACACTTTGCTTTGAGTTGATCCATGAATTGATAAAGTCGACATGAGTGACATTTCATTCTGGCTAGTAATGAGCATTTTTATTGAAATGGGAGTGGCGTGCAAAATGGTGGTCGAGTAAGGACATTCTGTATCTATAAAGTATAGAACGTCTTTTGTTTGTCTGTTCCCACTTTGCTATTTGCATTGTATTACAACCATTTTTCTGCTGAAAAAATCTTCTTGCTAGCAATTTTCCATTTTATGCATGTTTTTCTCTTCAACGGGACTAAATAGTTCTTTCCATTTTAGCTAATGTTAACTACTATTGGCTTTTGACGGAACTGCAAAAAAATTCCTTTTGAGCAAGTTCCCACCTTGTGGAGGTTCTGTTTTTAGACAGGTTTCACTGTATATATATAGTATATATATATGTGTGTGACAATTATTAATATATATATATATACAGGGTGCTTCCGAATTCATTGGACAAAATTTTTTCGGTTGTTGCATGCACCAAATAAGGCATATTTGCCCATATCCCCGTGTCCGCAAAGTGGCCGATTTGGCCATAGAGCATAATTACTGTTGACGTTCATGTCGTTGCTACATAGATAATTACACTAGTTAAATACAATTTTTGACACATAGTTCAAAAATCGATTGAAATGACTGAACTAATAATACAGTAGAGACAAAGACATCTGGAATTCTGTTTCTTGATCCTGATCTGTGTTACTATGTAGTGAAAATAAGCCCAAAACTACCTGTTTTAACATACTAGAAAAGAGTTGGAGACTGCCAAATATGTGCAACAGCTGAAGAACATCAAAAGAAACAATATTGGTTCAGCAATTTTTTTTTCAAAAATTAGTCGTTTGGCCACTACAGTGAATTTAGTGTTCGCATCCAGCGCATTCAAGGTTACCACAAATGACTAAAATTCAGTATTTCACAAATTTTTTTAAATTATTTAATGCCATTAGACATCAGGCTCTTTCTTATTTGGCGACTTTCTAAAATCTGTTAAATTCACTGGCAGCACACACGATGAGAATCACTTATGTTGAATGTCCCATCAGTGGAAAACTCAAAACAGTTATGTGCAATAATCGAAATCAAACATGTGAAAATACTGAACAGAAAAGTAACAAACTTATGTTAATTAGTTGTTTTCACCATCCATGGGGGGGGGCGTATGGTTAACTACAATGGAATATTACATATGTAGTCTTTTGGGGCACCGACGGATTTTACGATCCCCCGGGTCGAGGGGTAACTCTGTCCCCCGCTGCATTATTTATGCCGCATAGTTCATATTTTCTTTTTCATTTTCAGTTTTTTCTCTTTTGTTTAATTTTTATTATTCCCTGTTAGGAATAAGTTCCTGACCTCTTTGCTTCAAGGTTCCATGTACATTGCAGCCCACCCTCCTTCTCTGCATACCTGCCCACCAAGTGTGACATTTAGTTCCATTCAATGAACATATGCATTAATAATGTATTGGGGTGGATTGTTATGAACTAACTACTTACTTTAGAACTTACGAGCTACCACCCACTTCATCCCACTGTATAATTAAGACTTTCGTATTTGTAAAGACCGCTAAGATCTTAACTCTCGGTGCACACTCTACAATTTTTAGCGCCCCGGGTCACCCCCCCCCCATTAAAGCTGACACTGCCTAATATATTTTTTTTTTCCAAGATTTAAGGTGCTTTATGTTTTGCAATGCCGGTAAATTTCACTGATTTTCGAAAATCGTCAAATAAGAAAGAGCCTGACATCTGTTGACATTAAATAATTTTAAAACTTTGTGAAATGGCGCATTGTAGCCATTTGTGAAAACCTTGAATGTGGTGGATGCAAATACTAAATTCACTGTAGTGCCCGAACGGCTAATTTTTGGAAAAAAAATAATTCACTGAACAAAAAATGTTTATTTTGATGTTCTTCACCTGTTATACATACTTGGCAGTTCCCAACTCTTTTCCAGTGTGTTAAAAAAGGCATTTTTAGGCTTATTTTCACTAAACAGTAACACAGATCAAAATCAGAAAACGGAATTATGGATTTTTTTGTCTCTGCTGTATTATTAGCTCAATCACTTAAATTATGTATAACAAAATGTATTTAATTCATGTAATTGGCTACGCCGCAATGACATGGTGTAAACAGTAGTTACGCTCTACAGCCAAACTGGCCCTTTGTGGACACAGCGATATGGGCAAATATGTCTTCTTTAGTGTCCTTAACACAAGGAAAAAGGTAAAATGTTTGTTTTCCATAAAATTTGAAAGTAAAAAATTTTTTTAGTTAATAAGGATTTTTTTTAATCTTTAGGTAAAATATAAAATAAAATAAACGGTTTCCAACTGTGGCAAACTCATTACGCATATTTGCTTTAGCTGTTTTCATTGCCTTTAAAACTGAACTCAACAACCGAAAATTATAAAATCTAGACGCGTTTTGAAACTATAGTACAAGCTTTGTGCCCGAATCTTACCTCACGAAACGGTGACTAATAAACATGTGTTCTGTTTAAAATATTGGAATGCGTCACTGGTCAATTTCTTGCTATAAGACTGTACTGTTATATATATATATTTTGTATATAAATATATATTTTTGTATATAAACATACATTAATTTACTGTAAAAGGCCCCAAAAAAAATAAAAATATTGAGGAGGCCTCGAGATTTTCTCTTACCACTGTGTATCTATATACATATCATATGCCACAATAATTTTTGCCACCCACATATTAATTACAGCTCAAACTAGAGTTTGTGCTTTTGGAAAAAGATGCTTTCTCATCCTGGATTCGAACCTTGAGGGTCCTCCGTGTAGCCTGGAGTGTCTTGGACAGCTAGACAGATAGTGAAACAGCGTTCTCTTTCTCCGTATGTAAAGATGTTAAGGTATTATTACCCTCCGCAGGGATAACACAATTGCCAAACATGGTCAACACAAGAAAGCCTCCGGGGCAAGATTTTTGTAAGTTTTTGTGGGGAATTTATTATACAATAATTTTTGCCACCCACGTATTAATTACAGCTCAAACTAGAGCTTGTGTAATTTTGGAGAAAAAGAGACGCTTTCCCCATCCTGGATTCGAACCAGGGTCCCTCCGTTTAGCCCGGAGTGTCTTGGACCGCTAGACGAATGAGGACAGGAAACAACGCTCTCTTTCTCCGTATGTAAAGGTGTTAATATATATACATATATGTCTTATGCCTTTTTTTGGCAACTATTTTAGCTGAATGTTTTTTCTTGTTATCCTTCTCATGTTTTAAGCAGTATACTTATCGAAAACTTGCTGACATTCTGGTCATATCGTGCCATAGAAGGCTCTGAATAATAGAATTTAGTTATCACCATCCTATATTTTTGAGTAGAATAATTGTTTCAATAAGTGGAACATTTGTATTTATGTTAATGCAGTAGCTGAACCACTATATGCATTGATACAAACCTAAAAAGAAAGTGAATATTTGAAGTGGATAAATTCTTGTGATTCGTTGTACAATTTTGATGCTGTACATCTCTGCTCTTTTATTCTTATGGGTGGTCAGGACTCTTCAAGCTGATTTTCTACTTTTTTCCTTGCCCACTTTCAGAATACTTTGCATTATCATATGTATTTTGATTCTTATTTTGTATTTATGGTTCTAATAAATAAATAAAATGAAATATTCACATTTATTAAATATTTCATTTTAGGTTGAAGTTTTGGCAGTTCCCTTGAATATGTATGATAAGGAGGCAGGTGTGAATGATCCTAGTAAAAAAGTGGCTCGAATAAGTCAACCTGAAACTGGTCTATTAACTTTTGGTGGTCATCCTCCCCCTAACTTAGATATTCCATATGAAATTACTGTGAAAGACAAAATGTTTTACAATGCGATCACAGTAATGAAAGTAAGTGTCATTTATTAAACACACTCAAATTATATACTTGTATATTAATTTTTGTCTGTAAACACAGAAAGATTTAACCTTTCGTTGTGTTGTATTTTTAGGAGTGATAATAAATACAGTCAATCTTGTTTATAACCACATTCAAGGAATCACTCAAGTTTTGGTGCTGTAACAAAAAAATAAATATGTTCATACATACAGGGTGGTCCAGAAGAAACTATACCTATGTACTGGGCTCTAGTGAGTGCAGTTTTTGATGCACCAAGATGAAACTTATTCATTAAAAAATGTGTGCTCAATATATATGTTGGTAGAAAGAACCTGTGATTCCATGGTTATGGTTAAACCACAAGCACTTCGGAAATTTCCAATGGCAACACTACTTTTTTTAGTATAATTCTGATCACCATATGCAGAAACCATAAAAGTATGGACTCTTTTTCTAAGATAAAAAATAACTTACAATATAGTTTTTATTTACTATCATTGATTATAATTTGGTTGTAATTACATTTTTTGTTGATAACAATCCAAATTATTTTGTTTATATTCACAAATCTTGTACATCTTGTTTCTTTTATTTCATCCTTTCTTGTAACTTTCATTGAACTTACAAGTGTTATTTCTGTTTGGCTTTTTAATCCTAGAAAAGAGGTGCCTGTATTTTATGCTTTCACTATGTATGTGGAAATTGAAATTATATATGACGGTGAACATAAATAAAAGAAAACAATTTATTGCTACACTTAAAACTGTGATTATAACTAATGAAGGCAGCAAATGAAGAAGTGCTATTTCTAAGTTATTTTTCAACCCAACAAAAAAAGGTGGCGTTTTATGGTTTCTGCACATGTTGATCAGGATGATATTAAAAAAAAAATAGTGTTGCTATTCGAAATTTCTTAAAATTTGTGCAGTCTAATCTAATCGTGAGATCACAGGTACTTTCTGTTTTCATGTATCTTAGTGATATTTTTAAAGTATGTATCTTGAATTTCATCTCACCAGGAAACTACCTGTATGTTCTCGATTTGTCGAGGTGGTGTCGATGGAAAGTCTACCATGATGAACAAAGCCAAATGGAAGTACCTTTCAAATCACCAGTTAGGAAACAGCTAATCTGTTTTACAAAGGAAAAGAATCCATCCAGCACTACAAATAAATGAATATTTTTGTAAGTTCAAAGGAAAAATGGCAAACATGTAATCTTGCCCTTAGGATGGTTAGTATGCCAGCTTCCTGAAATAGCTGAAACTAGTAGTGTGCTTTTGAATGGAAGTGTTCACAGCATTAATGTTTCCAGCACCAAGACCCACAAGTAAGGGCAGTGTTGTGCAGTCAACGCAAACGTATTTGGTCAGATTAAAGGAAACTTGTTTAGCTGTCCGGAAGGTATGCAAAATAAAATACAATTTTTATTTTAATTGCTAAAATTATATTCATGTGGAGAAAGCCTAGCAAGTTGCACGGAGGAAGCATAGCAAAACAAAAGTTATTACTCTAGATCCCTTTTGATCAGCCTGACGATTGATTTTTGGTTTTCTATTAAATAAATTTTTAATTTCCTTTTAAACTCTTTTTAAACGATTTTTTATATGGTCTGGTAATTTAATCCATTTATCAATTTATTATTTATTCCATTATATCTTTGCTCCTATGTTTTCTGTTTTTAAAGTGTTATCTGATCTTGTATTTCTTACGTTTGCATTTTTGTATATATATACTCATGTTTGTAAAAATTGCAACACCATGAAGGACTCGTCCGAATTGAATGAAATTTAATGTACAAACGACCTGTGTTGATACAAATAAACGATTAAAATTACAAAGAAGAAAAAAAATATTACATGTCGAAAATCAGTATTTGGTGAAGCCACCACATCCTTCAACAATTGATGTTATACGACGTGGCATGGAATCAGATGTTGAATGTGTGCCTGAGGAAGAGCATTCCAGATTGCTTGTATGCAACCCCAAAGTTCATCTGTAGTAGCTATGGGACGAGGATCACGAGCGAGACGCCGACCAACGAAATCCCACACATGTTCAATCGGCGACATATCCGGCGAATAGGCAGGCCAAGGAAGAAGCTGTATCTGTTGTGATGAAAAGAAGTCTTGAACATTCCTGGCAATATGTGGGCGGGCATTGTCCTGTTGAAATATAGCTCCGGGAATGCCTTGAAGGAAGGGAACAACTTTGGGCTCCAGAACTTCATTGATGTACCGGTTGCTGTTAAGATTACTAACAATTCGTAGCAGCTGACATCGTCCATGATACGCAATTGCACCCCAGACCATAACGCTGGGGATTCGTC
>QLNU02015360.1:305945770-305979238 GCA_006491805.2 Dysdera silvatica | reverse complement strand
CCATTGCAGCCGCAGGCGCCGATGGTTTTGCGTCAGGAGGATCCTGTATAAAGTAACTCTTGCACGCAATCCACGGTGCAGTAAACGCCAACTAATTGATGAAGCACACAATGATACACTTGTAGCAGTGAGCCTAGGTTCTGCCAACTGTCCAGATGAAGCAAAACAGTCCGTCACTGCCATGTGGACCAGGTGTCTATCATCCCGTGCTAACGTCACCTTTCGGCGTCCACTTCTGGATTGTCTGGTTCTCTTGAACCCACTGCTTCCACACTCGCATCACTGTGCTGCTGTTACGCCCCATACGAGCTGCTATTGCACGATAAGAAAACCCTCCTTCACGAAAGCCGATCATTCGTCCCCGTTCACACTCCGTAACTTGCTGAAATACCACCCTCTTTCGTTGTAGAGGCATAGTAACATCTCATGTAATGCATACTACTGACAGATAACCATACATACGGTGCTACAGCCCTCTAATACGGATCCACCATCTATTCAGAGGGCACTGCTCAGCCCACACATGTGCAATGACTGGAATTCTAATCATTTGAATAGCATACCCTAATTTGCATTTCCTGAAAGTTTCAGCTCAATCACGTGATTCCTTCATGGTGTTGCAATTTTTACAAACATGAGTTTATTTATAGTTTCGTCATATTTTCCGGTTGTAATTCGTAAAGATGTCATTATTAATATTTTGTGTCTGTGTATTTCTTCTATATTCATTATATTATTTTCTATTTTTATTTGTTTTATAATTTCTGTTAGTTTGGTATCCTATTCTTTTTAATAATCTATCAATTATTGATTGTAATTGTGTAAAAATTACTTTATCTTATACTACACTTTTTCCATAAATTACATGATTATATATCAATGAAAAGTAGATAGTGTTTCTATTTTGAATCAAAATCTTCTAAAAGGCCTATCGGCGCTTGTCGTCAAAGGTGGAGGAAGGTAACTAGTTGTAAGTCAAATAATGCACTAAAGCGGAATTCGTTTTTTCACCCTCCTATGGAGTTAACTTTACCGTGATCGCCTCTGACAAGTGCTGGTATTCTTGGCAGTGGATGCATGTGGGACATACATATATATGTAATTATATTATACCATATTTTATAACAAAAATATAAGTAGCATACCCACACCTTCAAAGATTATGTCTAATAGGTTATTTGAAAAACCCTTGTTTTATTATATGTATATACTATATATTCAACCTTTAATTAACTACACAAGCAGCTTTGATTTTTTAAAGTCTTTAAATAAAGTACTCTTTGCAATCCTGAATTTTATGACAATATCTGTTTTATTGCTTTTAATGGCCCAGCGTTTTATAATTAAACATAAGGACAGATTTTTTCCTAAGTTGAATTTTTAATGAAATTACGTTTCTCACTTCAATAAAGGATTAAAACGTATTCCTGAATTATTTCAAGACTATTTATCTGATCGTTGTTATTTTTATAAATTGTCGAAATTGTCCAATTTGAGGCAATTTAAACTTCTGATATTAAATACTTACTTTTTCTCACTTCCTCTAGAAAATATTAACTGTCAATTTTTTTAAGATTTACAAAAGATAGAGGAATAGTAAATTAGTAAAAAAATTGGTTTAAATAACTTATGAAGGACATTGAAATTTCATTGTTCCATAAGTTGAACATTGGCCACTTCTGGTTATGGTGTGTTCTCCAAACCCAGGATGGTGCTGTTTCTCCAGTTCCTAGATGGCTATACTTCCACGATTTGCCAGACATAAATATTTTCCTCTACCAGACATAAACATTTAATCAGTTTCATTAAGTGATGTTTCAGAATTTTTTGTTTCTTTTAAAAGCTTAAGTTTTCTTCATGTAGGGATTGAATTTCGTTTCTGTTGTTTCTTCGGAGTTGTCAATAAAATCGAACAGAAAATATTTCATACTATTATGACAAAGCAGTGGATTATTTGAATTCTTTGAGTGATTTAAAATTATCAATTAATTCGGAGGATCATTATAATATTTGTCAACTGTCATATGTCAAGAATTATTGACTTTCAGATGAAGTAGATATTGATTAAAATGAACTTGGAGTTGCACATCCATCCAATGTTTTAGTGGACAGATGAGTCTACTTTTAAAATCTCGCCCCATAGGACATGACTAAGCCCCTATGTCTACTCCTACTTCTTATTATGAACCATCTACGTCAATAATATTCTCATCAGGGGCACAATTATGTTAAAAAAAATTAATTAATTAATTAAAAAAACAGCACTAAAACTTGTCCCAAAATGAAAAAAAAAGAATCAAAGATTCCAAAATGGAATGACAAAACTGCTTTCGACAACAATAGTGCGACAGAAATTTTTTTATTATTATATGCATTGGTGAATCCAGAGATGGGTTTGAGCCCCTCCTCCCAGGTAGGCTGAAGAAAAACTAGAAAAACTGATTTATTATGCAAAATTATGGAATATAATGAAGTGGTCTGTACTTTGTTGCCG
The DNA here is from genome assembly GCA_006491805.2 of Dysdera silvatica. Lineage (NCBI taxonomy): Eukaryota > Metazoa > Arthropoda > Arachnida > Araneae > Dysderidae > Dysdera > Dysdera silvatica. The sequence goes on along the minus strand of QLNU02015360.1, from coordinate 305,976,744 downwards.
CACAGAAGAATCTGTGCCTTCTGGATTTTTTGTTTTGTTTTGTTTTCGCTTATGATTATATGTATGTTTGTCAGGGCTGTAAGTAAAGGGGGTTGGATGTTCACCTCTCCGTTGGAGACATCTTGATATTAGCCCTATGGGAAACAAGTAAAGATGTTGAACCACACACACAAAAATACCTTTGATTTTAATACTTCCCTTCCTCCGTTGGGAAATCTTGCATACAGGCCTGGTATATAAATGTATACATCAGGCTCACACACAAGATTTACAAATAGGAGGTAGAAAAATTAGGAGGGAGGGAGGAAAAACACCTTCACTTGACCCATATAATGCTAAAATTATTTTTTTTTGAAATTGTGTTGTGGGCGGTTGGAGGGGTGCCGTCCCATGTATGACCTTTATCATCATAGGCGTATACAGAAAGTTCGTAAGAGGGGTTATAGGGTCAATGGGGGGGGGTTACAGAGCTGCAACTCGCATGTTCCTATGTTAAATATACAGGGTGCATCATAGATTCGTTCAAACTTCAAAAATTCATAATAAAAGAAGTAATGCTCGGAAAAAATTTCGGTTTGGCCGAATATGATCAGAGGGACATTGGATTATTTTTCCATGTATAAAAAATGATTTCAAAAGTAACTGAAAGAGGGCGCTCACACGTCATACTGAGACGTTTTATGCAAATCAGACTAGCAATAAAACACCTGGCTGGAAATGGATTCGTCATTCGATCCTGGCAGCATCTATCGTTACCAGATCAAGCGTTGGTGGTTAAACTTTTTTACAAGAACGGTGAATCCACAACTATTGCACTGCCAAAGTTTCGTACACAGAAAGAACTTAACATGCAAAAAAGCCCTATTTCATTGAATGGGATACTGAATTTAGTACGACGTTTTGAGGAAATGGGGAGTTTGAAGGATCATCCACAAAGTGGCAGACCATCCTTGAGCGTGGACCGCATCCATGTTGTACAAAGTGTCATGGAAGAATTGGGAGCCAAGACATCAATGGGGAGTAGCAGTGCTCATGGAGATGGGAGAATAACAGGGATTCCAGCCACTTTGGTGGAATTGAAAGATGCCATTCTACGGACCGTCAGTGGCATCGATGCCAACATGCTATACTCAGCTGTAATAGGCGTAGTGACACGCCTCACTTGCATAATACCTTGTGGTGGCGGTCATGTTGAACATCTTTTACTTTAAAATAGTAAATGCACAGTGTCATGTTATTGTGATCTGTTTCATTGTCTGATTGTGGTCGCCTGATTTGCATAAAACGTCTCAGTATGAAGTATGAGTGCCCTCTTTCAGTTACTTTTGAAATCATTTTTTTTTTTATGCATGGAAAAAAATCGAATGTCCCTCTGATCATATTCACACAAACCGAAATTTTTTCCCCAGCATTACTTCTTTTATTATGAATCTTTGAAGTTTGAACGAATTTATGACGCACCGTGTACAAAATTTCATTGCAATGGAGGAGCTACAACCCCCATCAACACCCCTGCATGCTCCAATAACCTTTATATACATATATATGTATGTTTATTTATATTTGTATGTTCTGTTTTTTAGCAAATTGAGTTTTAAATGTACTCTCAAATTTTATCACTTTGTATAATCAGTGGCCATCGTTCCACTTTGGAACATGATGAAAAATGATGATGATCATTAAAAAAAAATTTTTTTCTTTGATTGAATGTCTAAGTTGAAAAATTATGACACGTAAAATGAAGAAGAAAAAAAACAAAAATATATTGGGATCTAAGAGCGGACTTTAAAGGGTTAACAGTGCATAATTCATGTCATTAAGAATTTCTAGCTTCTTTCCTAAACTCTGACTTTTACACTTTATTATTCATTTTTACACTTAAATTGAACTAATCCAGCATAAAACTAAAACTATTCATCATAAAGTACACACCAGAATGTACTAGCTTTTGACTGTCTCATAATGTAAATTTAAAGATGTTAGAAATAAAACAATAAAATTATCCTACCCTGATGAAGGTGACCTGGTCACTCCAACTCCCTTGAGCTATCAAAATAAGAGATTTTCTCTTTGACAAGTAACATTCTTTTGGCCTTTTTTAGAACTTTCCATTTCAAAGAAAGAATATAGCCGTAAAAAAATTACATGCAGAGTCTTGGAAAAGCAAGTTTTCTGTCTGTTAAGTGGAGGAGACTTTTTAAGGACCATTGATTATCAGTCTATGTTAAACAAAACATTGTTTTAGCCATGTTCATGTTTAAAAAAACTAAAAGGACAGTAATTCCTGTACAATTTAACAAGGCTTCAGAAAGTAGTTTGTATCTACAGGATTTGATGGCCCTGCAGTGGTAGTACATTCACCCAGCATGCCATTATCTTAGATTCGACTTCCATCAGTGCCCAAAAAAAGAACGCTTATGAACTCACTACTCACTGCAGACTAAACATTGGTTACCTATGCCTTAAGAGGTTTGGATTCTTTTGAAAACTGCAAGTCCCAGTGCGGCATGACCATTGCTCTCCATGTGTTTATAAAATTCACAAACACAAACAAAATAATGTTTGACTGTAATACTATTTTTAAAAACTGTCATAATATACAAAAATATACTTCGTGTTTTATTCCTGGATTAATCATTTCGAGAATTTTCTAAACTGACACATCACATTAATGATAATTTTATATTTTTTGAAATACAAAGTCAGAAATTAATAGCTAAAAACTGTCATAACACATATTATTACTGGTTTCTGCTCAGTCTACTAGATAAATGAATTTTTTAATAGATGTACTGTCATGGCATATATATTATGACTATATTTGTACTTACATTAATGTGGTGTTATCAGTATTACTTATATTTTAAAAAAGTACTACAACTTACTAGGATAGTTTCTCTTTCTAATAAATATAAGTTATATGATGCTATCACTTTCCCAGATATTGGCATAACATGAATAAAGTCATTTTTCCAGAGCTTGTGTACGTGCACACCTGACAAATTTAATGCACACTGTTTTAAGAAATTGTGTATGTAATTCTGTTCTCATGGAAAGTAGCATTTGTGCTATCCATTGAGGATATTTGGAACAGCGGTTATGGTTTTTTGTTGATAATAGTATATTCAGATACATATCAAATAGTACGAAAATAACCCAGTTATTTTTGTAGGACGTTTTTTAGATATGCGATGGAAATTTAGGTATTAGGAAATACATGCACTAAAGAATTATGTAATCAGAAGAAAAATGCAGAGATTCTGTTTAAATGAATTACTAAATACTGCAAATCCACTCGTAACGGACATACCTCAGATACGGTCACCCTTAGTTTATGGTCAGCTAAAAATCTCTTTCCCCTCCACCTCAGCAAGAAATTCCTTCATTAATAACCCTTTTCATGATTACCTCTCTTTTATAAATTTTAATGTCTGGTGAGTGTAGGTTTTTACCATATTACTTTAATTTTCCTAATATTACATGCATATACACTTTATGTATATAAATCTGGAAAAGAAAATAGGAAAATTCTGATTCTTCTTCTAAATTTAAAAGAAATTAAAATAATAAAATATTTAGGTCCTACAATGGCACAGTGATAACAGGTTCGTGTAGTGTTACATTAACCCAGGTGTGATTCCCAACAGTATGAAAAAAAGAAAGAAAAATTATACCAACTAACTGCTCACTATAATCTAGGGGTTGATTCCCTAGGCTTCAATAGGTTCAAATTCCTTTGACAACTGTAAATCCTAGTGCAGCATGACCTTTGCTATCCTTGCACCATAGAACACAAATGAACTGACCAACTAAGCACTATTTTCTTGATCAGCTTTGTGATTTTTCTTTCCATATGTGCCAATATTTGTTTAGAATGTTTTCTTAAATTCTTGTATGACTATTTATTTTTCAGGCATATGAGAATTATTCTTTTGAAGAACTTCGATATATATCACCTGCTAAAAAACGTTTAATTGAGAACATGCTTGTAAGAACTAACAACGATGGAACATATACAGCTAATTGGACACCTGGGTCAACAGGCTGGTATATGTTGCGAGTAGTCATTGATGGATTTGAAATTGGTGGGTATTATTTAGTGCTTACCGCTTTTGTAAACTGTACTTACTATTTCATTTGAAATTATATGATATTTATGCATTAAGCACTGATTCATTTTCACCACCATAAATTATTACATTTATCCCAGGGTGGCTACAGAACCTTGAAATCATGGAATTGTCAGGGAATTTTATCATTCTAGGAAAATCAAGGAATTCTGTCAAAATTACTACAGAATCAGGGAAATTTAAACTCTCACATTGACAGTAATTTTTTCATGATACGTCGCGATCAGGCTGATTTCCTAAATTCAAGATATTGCTTTCATATGCATTAAAAGAAATCCCTTCATCCCACCCTTCTTACTTTCATTCGCTTCTAAATGGCAAGAAACTGCTAACTGAAAATTGAGTTTACATATTTGCTCACATGTTTATAATTAAAGATTCTTTCCAGCTGTGCATGAAAAGTATTAAACAATCCTATCATGAGCTTGCTAAAGGTATAATCCTATTAAGGTTATCAAAAACCTAACTGATGCCACTGTGTCTGTAGTTAGATGATTAAAACTCTGTTCTAAGGAAGTTGTCACAGTTTCTCTGACCATATACAACAAATTTTAAATCCAAAGATGATGAGTCAATATCAGACTGCTAGATTTGCTGATTTCCCACCAAATCAAAAATGTATCTCCCGCAAAAATCATTGTATTAAGCTAATGACATTTTTTTAAGTGCTCTTTGGTGACTTTAGATTCTTCAGCAGTCCTGAGACCTCCCAAATCATCACATTATGACAAACTGGTAAATTCTTTGGCAGAGGTAAGCTTCTGTGTTAAGAAATTATTCAAATGGCCTTCCCTCTTTAGCTGATTTGTGTCCAGATTATTAAAAATTTAATTATTAATGAGTTTTTATGTTAATATCCTTTTCTCTTTCTCTTAACTGCATCTTCCTTAAATCGAATATTATATGCCTCCTACTTTTTTACTTACATATTATTTTTGAGAGTTAAAATATTGAGTTCCTGACAGGGTTGCATCCTTTTACTACAAAAACAAAAAAAAGAGCCCAAGTCGAAAGTTGCTGTTGCCACTGGGATGTAAAATGTACAGATATTATACAGGATGTCCCAAAAGTCTGGCAACCCCGAAATATCTCGCTGGGAAAGAAATTTCACTACAGACATCAATCTGGAAAGTTTCGTGGTTTCAGAAGATCTGTCAGATGAGCTATCACATGTTGGGGCCAAAGTCCTCAGGTCCCCCCGTATGACTCAAACTTGTTTTTTGCTATTGGAAACCATACTTTTTTGTCACAGAATCGTGCTCACAAAACTCTGCATTAAAAAATATACTGCTTTGTGGACTTCACAGCATGTGGGTGATCCAAGAGGCCCGATCTTTGTGTTCAAACATGCAACTTCAGAGGAATATCATCACTCTTTGACACCGGCTGAAATTTTGCTGAAAGTTTGCACTACCATAGGCAAGTATCGTGGTGCAATACTGAATGTGACCTCTCAAAAATGATGAGGTAACAAATGTCAAAATTGTATATGTAATTCCCACATCCAATCAAGATTGGTGTAACTCCAGTATCTGCAGTTATAATAATTGATTAATAGTGCCGTTCAATTGAAATGTAGCTTCATCTCTAAATGCCAAATTCTCGGAAAGATTATTTTCCCTGTGGGATATTCATTATTTCATTACAAAATATGTATCCTATTTAAAAATCAAGTTCACTTAACTCCTGAGTGAGTTTTATTCTGTAAGGTTGATATTTTTCATTGTGTAAGGTCCTTTGAGCTGAACTCTCACTGATATTGCTGTTTTGCGATATTTCTCTTAGAGATAAATGTGAATTTTCCCCTATTTTCAGCATCACTTCTGAACTGTTACTGATGTTTGTTGCAGATTTCAGTTGCCCACTGCATTCGTGATCTGCAACATTTCACTTTTCTTCAAATCTCTTAACCATTCTCTGCACCATTGATTTTACGGCAAACACTACCCCGGGAAGAAGGAGGACGCGGACAAGCGGACCTCAAAGACTTACATGACAAGCAGATCCAGAGCATGAGGCAATACTTCCAGTTGAAGAGTCCCCGATCGCCACTCATCCAAGCCATAATACAAGCAGATGCAAATTACACGCCACTAAACCTGTGTAGTACCGAAGAGCGTGTCCTGGAAACAGCCAACGAACAGAAACTGAGAACTTGGGCCGGAAAACCATTACATGGCAGGCACTACAATGACCTGCAACAACCACACGTTGACAAAAAGGCATCAAATTCTTGGCTGGCCAAAGGCACTCTCCAGCCAGAGACAGAAGGATTCATGCTAGCCATCCAAGACCAAGTGATCGCAACAAGGAACAATCAGAAATTCATCCAGAGAAAAGACATAGAAAGCGACAAATGCAGACACTGTCATGCGGCATCGGAGACAATCCAACACGTGATGGCAGGATGCAAGATCCTTGCGCAGTCAGACTACAAACATAGACACGATCAAGTAGCGAAAATAGTCCACCAGAAATTGGCAGCGAATGCTGGCTTTCTGACAGAAAAATGCCCGTACTACAAATATGAGCCAGAGACCGTGCATGAGAACGAAACACACAAGCTTTACTGGGATAGAGCAATCATAACAGACAAGACAGTCCCACATAACCGTCCTGACATAACCCTCGTCGATAAATCGAATAAGACCACGTACTTAATCGACATAGCAGTACCCAACACCAATAACATACAGACAACCTACACAACGAAAATCACCAAGTACCAAGATCTCAGACATGAAGTACGAGATATATGGGGTATGGAAAAGATCCTCATCATCCCGTTAGTCATCTCAGCAACAGGGATAGTACCAAAAACGCTTGCGACGAATTTGGAGATACTCAACATTGACCCAAACACCTACATTGAAATACAAAAAGCCACAATCCTAAACACGTGTCACATTGTCAGGAAGTTTCTAGACATGGCACATTAAGAAGTGATGTAAAAAGAGGCTTGGGAACATGGCGCTCTGCCCGTCCCAAAGCCTGTTTCCGCCAAGAATGGGCGAGGAAAACTTTTATATATATATATATTAACGTATTGAATATCCATTGGGCTCAATAACCCAAATTAAAATAGCATTTTTGATTCATGTAGCCTATTGTACTTTTCTTGGGTCATACCACATCATTAAATTGATTTATGCCAATTTCTCTATTGACAAGTTGAAAAATCTTAATGTCTGAAAAGTTATAATTATATTCAATGAATATTTCCATGTCTAAAAATATGGACTTATTCACTGATATTTTATACCCAAAAGTTATTTAGATGCTTTGGGTCTGAGCTTTTTCACACATTCACAAATGTTATCCTCAGAATGTTTCCGCTATAAAATATTTATTCATGAAAAACACTTAGAAATTTAAAGCAACAAATTCTATGAAAGCTTCTCATGTCCCATTATAATTAATGCCAGTGCCTGCCCTTTGAGATAGACTGATTTAGTGAACAATAACATTACTTGTTTCTCAGTTCACAGTAGTTAAAATTTCCCTCCCTTTTCATTCATATGTTTGTAATGAACAGAATTTTTTTTATATTTTGTAAACATAAAATCATGTGTGTATCAAGGGCACTTTAATTTCTTTTAATTTAAATTCTTAATTAGTGTAAAAGGTGACCCCCAATAAAAAAAATCGGAAGTCAGAGAATTTTTTTTCCAGATTCTGTAGCCACCCTGATCCCTCCTTGTCTGTCGGAAATACTATACATGCTAAATTTGTTTTTTAATTTGAAGGTGTGTGAGTTCAGTGCAACTAACTAATTGAGAAAATAAATGTTTTAAGCATCATGAATTTTGATAGGGTGTAATGGATGTATTTATTACTGACATTTAAAAATTCTTGATGTAGTTGCATAGGTATCCAGCTGTGTATAATTGTTTTATTTGCAAAGTGTATAGTTTTTTAAATTGTGTGAAAATAATCAACAGTTGTTTTTTTTTTTTTTTTTTTATCTAGGTACAACACAACAACGAACAGTTGAAGTGAAAGATGCTCCTCAAGGCCTTCTCCTTCCAACTAAACTTGTAAATACAAATAAAATTAGCCAACAGCCTTATAAGGTACATGGAAATTTTCTGGTTAGTACATTTTGTTATATATATCATCATCATATTCAACCATTGTCTATCCATTGCTGGGTGAAGGTTTTTTCACAAATGCTCTCCATACACACCAAATGCACCATACACATCTGTTCTGAGCAATTTGTGTTATCCCCATCCATTTTATCTCTGGATGTTTTTTTAGCATTTATGGTTTTCTAGAATTCAGTTGAAAATTTTGGTGATACATTGCTGTTCAGTTTTTGTAATATATCCAACTCAATGTAGTTTGAGTTTTTTTGTTTTGTTTTTTTATTTAACGATTATCCCAACCCATATTTGGTCCATCTCACCCTGGAATTTCTTTTTATATTTCTCCCATTTGCCCCAATTATGCACCTCTTTATAAGCTCTTGATTGTTTGTTACTTTTCGCAGACCTATGTCTGATTTATAAAAAGAGGACTGTAGGATACTTTTTGTTTAGTTATTATACACTACATAAAACAAACGTTGGTTACAGTTAAATTTTCAACCTGGCAGGAGCCCAAAATCTGTCCCCCTTCCCCATGGATGCATCGTTGGTTCCGATAAATGTATTCCCCTGATTTAAGAAATTCTTTGATTTAACAATTATTTTCACTGCTCCTGTGAAAATTGTTAAATCAAGGTTCGACTGTATTTCTAAATCTGAATCAATATGAAAATGATAGCTACTGATTTTGTTTCGTTAATGAAATGCACAATTTTTTTTGGGGACGGGGGTTTTGGAATTTTTTAAATTTCTCTTGATCATTGTGCAGTGTATTAAAACACATAGGGAGGTAATTAAGTCATCAGCATTAAAGTCAACTTATTTTATCACTTTTATAAATAAAATTCGGCCATTTGTCAGTCAACACATAAAATTTTGAAACAAGGCTGTGATGTCATGTTCGTTTTTTTTTTCATCCTTTGGATAAATACCTATATTTTCATTACCTATATTTCAATAAAATGGTCAGTGTACAGATAATATAAAAATTTGCTGTATATTTTTAACTAGCATAGTGTTTTCAGCAAATAGTCACAAAGTTTTTATTTTGCTTTATAATTAAAGTGTGTAATTGCCAAAATATGATTTTTTTTGTAAATAAGGAAAATGATCTACCTGTGCGTTTTACTTAATCTATTTTGTGAAAATTGCTGGAACTAATAATTTTTAATGGCCAAGTTTTTAGTCAGGTTGTGCAAGTGCCATATTTACCTTCAGAGTTAGTTTTTTAAAATTTTTTCACATAAATGAATATATGTGGTAAGATCTGTTTGAATGCCTATTTCCATTACGGGAATACCTCACGTAATGACTACCTTTTTTCAAAACAGATTTTTCCTTATATTGAATTTCTTTTAACTTATTCAAATGCATGATATTTTCAAATATCATGCATTTAACTTATTCAAATGCATGATATTTTCAAATATCATGAAATTCTTAATAGTTTTGTTATTAGTATATGTTATTTTTGTTTAGATGTTGCCATTTTTAACTTTTGTGACATAACTAAATCGAGATATTGAATGTTTGTTTTTTATATTATTAAATACGTTATTTAGATATTCACTTAGGCTAATGCCGAAAAAGAGTAAATTGAGTGTTAAAATCTTACATAAATGAAGCTGAAAGAAAAATTTGATTTATTTCTGACGTACACTCTATAACAAAAAAATCGATGCACCAAGAAGGAGTTGTCCGATTGTAATGAAATTTTGTATTCAAAGACATTTTGACCGAACATGCAAATGATTAAAATTTGGTGTCCAATGAATGAATGAAACTCCAGAGCATTGGAACTGCTCATACAGCAGGTGTATATAAGGAGCGATTCTCAATATGTGGTCAAAATTTCTGTTGCATTTTGACTGCGGATATCTTACGTCGACTGTAACAATGCCTCGCCGAAAGATTCGTGCTCATTACGAGCATATGTCAGAGTTTGAAAGAGGTCGTGCTATCGGATTGAAAGAGGCTGGTTGGACGAATCGAAGAATCGCTGGACATGTGGGTCGAAGTGATGCGGCGATTGGACGGTGCTGGCAAGAGTGGATCCACAACGGCAGATGTCAGCGTCGGGACGGCAGCGGTCGACCTAGGGCCACAACAGAATGGGAAGACAGAGTGATTGTCAGAGCAGCTGTCACAGTCACATCGTTGTGAACTATCCAACGTGTGGCCCGCACACATGTGTCCAACATGACCCTCTGCAGATGACTGAGAGAGCGGAATTTACGCTCGCGCCGACCGTTACGCCGCTTACCTCTCACGCCTTTACACCGTCAAGTCCGATTACAGTGGTGCCGGGCTCGATCAACTTGGAACTGCGCTGACTGGGGACGTATAGTCTTTAGTGACGAGTCCCGTTTCCAACTGTGTCCTGACGACAACCGCAGACGTGTCTGGAGACGTCCAGGGCAGCGTGGGGATCCTGCCCTTACTATCGCATGCCCACAACAGGGCGTTACGGTCTGGGGTGCCATCTCCTTTGATAGCCGGACCCCTTTGGTGGTCATTTCTGGCACACTTACAGCACAGCGGTACGTAGACGACATTCTACGACCGGTTGTGTTACCGTTCCTTTTGCGACACCCTGGACTTACGTTTCAACAAGACAATGCCCGGCCGCACACGGCACGTGTTGCTATGAATTGTCTTCAAGCTTGCCCAACACTTCCTTGGCAAGCTAGGTCTCCTGATCTCTCTCCCATAGAGCACATTTGGGACGCTATGGGAAGGCGATTGCAACCATCCCGGAATGTTGACGATTTAGCCCGACAGTTGGAGACAATTTGGCAAGAAATTCCGCAGGACACCATCCGGGATCTTTATCAGTCTATGCCACGCCGGGTGACAGCTTGCATCCAGGCCAGAGGTGGACCAACGCCTTATTGACTTCCTCCCTTTGTAACGGTCAAACTCTGCAATAAATCATTCAATTGTTCTGAAATTTTAATCCTTTCTTTTTCTATGTATGTTCTTCATATCCACCAATTTTTATCGCAATCGGACAACTTCTCGGTGCGTCGATTTTTTTTTGTTATAGAGTGTATATAGTCTTAACCAAAAATTAAATTTAAATTAAAAAATCTAAATAATTTTTTTTTAAATCATGATTTTATTGCACTCTGATGCTGAGAGATTACAAGCATTTTCCCACTGCTTTCTTTACACTGAGCATGTGGTAAATTTTTATGTTTAACAGCTTTATGACATTTCCTTTCACTTTTACAGTTCTTAAATCTTTAGCAGGAAATTTTTAAATATGTATGGGCATCCATATTCAATTGCGCTTGTATTAGTTGTTGCCAGTTTATCATTAATTTTTCGAACATTTTCTATATTATCACTAACAAAGCTGCATATTTTAACATTCATTTTTTTTACATTCTGAAAGTGATTCTTTTGCAACACTTAATATTCTGCATATTCTTTGCAGTTTATCCTGATTATCAGCCTTTGAATATGAGTCATGATGTTTTTCCATTCTTTTGGGAATTCCTTGCATTTGTTTTTTACATAACTATACACCTGCCCGTTTTCTAGAATTCCCATCTTTTTTTTCTGGAATAAAATGACCCTAAACAGATCTTTGTTTCTTGGAATTTTACAATATGTTAGTTAAAAATGACACTATGACATAAGTTATGTCAGATGTTTGTCTGTATGCATGCTTCCTTTTGCAAACCAAAACACCAATTTTACCAATTTAGCTATTTATAAGTCAGATTTAGTTACAGTTAGTTTTTCCCCCCTATGCATCTGGCGAGTTTTTTCCTAAACTCAAAAATATCAGTATTTGATACATATATCATGCCATGTATCAATGATTACTGGTAAATGCAGTTCATATATTTTGCAAAACATAAAAATATATATATTTATTTATATATAATCATGCTCATAATTATAGATTATTAAGATTAAATTATATCTCTTAATAATGATTTTTAAGGATGCTCATAATTATAGTTTCACTTTGAAACCTCTTTAAAATGAAAACTGCTATACCAAAAGTTAAAAAAACAGAAATATTGTAAAGGAAGTCATATAGGGTTACTACAAGTAACTAAAATGCAGCTATTTTTGACCTCATGTGACTGTGGCAACTTTTTTCACTGAAAACACCTCAAAGGCTTCTATTTTCGTCAAAGTGGCAACTTTTTTAACATGCTGGCAACTATTTTTTCCTTTCTCCTTTATTTTCGTTTTTTCCACCACGGTTTACAAACATTCAGTGGTTTTGACAAAATTTAATTATTTGACAAAAATAATTGTCAAATAGTCTGTTTGATGAACAGCATGTTTAGACAATGGAAAGGGGAAAAAACATAGACAATCCGTGCAAGTGACATCTCTGGGAATCTTTTTCTCTATCCTGTCATGTGCGCAGTATAAACGTTTTAGAGCTTCTTTCTAACTTTGGATATCTGTCTCGTGCTGCAATTTTTTTTTTGTCTTGTCTTGTTTCAAAAGGACTAATTAGACAGGGACATATTGCTAGTGTAAGGCCTGTGGTCATGGTCTCTAAGCCATTGTTCACCCACAAAGATTGTAGAAATTCATCACTAACACTTTACCTGCTTCATACCTGCCAATTTGTAAAATTTTTGACCAAATTGATTGCAAACTATGATTTATTTATATTTTCAGGAATAAAAAGAAAGCTCAAGAATGATCGAATGAACACATTTTCCCTCTATATTTATAGCATGTTTGTGTTTTATTTTTTATTCTATACTTCTCACCGCATCAACATAATGAACAAATATGGATTCAAACCATGCAGCTCCTAATGACTTTCGCAAACAACGGGAACTTCCTGGCGTATTGACCAAAAACTTTTTTAAGAAATAATTGATGGAGTATTTGAAGTAGTCTCTTACTCCAGAACGTTTTTCTCTTAAGTCCAGATTTAGGATATGAGACACCTTGAATACAGCAGTTTGGCGCAACCCCCATTTTCCACCGTATTACGGACAATTTCTAAGGCAGTGCTTCCCCAAACTTTTGAATCCACAACACACTTTTTAGAATGTCGATCTTTCACATCTCACCCAGCTCTAACCAGGAATGCAGAAAAATCCTTGATATGTACTAGGCTTTCATAGAAACCACAATTGTTTTTTTAAAGTCCATTTTATATTTTTAAGGAATGTTTCTGAAAATATGCGTATTTCAGAAACATTTTGCGAAACACCAAAAATTGGTCTCTCCCCTTCCCAATAGTGTGGCACACCCTATAATTTGGGAAGCACTTCTCTAAAGCAATAACTTAGACTCAGTTCGTCTAGAAAACGGGCCATTCCTAGAAGTGGTCGCGGAACAGGGATACAGGGCAAGGCATGCTATCAGTATTTCTAAGTTAAGCTAGCCATCCAAGAGAAAGTCTTTTGATGAAAAATCATGGAATATATATGGTGGGTGTTTATGATTACCTTATGTGCATTATAAGGTGAAATAATGATATTTTTATAAATGAATTTCATTTAATGACGAAACTGCTTTTTTTATTTTGGGGGTTGGGGTACGCTTTTCATGAAGAGTACAGATCAACGGAATTATACAGTAAAAAGTTTGTAATTGAAACAAAATTTTCCTGGCTACATATTATTGCTTTTTTTTATTAAAAACTGGTATATCACCCGAAGGTGGGTGTTGAGATTGTGTGGTCTGCGACGTTTGATTCTGCCATTGGAAGTAAATCTAATTTGGTTGTGGTGTGGCCCTGGTGACATATTTTGTAATTTTTAGGAGTTTCAAGCTTAGGGTGCAAAATTTTCGGCTGTCTTTCATATCTATATTGGAAAGAATAAAATAGCTACCATAGCAGTTTCTGGCAACCTTTTGCTAAACTTTTTTCTAAAACCCACCATCTCCAAAATTCTGGAGCTAGGATCATGTGGTCCATAGAGTTCGATTTCATCAATCGAGGGAGATTCGAATTATAAATAAATTTTATATATTGAATTAAAATTATATTTGATTATAAATTTGTAGCCAACTAATTTTAATAATTGACCTTAGTCGATTTGTATTATCTTGTTTAGTGTTACTACTGGATCACTTTTAAAATATTATCTTTCATTCTCAGCCGTGTTTCATGATTATGATACTTCTTAGATTATGTTTAATTATAATGTATCCTAACATACTTTTATTTATTCTTTAAACTGGGACTATAAGAGTGAAATCGGTTGCATAAATTATCTTTAATTCATTTGCTGTGTGTATGTGTGAGATCCGTCATTTTTTTTTTATTAGGTCCCTAAATTTTATGTAAAGAAATGCATATAAATATTGATTTAATATTTTTAAAAAATTACAAAATAAGAAATATAATTTAATTTTGGGAGATCTCCCAAATTCGAATTTGGGGTGTGAGATACCCTGAATACGGCAATGTTCTCCCCCTTTCCACCATAGTATATGCAGTGAAACTCCTCTAAAGCAGCCACCATCTGCTCTTCTGGAAAACTCTCCATTCTGAGGGGTGGCCTCAGAACAGGGGTACTGATAAAAAACTTTTCTAAACTTTTAAATTTGAAATTTCCCTATATTCTCAGTTCATTAAAAACAAATGTACATACGTTTCACTATGGTGCTACTAGATTACAGACACCATAGCAATAAGGGAGAAGCATTGTTTTTTGTAAGGGACAGAAACAGCTCTCCTAAAAGCACCCCTCATCATTGTTAATTGATGGTGTAATTTTCCATAAGATAGCAAGGCTTTCTTGATTGATAAGCTTAATTGTGTTTCTAATAATAAGCCAATTCCTTCACCTATAGTGAGATGATTTATGGCAGAGGTTACCAAACTGTGCACGCACCCACAAAAAATGCGACATCACTAATATTATATTTGTACATTTATTTCTATTAATATTCCCCTAATTCTCTTTAGTCCTAAATTCCTTATTGTTAATAAAATTTAAAAAATCGAATACTGTAATGCTTTATGAACAGAAAACGCAACAAAGTGGAAACATTTGAAATGAAAACATGTACATCGGTGGCTAGGGTATTTTAATTTGAAATGCACACCTTTGAAGTCACACTAAGTGAATTGAAGCTTTAAAGATAGATATGTAGTTAGCAACGTGCGCCGAATTTTTATCATTCTGTTAGTTTTAAAACAGCTAAGTAGCTCGCCAAGGTGTGCAAAAGAAACATCACTCCTAGGAATTAACAAATATGATTAGTTATTATGTGAATAGCAATTTAAATGTTGCCATTTGTCAGGAGTTGAAATTCTTTTTGTTTTTTCATCGGTGTGAGCTAAAGGGTTTATTGCACCAATATATACTCAAGTTCATCATTGGTTTCTTAATAAAGTATTAACTGAGGATGCCATTTCTAGAGGGTCCATATCCCTTCACTGCTCTCAAAAGGTATTTGTAAGGACCGATTCCTCACAAAATAGGTAATAACTAAATACAGAACCTAGATAAAGTGAAAGACATAATATATAAAATATATTAATTCCTATTGTTCATGTTCTTGCTGTCACTGTAAAGATGAGACTGACTTTTATTTAGGACTAAATAGGCATAATTCTCTTATTTACACCAACATGAGTCTATAGTATTATAGTAATAAGTAATTGCAATAAATGGAACTTTTTTGTTATCTAAGTCGTTTTGGTGACCTCACCCCACTGATGTAATCTGAACAACCATAGAGATGCGAAAACTGAATACATAAAGCGTTTCTTTATTTTACAATACAATGTAATAGTTAACTGGATGTGCAATGCGTTCAAGATTTTTGCCCTTGTTTATTATTCTCTAAAAGGAAAACCTTTGGAGTAAGCAAGGATATTCTGGCCTTAATCATTTAGCAACAACAGTGCAAAATTACAAGTTTGCCATTTCCCAGGACAGCAAAATAACAGTAGGAATTCATTTTCTTTTCGATGTGAGAACAAATTGAATGCTACTAAAATCTGAAGTTTTCTATGTAAATATTTCATAGCAAACATCTTTCTTTTAAAGTAAATGAAAATCCTAAATTTTGTTCCATTTAAAAGTAAAACTAGAGAGAAAAAAATGGTTCTTCATATCCATACTATTTCACATATACATTAAATCAAGCTAACAAGTCATTTTTTTGTTATAGCCATGAATTCATTATATATGTGTTCATTATAACCATGAACTCATTATATCTCTATTCATTATGATTAAGTTCCCCACTTCTTGTAGGGTTTTATACTTTATTTACTAAAATTCGCAACTATTAGAATGTTTAAACTGTCTATGCATACACGTCAGTTATTAAACTAAAAGAAATCATTATTACTTGACAAAAATAACCTTTTCCAGAATAGTTATTACTGACAAACGAAATTTTGACTTATAAACAAATTTATCATGAACATAACATAAATTAGGATAATTCTCTCTCTTATTGGCTAAAATTATTGGGTGAGACAAATTAGAAAAGTCAGATAATGTTAGAAATAAGATGAAATTAAACAAAGGGTAAAGACAGTACATAATATAATAAACAAATAATGCAAGTAAAGGGAAATTCAAATGTATTGTTTTATAAATACAGATTTGTTTTTTAATTTTGGTACTTTTCATATGACATTTTTTTTTTCTTTTTCTTTTTTACATATAGTTAAGGAAATTTTCTGCCAAATTTAGTGCTGGATTAAGAATTCGTAGTCACCCATCACTGCAGGGTGAACAAATAGGCATTGTTCGTGTTGATGGAACTATTAGCTTTATCGATGAGGTAAATCTATGCATTTTTTAGTTATATGTAATATCCATACTTTTTATTTATGTTGATTGATCGTTAGGGGATAGATTCAAATTAAGAATATAACTGTTGCTGGATACCCATACCAAAGCAAGGAACATACATAATTAGAGGCAATACAAGTTCTGTAGTCACTTGTCAGGGGTACCTAACCATATGGGGGAAAGGAAAAAAAGACATCAGTTAAAGTAAACATAGAATATCACAGTACGATAACAATAAATCTCTATCTGCATGAGTGACAAATCTGACAATCAGTGAAGTGTATAGCCACTTCAAATACCTTTGACTGATCGTACCTATTCCTCATATTCTCCACCAGGCTGTTTAGGAATACAGTGGAGATTTTATTACATTCTTCTTTTTAGGTCCTGAAAAGTCTGTGATGATGATGATTGCTTTTGTGCAACTATTCTGAGAGCATCCCAGTCATATTCTATTGGATTCAGGTATTAGGAATGTGTAGGCCATTCCATGTACTTAATATCCTCACTTCCCACTACCTTAGTAACTTAAGCTGTCTTGTGTAGGCTGGCTGATATTAAAATCCATGGACACAAAGTTTGGCCTCATAGCTCCATGGAAAAAATGAACATCATCCTCCAGAATCTCATTACAATACTTTTCTTCCATTGACTTGAGCTTCTGTGAAGACATGCAATGGTTTGTGTTTCTCCTTTTGTTATGATAGCTGCCCAGACAATGACAACAGGATCACTATAATTTTATCAGCTTAACAGACTTCTTGTTGCTAATCACATATTCCCCTTTCACTCTATACTTCTGTCCCGGATTACTTAAAACACTGAATAGTAATTTCTCAAAAAAAAAAAAAAAGGGAGTTGAATACTCCTGGTGTCCAAACTCCATATCACTGTATCACTGTGTAATTTGGCCTGCTTGATAAGTGAGAGGTGGGGGTAGATATCTGAATGTGCAGGGCTGTTCTTCTGAACTCCAACGTTTACTTTTTTTTTAGTCAGAAATTCAGTCTAGAACATCCTTTACTCTTGCAACAGTGTAGTCAGCCTTGGGGTATCTAACTGCTTATCCAGCTGCTTGTCTGATGCCCTCAGGTCATTTTGCTATACAAATTTGCTTTAAACTAAAATATCACCCAGAGAAATTACTAAAACACTTCCACACTTATGTTTTATTTTGGTGTTATAAATGCACTACGGTTGATTTTTTCTTAATATTCAGCCAGTGAAAATTTATTTTTTATAGGATGTGGTTAGAATTGCATAACAGACCATCTGTTGTTTTGAGTAGCTATGTAGCCCACTAAGTGACATTGAAAGTAAAAAAAAAAAACTGTGTCCTAGCATTCGTCAACCAATATAATATATATCCTATATACAGGATGTCCTAAAAATGACTAGACTATCTGAAAAATTAATAAAAAAAATGGGATATGATAGGAATTCCATAACTAATTTGGAAATTCTGACTGACCGAAAATATACTGTTTTCCCAAGCACCATGCAGCAAATGGTTTATCTCTGTTGCTTCCTTTTTTATTTAATAGGCGTGTGATTATTGGGGCACCCTGTATGGTATGTATGTCTAATTTATGTCATAATTATAGTTCACAAGTTGAAAATTTGAACTTTGAGGCAAAAGAAATACAGTCAAACCTCTTTAATGCAAACTACTTTTAATATAAACTACCTCCTGAGTCCCTATCAAATTGTGTAGGAATTTCTATGTACTTTTAGTGTTTAAACACAAAATACTGTTTAACGTGAACTGATAATCAATGGGGTACTTAGAAAAATTCCTCTGCTTAACATGAACTGATAATCAATGGGGTACTTAGAAAAATTCCTCTGCTTAACATGAACAAAAACGCTTTTCCCAAGTCCCTGAATTGCAATTTTTCCTGTGCAATATTTACACTTACCCACCCGTTTGATTTTACTTCCCATATTTTTCTTAATAATTTTCGACACCCAAGTAGAAAGAAGCTCAAACTAGAGCTTTATTGTTTAGGAGAAAAAGAGGCGCCGTCCACATCCTGGATTCGAACCAGGGTCCCCGCGTTTAGCCCGCGGTGTCTTGACCTACTAGACGAACAAGGACAAGAAGGCATTTTCTCCGTATATGAGGATGTAAGATATTATTACCCTTCACAGGGATAACACAATTGCCAAATAATGGTCAACACACAATGTGACCAGGGCAAGTGTTTGTGGCGAATTTATTTTTACTTAATAATTTTCGATTCCCATATTTTAGCCACATCAGCCTCTGTAAATTGCATATTGCATGGCATTCTGATGCCGGAATGTGATGTTACACCTCCACTACCTCTTATAGTACCTAAACAGTTATGTCAGGTAGTCGGAACTAAAATATGCAATTTTTTACTTCCGTGCCTTTAAACCAATTTTACGTTACTGTTCACATACTTTTGAGACACCTAGATTTCATAAATTTATTTTTATTAATTTTTGTATAAAGAGAAGTTTAAATGTCATTGATGTATATGGATATATTATACGTATTTGCGCAAACTTGCAATTTAATTCATTTATTTATTCATTCATTCAACCTCTAAAATCTGTTGTTCATATACATTTGAGACAGGTTTTGTTTATTCTGGAACAAATAAACGTTTACTAAAACATATGTACAGCCAGTGAAATAAAAATCTGAGCACTCGTTTGCCATTCGCGCAATAATTGTGCTACAGAAAATTCAAAAGTGCCAATCGATAGTGAACAATGAAATCTACCAATTCATGTGCACAAAATTTGCATAAGGGACCGTCTCCATATTTAAACTTGCAGAAACTTTGAAAATTCCAATGGTAACACTTAAATTTAGTACCATAATAGGATTTTCAACTATTTAATTAGGCTAATTTAAGCTTTTGACGTTATTCTGACAATTAAAACTAGAGATATTCCTTAATATGTTTTTATTCATATTTTTATCAAATATGATTTTCATAATTTATAATTCATGTTAGATGCTATTTTAAAAATGAAAAACAACAAATTTTGTTTGGCCTGTTGAAGTTTAATGCAATAAAAAATATTGGAGAGATATGAATATTTCGGGAGATATTCATGAAAATACCATGAAATATTTTAACATTATGAACTCAATATTTCTATTATTCAAAACTCATAAATCCTTGAACAAAATGAATTGAAATTTAGTATTAGAAGTTTTGTTTTTGGTTGCAAATTCGGAATATTTATTCAAATCTAGTTGTTGCCATTGGAATTTTTAAAGTTGCTGCAAGTTTTAATATAAAGACGGTCCCTTACGCAAATTTTATACATATGGATGGGTAGCTTTCATTGTTTGCTATCGATTGGCACCTTTGAATTTTCTATAGTGTAATTATTATGTAAATGGGTGTTCAGATTTTGTTTTACCAGCTGTACATATAGTATAAGGATTTTTCAAATCATCATATACACATAATACGGACTTTAAAGGTACACATCTACTGCATTCATTTTTGTTATATAGTAACTAGAGATAATATATAACTTCTTCAACTGCAGTGCCTCCTCAATCAGTTTTCAAGAGCAGTCATTCTCTCTGATTCAAAGGCTACTTTAATGGCTTTCTATAACATTAGTGCCTTCCAGTCCTCAAGTATTCAGAAATGCCGGTCTCTCCTATCCCTTCACTCCAATAACAACAAAGAGATTATTCTGCAGTGGATCCCTGGCCACTGCAGAATAGATGTGCTAAAAGAGGTGCAACAATTCTTCAAACATCAAATAACGAAGTTCGTTTCACTACCATAAAATCAGTAGTTCAAAGAAGTTTTAATGACTATCTTTTTGAAAAAATATCTGCAAAAAATTCAAATAAACAGTGGTATCTTATTATAATTGATACTACTAATAAATTTGACACCAACGTATTAGTAGCTCAATCTAGAGCTATTTTTGTTTAGGAGAAAAAAAAAGAGACGCCGTCCTCATCCTGGATTCGAACCAGGGTCCTTGCATTGAGCCTGCAGTGTCTTGACCTACTAGACGAACGAGGACAAGAACAAACGCATTTTTCTCCGTATATGAGGATGTAAGATATTATTACCCTTCACAGGGATAACACAAATTTATTAGTAATAAAAAATCCCCCACGAAAAACTCACAAAAATCTCGCCCCGGTGGCTTTGTGTGTTGACCATTATTTGGCAATTGTGTTATCCCTGCGTAGGGTAATAATATCTTTCAACGTATTTTCCTGAATGGCCCAAAAACAGGGTAGTCGCTGAATTCCGTTTAGCCACAGGCCATGACTGCCTTGCAAATCACCTCCATTGTATTAGCATTTGCTCCAACCCTTTTTGTGTACTTTGTGATCTGCATGAAGAAATGGACTTAGCCCACCTTCTCCACCGCCCTATGCTCACTTCAGTTCCATTGTGGAAATGGTATTGGGAAGCAAGGAACAGAACAGACACATAGACTACTTCTGTAGCCATATGCGGTTGGTTTCAGATGTGTTCCACCAGCCATGGGAAAAAATAATTATAGATATATGTAACTTATTAATAAAATCTCGTCCTTTCATTTGCAGTAATGAGGTTTGACTGTATCCCCATTTTCTCCTCTTCTTTGTTCATTATATCTTGTATTTTTGAACAGATTTTGATTTATTTTATAGTGTATTCATTAGTTTTTCTCCCTAGCTTCGTAATGATGATGGTGTATGGGTACGTCTTAGTCCTGAAACTGTCAGAAAGCATTGCCAGAATGGTTTTACAGAAGCATGGTGCCTTCAATATAATCAGCATTTGGGGAAAACGCTGCTTATTCCTGTTGAGGTGGGAAGTATTTGTTAAAAAACTTAGAAATAGATATTTTTAAATGCACTAATATAGATCAAAAATAATATTCATTATTTATTGAAATGAAAAAAGTAGTTTATGTAGGTTATTCTAAAGTACATCTCTCAAAATATTAAATGCTACTTCCTTTTTGTTATAAATTTTAAATATCTTTAGACTGGTACTGATATTTGTATTACAATGTTTGGCTTTTTTTATTGTAACTTCTTGTAATTAAAAATTGATTTATATATATACAGAGAGAGAGTTTGATTTTAAATATAGTAAATTTAGAATTGGAGAAAAGAACAATAAAGAAAAATATAAAGAAGAAATAAATGTGTAATTATCTAAGTCTAGCGCTCATTGAGCCACTGCTATATAATGGATAAGTTATAGTGAAAAATAGCAAATACATATATAAGATGATTTTATCTAACTCACTCCCCTTTTTTACTTGCACTATTCCATCTTATGCATTTGTTTTGCACTATATCATCATCATCATATTCAACCATTATCTATCCACTGCTGGATGAAGGTCTCTCCAAATGCTTTCCACACAAGTCTATCCTGAGCAATTCGCTTCCACGTCACCCCAACCTGTTTTCTTATTTCATCCACCCATCTAGTTTGAGGACGTTTTCTAGGTCTTCGGTGGTCTCTTGGAATCCAGTTCAGAATTTCTGTTGTCCATCGTTGATCAGTTCTTCTTGCAATATGCCCAGCCCATCGCCATTTCAGCCCTTTTACTTTAACAATGATGTCCTCTACTCTAGTTTGCTCTCTCACCCAAGTGTTTCTTTTTCGATCTCTCCTAGTTATTCCAAGCATGCACCTCTCCATGCTCCTTTGCGTTGTCTGTAACTTTCGTATTGCTCCAACTGTTAGACTCCATGTCTCTGATCCATAAGAGAGGACTGGCAATACACACTGGTTGAAGACCTTTCTTTTTAGACACAAAGGCAATTTCCCCTTCAGGATAAAACTGTTTCTTCCAAATGCACTCCAGCCAAGTTTAATACGTCTGTTGAGTTCTTTCATAATGTTGCCATCCATTGAAATCAGCTGGCCAAGGTAAATATATGAATCAGCAATTTCTAGCTCAATGTTGTCAACTTGTATTTTTGTTTCCTCTACAAAATTATTGAACATGATCTTAGTTTTTTGTAGGTTCATCTTGAGTCCAACTTCTTTACTTCTAGTTGAGAGCTCCTGTACCATGTCTTGGAGTTCTAATGGGTTCGTTGAAAAAATAACAATGTCATCAGCAAACCGCAAATGATTTAAATATTCACCATTTATTTTTATTCCCTTGTTATTCCAATTTATCTGCTGAAAAATCATCTGTAAAGCTGAAGTAAAAAGTTTTGGAGAAATGGTATCTCCCTGCCTCACACCTTTACCAATTTTGATAGTTTTGGTATCTTTATGTAACCGAAATTTTGCACTTGCATTTTTATACACACGTTTCACCATGTCAATGTACACATCCTCAATGTCTGTTGATCTTAAAGAGTTGATGACTGCTGATGTTTTAATAGAGTCAAAGGCCTTCTCATAGTCAATAAATGCCACACACAATGGAAGTTCATATTCATGTGTTCTTTCAATTAATTCTCTTAATACTTGAATATGGTCCACTGTACTGAATCCACTTCGAAATCCAGCTTGTTCTCTTGGTTGAGCTGCATCTAATTTTTTCTGCAGGCGATGTGTTAGCACTTTTGTGAAGATTTTATAAATAGCAGGTAACAAGCTAATTGGTCGGTAATTTTTCAAATCCTCTTTATCACCTTTTTTATGCAAAAGAATTACTGTTGCAGAATCCCATTGGTTTGGTATGTTACCGCTGTTAAGACATTTGGTAAAGAATTTTGCAAGTATGTCTTCTACATATTCTCCAGCTTCTTTTAGGATATCTAATGTAATACCATCATCACCAGGGGCTCTTCCTTTCTTCATACTTTTTATTGCAAATGAAACTTCTTCTTTTAAGATTTTAGGAGCTGTTCCTTCGACTATTTCAATGTCTTCGTTTAATCCACTGTTACTTTCGTATAGATTTTTGTAGAATTCTTCAACTCTTCTAAGTATTTCTTCCCTATTTCTTGTTACGGTGCCATCCTCTCCTTTTAATGCAATGATGTGTTTCTTCCCAACAGATAAACTTCCTTTAACAACCCTAAGGCTCTTGTTATTTTCAATGGCTTTCCTTACTAGCTCACAGTTGAATTTTCTTATGTCTTCTTTCATGCTTTTGCGCAGAGTTTTACAAAGTTCTATGTACTCAATCCTGGAACTGGTATTTTGATTGTCCACCTTCATATCTCTTCGCCTTTTCATGAGCTGTTTCGTCTTCTCAGATAATTTGCTATTGTGCTTTTTACAGGTTACACCACCAATTTCCCCAGCAGTTTCAACTATTGTCTTAACAATGTTTTCATTTGCTTCTGAGATATCACTTTCATCAATAAGTCCTTCCAGTGCAGAAAAGCGATTTTTTAATTCCAACTTGAATGCCTCGGTATTTTCTTTTAATTTCTTTAAATCCACCCTCTTACTTACTTGTTTCCTAATGAGCTTCTGTCGTTCTAATTTAGTATTTAAGTGCACTTTACATCTCACCATTCGATGATCACTTCCAGTATTAAATCTGTTCAGTACACTGCAATCTTCAATAATTGATTTCTTGTTTGCCAGGATATAGTCAATTTCACTAGTTCCCCCATTTGGGTGTTTCCATGTCCATTTTCTTTGCGGTTTCTTCTTAAAAAATGAATTCATGATGCTAAGATTTTCAGCTTCTGCAAATTCGATGAGTTGATCGCCACGTTCATTCCTTTCCCCATATCCGTATTTACCAACCGATGTCTCTCCTTGTTCCTGTTGTCCAATTCTTGCATTGAAATCCCCCATGATGAGCTTGATATGTTGTTTCCCTTTGGTGTGTAACTCTTTGATTTCTTCATAAAATTCTTCAACCTCTTCGTCGGTATGGCTTGATGTTGGTGCATATACCTGTACTATCTGAAGTTGGTATCGCTGGGTTAGTTGAACAACGAGCCTCGCTGCTCGATCTGACGTGCTTTCGACTTCAAGAAGGTAGTCTTTAATTCTTTTGTTGATTAAGAAGCCAACACCACTTGTTCTTCCAGTTTCCGTTCCTCTATAATAAAACAAATGTCCACTTTTAAGTTCCACCAACTCTTCACCTTTTCTTCTAACTTCACTGAGTCCTACAATGTCCCATTTGATCTTGTCAAGTTCTTCTTCCAATTCCTGAAGTTTTGCTTCAGAAGCAAGGGATCGTCCATTAAACGTAGCCAAGGTCAATAACAAACGGCAGCCTGGGCCATTCCAGTGATTCTTAGCACCCCCTGCTTTCATGCCACACTGACCGCTGCCTTGATCAGGAGCACTCCAGCACCTGGAGACTAGGGGCCATGGTTTCTGGTGTGTCAACATAATGGAGGAATTAGCCATAATTTCACCACGCTGGCTAGACGGGTTGGTGAATTAGCCCTCCCCTTCCGCCTTTCTATCCGTGTAGCAAATATTAATTTGCCACATAAATAGAAAGCTCAGCCTGCACCACTTGAAGGCGGGGTAGGACACTAGGTTACTGGCCTGGCCGGTTCCACACATCGTCACATACGTTCAGCGTGTGGGTCTCCTTCCAGTTAGATACCAGCAACCCTTTTGCAGGCCATATATATATATATATTTGTTGTAGTTCTGGAGGATTATATGACATAGTAAATACAGTCTAATAACAAGGCAAGATAGTGTGAAAAATGCCTACCTCAATGCAACTTGTCACATGTAGTGCAGAGTGAATTCTTCCCTTCTGCTACTTTATTCAATTAACTTGAATCAGGACTTTCATGTCATATCATGCATGTTGCATATTTCTCTAAGATTCCCCATAAATAAGAACCCTTACGACTTTTTCCTCTATTTTTAACATTTATCTCATTTTTAACACACAATAAACTAAAACTCAATAAACTAATTTATCTTAACACTTAATCACTAATTTTTAAATAGACGGCTCTAAGATATAAGTAGAGAAAATGCTGGTAGTAAGCGGCTGTCTTGCTTTGGTACCAATTAGCACCACACACACATCTCATTTTTCTAGGGAATATAAATTGTTTGTATGGCTTGAGAACCAGTTAGATTTATTTTTCTTTATGTGTACAATGCCTCCCCAACTACTGCATACTTAATTTTTTTCATTTTTTAAGTATTAAATTAGTGTTCTATGATATAGCATGAATTTCTTTATTCAAGCTTACTTTTCAAATATCTGTGAAACTAAGCGCTAAATTGAAAAAAAAAAAAATGCTTCCTACAAAAGTTGTTTATCGTTTTACAAGGAATAAGAAACAGGTTTCTCTTCTCAGTTTGACAGCTAGATGATTGTGAAAATGACACCCAAATAAAACAGTTAATGAAAAGTACTTTCCACTTTAAAACAAGCAACTTTGTTTCAAATATTTTTTTTTAAAACATGTGTTTTTTTTTTAAATATTTTACATTATCAACTTCACATGGTCCACCCTTTATATATGATTATGTCCCTAAAATGATTATACCACCATTATAGCTTGAGTCCTTCTTAATGGAAAAAGTCCGTTGATGTCTCATTGTAAATGTTTTTGAATACTGTATCTTTCTATGCCACAAAAGTATAGAGTATGTGTTAAAAAACCTAACACATGATTTTCTTTTCATGTTTCAAATTGTGCTCTATATGTTATTTTATATGAAAAGATAGCTTATTCAATTATGGTTCTAATAAGTAAGAAGTGATTTTCTCTGATGAATAGAACTGGGAATAAAACATATGTACAATTTCACCTTGTTTGGTGCAAAATGACCCTTGTTATTCTTGTGTCATAAAAATATAAGCAGCCAATGAGAACTGCAGATGTTATGAGTGGAAACAAATTCATATTTTATAAAAGGTCACTAATTATAGAGGACAAATTAAAAAGGGAACACAAAATGAAATATTTAATATCGAAAGTGTTTTTTTCAATTTCTCTAAACTTTGCTTGAACGATTGTGCAAAGGTAATTTTTTTCACTGAAGCATGTTGTAAACTTATCCCCAGTTCCGTTCATTGCAAAACAATCTATTTTGGTCTCGTTGGAACCATGATTGAATAAGCTATATTTTTATATAAAATAATGTATAGGATGCAATTTTGGAATATGAGGGAAAGCTAAAAAATTATTATTTTTTTAAAACATGTCATATATTTTTATGGAATTCTCTACAGGATAAAAAGACACAGCATACAAAAATCTTCAATATAGTATATCAATAAACTTTTTTTGTTAAAAAGAACTGGAGTTACTAGGGGATTGTATGGTTATTTTAGGTCATACTGAATATTTATAATATTTTTATAAGTGGCTGCTTGCTTTATTGGGAATAAATAATTTATATCATTTATTTTGTTATGAATTTTTAGGAGCCAAAAAGTGTGTTAACTGAATTTTTTAAAGAAAAATCATCTTCCAAAAAGAAAGCATCAGAAACAGGCCATAAAGATAAAATTCTTAAAAAACGAGGTAATACCAGCTAAATTTTTTTTAGTTTTATTCAGAATCTTGTATACTTTCAGATTCAAAGTTATGGCTATAATATTTAACATGTTTTTATTGTAATGCAAAGCTTGTAAAAAAAATTTGTTATTGTATGTTTTATACATAAAAGTGTTGGAGATAAGACTTTTTTTTTACATTCTCATATTTTCATTATTTTGATGACTTATTGGTCTATTACATTGTATTCATTTTTTAAATCTAAAAACATTTGTGTATAATTATTCTGAATGTTCAAAAGAATGTACAGTCATGTTCAGCAATTTCATACAAAAAGGAAAAATAAAAGTTGGCAACATTGAGTTAGAAATTGTAGACCTACGTTTTCTTCTGTAAACTGATATCAGTGGATAGCCACATTGTGAAGGGATGCCACATACACATTAAATGTAGTCATTGCTTTCAGAATAAACGGTATTATTTTAAAGGGGAATTGCCTTTCTGTCTAAAAAGAATGATTTTCAGCCATTCAGTCAGATTTTCACCAGTTCTTGCTTATAGATCATAGAGTTTAGAGTAAATAATGAAGGCAAGGCTGAAGTTAAAAACAACCCAAAGGAGGACAAATGCAGTTAACTGTTCATGTGATTTCTTATATCATTGTTGAGCTCAAATTTTGAGGCTATCAGTCTCTTTAAACTGACATATCATTCAGTATAATACTTACCGGGTGGGTAAGCCTTTTTGCAATCTTTTTTGGTATCTGTAATCATGAAGTGTTGCCGTTATATTTTCAGAACTTTGGTAAAAGAGTTCTGCAAACAAAGTGTTCTCAGGCAACTCAAGAACCAATCTTGTTTAGTTATTGAAATGAGCAATGTCAGATCTTTCTTTTGTGGAAATTAGATATTCAAAGATTTACACATTCATATTTCACCACCCACTGATAGTGACAATTTTCTGTCATTTGGTGAATTTTTGTAACTATTTTTTTTTTATTACCCACATCTCTCCTCCATTGTCTGAAATGTATGCCCACCAAATTTAGTAACGTTTTTCCTTCCAGTTACCTAGCTAGATGGCTCTGAATAGGCATACTTTAATTTGAGTCACCTGGCATATGTGTAGACATACATACATGCATGCTAAAGTGCCAAAAATTAAGATATAGTTGCCTAGTGTCGTGTAGAGCCCCTTCAATCCTTGAAAAGTGCTTCAGTTCAACATGGATGGAAGACTCCTGGAAAGCTGTTGAACCATGCCGTTTCAATGGCCACCCATATCTCCCTGATATTTGTAAATGCAGGATCTTGGGTGGCAATAGACCACTTCACAATATTCCAATTGTTTCCTCAATTGGATTCATGTTAGGTGAACATGGTTATCACACTATTTATTAGAACTCCCCAGAATACTCCTCAAACTAGACCTGGACAGCTTGGACTTAATGGTATGGTGCATTATCCTACTAGAAAATTTCATTATTTTAGGCATACATTAAGTCCATGAACGTCTGGATATGATTACTGAACAATGTAGTGGTGATCAATCGATGATGTCCTAGAGGAACAACGGACCCAACATGACACGTATACTCATCCCATACCATCATGGAACTACCATCAGCTTATTCAGTGCATTGTTGACAATGTGGGTCTATAGCCTTTGGGGGGGGAGGGGTTCTGTTCCACATCTGAACCATACCATCAGCCCAGTATAACTGAAACCATGGCACATTGAACCATACCACATTTTGCTATTCATCTAAGGTCCAACTACCATGTTCATGAGTCTAGGTAAGACGCCGTGTCTGATATCGTGAAGTTAACGAAGGCACACTACTGAGTCTTTTATTTTCATATTCCATGGACATTATGTGACATTGCACTGACCTGCTAAATATGTCTCTGGTACCTTCTATATTGAATGTGGATGTGATTTGAGTCAATGTTATTTTTCTGTTATCATGGGCATTTTTTGTCAGATGTCGTTGATCGTGTATTGAGCACTCACAGTTACCCTAGTGCGTTGTCTGTGGTGGGTGGTAATGCTTTCCCTGTGTCATTTATGATACACACATGACACCATGGATCGAATAATTTTAAATTCCTGCATAACTTTAGAAATTAAACGTTGTTTCTCTTTCCCTCAACACCATGCCCTGTTCAAACTCTAAAATACCTGTTTCCTAGTCATAATCAAACTATTGACTGTTTAGCTTAATGCATGGGATAACACTTCATAACTGATGAAAAACTTGGCATGTGTCTAAGCCCTTATGTGACAGTGGTAACATATAAGAATTTACGTACTTCTATTCCACACAGACGACCACAGCTTTCGACACTTTCAATGTGTATATATATTAGTGATCGGTATTTATGCTGTTTATGAAAAAGACCAACAAGCTATTTCTTGTCAAAAAACAACTTTTTTAAAAGCAGTTACAAAAAACAGGTTGAATAAACAGAAAACCTGGAATTCTCCATCAAATGCTGGCAGCAATCATATTACTTACCCTTCCCTCTCTATATATATAAGAAAGTAGAGATATGTATATAGGGGTGAAAGAGAAACTCCAAAAGTTCAACTCCAACAGAGATTCCCTTAGCTGTGCATAGTTCCTCAATATCATCAAATTCCTTTTAGCTGACACATTTTTTATAAGGGCCGGTGATTTTCACCACTGAAAAGTGGAAATTGATTTCATTGTCTCGTCTTCAAATAAAGTACCATTGAGAAGTGCATAGACAATAAATGTAAGAACGATGCCTAATAAAGTGGTATTCTTGTGTTTCTTTTTTACAAAGCCTATTGCTTGTTCCTTCTCACTCCTTGACAAGCATTCTACTTTAAAATTTGGTGATCATAAATATGCCAAATAGTAATCTGAAAATACAACTTGCTCATAGCATATTTTAAACATCTTAACGTACGAAGATGTGTCTCAAGCAAGGTCTTCAAGATCTCTCCAGACTTCTAGTATAGAAATACTACAACCAACTTTCAACTTTATCTAAAGTAACAGAAATTGGTTTCAACTAAAGGAGAAGCTTTTCAACATTCTTTTTTTATACCCATGTTCATAACTTTCGTGTATATTTTTGCATCTATTATATGCATCTTCATTTTCTGCAGCTATGTCCATGAAAATTGGGCAGGTTTAATATAACTCTCCAAATAATTGCACATAGAATTCCAATGCAGTTTTCTCGGTAGATTCAATCCTGTGCCACTTAATTCATTGTATCTGGCACATGCAAAATGATGGTTCTGAAAATATTTGGTGATTTGAATAATATTTTCTGTTACGTTAGATTAAGAAAATACCTAATAAACACACACTACTTTGACTTTTAGAAATAGTTGACCATGAACTGCATGTAAACAACTGCAGTGAAATTATCAGAAAAGTTGTTTTTGCTTGTACTGTGCTTTACAAAGCGATAAACAGAAAGGCATTTTTGTTTTAAATTGTATTTTCATAAGCATTGAAAAATCAACTTAAATCAGATTTAAGCCATTGATTTATTTAAATTAAACTTAAAGAATTGATTTTAAAAAAATATAACAAATTTTGATTTTTTTTTTTAAATCACATGATTAAAATCATTGACACGCTGAT
>QLNU02015360.1:305885967-305941295 GCA_006491805.2 Dysdera silvatica | reverse complement strand
TTCCCCTCATTGCACCATAAAACACAAACAAAAAAAAATAATAAAAGTCGGTTTCCAATACTTGCCAATGAAAAGATTTTGTTATAAAAAAAATAGAAAGGGTACACATAAAAATATTTCTTCTTAGAAGAAGTACATAGATCTCCCCCCCACCTCTTTGAAACTGGAAGCTGTACTTGTTCACCAAACAATATGGAGTACAGGCCCCATTTTATAGCGCCTCCTACAAAATGAAAATGTTGGTAATGAAGAAGTACTCAAGAGCACACGTAACTGAACGAAGCAATTGAAAAAAAAAAAAAAAAAAAAGATACGTATTGCTTCAAGCTTGGCAAAGGTGAGGTGCAGGAGATACCATTTCTCCAAAACTTTTACTTGCTTTTACAGATGATTTTCAGTTGATAAATTGGAATAACAATGGAATAAAAACAAACAGAATATTTAAATCATCTGCGGTTTGTTGATGACATTGTTATATTTCCAACGGACCCTTTAGAACTCCAAGACATGGTACAGGAGCTCTCAACTAGAAGTAAAGAAGTTGGACTCAAGATGAACCTACAAAAAACTAAAATCATGTTCAATAATTTCGTAGAGGAAACAAAAATACAAGTTGACAACATTGAGCTAGAAATTGCTGATTCATATATTTACCTTGGCCAGCTGATTTCAATGGATGGCAACATTATGAAAGAACTCAACAGACGTATTAAACTTGGCTGGAGTGCATTTGGAAGAAACAGTTTTATCCTGAAGGGGAAATTGCCTTTATGTCTAAAAAGAAAAGTCTTCAACCAGTGTGTATTGCCAGTCCTCTCTTATGGATCAGAGACATGGAGTCTAACAGTTGGAGCAATACGAAAGTTACAGACAACGCAAAGGAGCATGGAGAGGTGCATGCTTGGAATAACTAGGAGAGATCGAAAAAGAAACACTTGGGTGAGAGAGCAAACTAGAGTAGAGGACATCATTGTTAAAGTAAAAGGGCTGAAATGGCGATGGGCTGGGCATATTGCAAGAAGAACTGATCAACGATGGACAACAGAAATTCTGAACTGGATTCCAAGAGACCACCGAAGACCTAGAAAACGTCCTCAAACTAGATGGGTGGATGAAATAAGAAAACAGGTTGGGGTGACGTGGAAGCGAATTGCTCAGGATAGACTTGTGTGGAAAGCATTTGGAGAGACCTTCATCCAGCAGTGGATAGATAATGGTTGAATATGATGATGATGATGATGATATATATATATATACACAGTGCGTTTGGTATTTTAGTGGACACCTGATATTTTTACGTAAATGCTAAAAAAAATACAAAAACTGCGAATTGGCTTTTGAAGAATGCCGAGACACCATAATGTCTTGTAGAAAAATAAATTTTATATCAATATATCGTCACATAAATGGGGAAAATGCAAATTTATGTAACAAATGTTGTTTGTTAATTTAAGGGACACTATCATTCCTGACTAACAGATGGCAGTGCAGGCGCTAAAAAATTTGCATATTGTATTCTTTCGATGCGTAGGTTCGTATAAATACCCGTGTGAACAGGTTTGAGTCTGCGAAAGCAGCGTTTGTAGTCATGTCAGAAAGGAAAATACTTACGGATTTCGAGAAAGAGGAAATTGTGGCTTTTAAATGAAATGGAAAATCCATTTTCAAAATTTGTCAGCTTATTCAGCGTCCAAGGAGTACTATAGGGGCCTTTTCAAAAAGAAACCCCAAAAGGATCCACTCGAAAAACGGGGAGCGAAGCTAAAACTGAGCGAAAGAGATAAGCGGAACATTATTAGAGAGGCCAGTAACACAGGAAAGTCTGCTGCAAAAGTCCAAAACGACCTTAGTTAGCTCCTAGTTAAACGTTGGATAGTATGGAATGTGCTCTCTAATTCCAAAAATTTATCTTTTCGGAAAAAAAAAGGCAAACCATCTCTCACCCAAGTTCACAAACAGGAACACTTAAACTAGGCTCGACGACACATGGAGTGGAACGATAAATGGTTGCAGGTACTTTTCACGGACGAAAAGAAATTCAACTTAGATGGTCCGGATGCTTTTCAACATTATTGGCACGATTTGCGGAAAGCGCCGCAATACTTTTCTCGTAGAGTTCAAGGAGGAGGGTTGATGACCATTTGTAGTGTCTTTGGCTACAACGGTACTACGCCTGGAGCTTTCATCGGCAGTCGTATGAATTCCACCTGCTATCAAGAATTTTTAAAAGAATATGCCCTCCCATATGCCTCATAAATATGTGGGGAAAACTGGATTTTGCAACAGGACAACGCACCGTGCCATGCATCTATCTCCACCAAAAGATGGATAAATTCAAAAAAGTTTAAAAGTATGATTTGGTCGACACGTAGTCCTGATTTAAATCCTATCGAAAACGTATGGGATTATATTGTTCGTCAAATATATGCAAATGGGAAGCAATTCACGTCGGTTAATGCCTTAAAGGACGCTATTGTGGAAACTTGGTATCAAATCGATCCTAAGTATTTACAAACATTGATAGAATCAATGGATTCACGTGTCTTTAAAGTTATACGCAAAAATGGAGCATCTATCATGTATTAATGTACATAAAACGCTCCAATTTCAGTAAGTGTCCATTAAATTTTCAAACAAGATTGAAAGCCTCATTTTGATTTTGTTACATTTATGAATGATTTAATAAAGATTATTAATCTGTATGTGTGTGTGTACACAATGAGGATTGTTGAAATATTTTGTCTATACACTTATGATACACAATGATAAAGGACTTATTATTATTGCTATGTGTTGGTGGGTATAGTCAAAAAATTGTAATGCATATGATTCTAATTGAATGGTGTGGAGAATAAATTTATAAAGGTTTTAAAAAAAAGGGGGGTGCCAAAATTGTTATTCTCAAGGTTTTTAAAATATGCTTAATATTTTGAAGTTACTACTTCACTTGTACCTTTATTTTTTACTGTAACATGTTGAGTGCCACGTCAGTCATCGGTGACCGACACTGAACTTTGCGTTCAGGCCGCGTCAGTCACCGGTGACTGACAGTGTAAAATATGATATCAAAACTAAAAAATTTACATCGTTTTAAGTAATTACCTAAAATTTATTCAACATTCACTTAATTTTTATGTATTACAGGATTGTATCATTAATGTATTTAAATATTTCTGTTCAAAAAATCGCATTGCCATACCACAATACCAGCGCACTTCTAAGCAGCTGACGGGGATTTCCTTATAAATTCGCGTGGAACTCAACGTGTTAATTTATCATAACTCAGATGGCCTTGTGGGCATTTTTAAGTTATAAAACTAAAATAACTGTATAATTGAACTTTATTCTATTTTATGTATCTAATTTATAGAGCCTGGATTATATATAAATGCATATGTGCATATGCAATTGCATATTTTAGTTCTTTTCAGCTTTAGTGGATATAAATGCATAAAAACGATAAATTTTTAGAATAAACGCATATTTCAAGGGTTTCAATAAATTTAACAATTTTGCATTATTTTATAGGAAATTGTTCACATAACGATAAAGTTTAACTTTTCCTTTTACTCCCATATGAACAGAATGAAAAATAGACTTATAAATGTACATATTTGTGTCGTAAGGCATCAAAAAATGTATTGATATTCATGGCTGCTAATTTAGCCATGTATTGATATTCATGGCTGAATTAGCAGGGAAATGGAAGGGTTTAGTTTTATTATGTTAAACAAGTAATCCTAAGGTCAGATTAAACACAACAAGCACTTTGGGATTAAATTCTGCAACATTATATACAGACCTGTAGCCAAGCCGGAGCCAGCAGGGGCTCAGCCCCATTGAGCTATATATGTATATATAACAATAATAACACAATGTTAAAATATTGAAAATTATTAAAAAATAATGATGTATAAAATTGTTTTTATACATATTTGTATAAACTGCTTTTATATAATTCTTCCTCTTCAATCCAGTTTCCACTATCCATAAAATTTAAAATACAAACCTTGGTATATGCTAATATCATAGTATTCATAGTTGTAACAAACTAAAAAAAAGCCATCAGAGGAGCATCAAATTTTTGTTTATAGTGATATAATATCTAAATTCTGTACCGCTCCTGACAATTATTTTATACTCGTGAGCTCCCGGGTGCTGCATGCTCCACATGACCCTTACTTTGCCCCAGGTACTCCTTCATCCTGGCTACAGGCTTGATTATATATTAGTAATAGATGTTGCTAATAGTTTATTAAGGACTACCCACAAATTTTATAAATAAAATCCAATAACCTTAGTAGATCTGGAAAGAACCTGTTTGGCTATAAAATGCTATTTGTTAACAGAATACAAAGCTTAATTGTACAGAATATTGGTGAAAAACTCATATGATATAATACAAATTATGCTGTACTATATCAAATATTTCTACCCGCTTCAGTTATTTGCTAAGAAAATCAATCGTTTATTTTAGAAGGCAGAACAGTTGTGTTTTAAGTTGGCGGAGGGTGAAATATTTAAGTGCATATTGTTTAATTTTAAATGCATATTTTACCCTTTTGAGTAGATGTAATTACATATTTGGGGCATTTTAGTACATACGAGGTTTGTTCAAAAAGAAACCAAACTTTTGAAATAGCGCGCCAATCAGCAGAGGGAACACGCTGCGGCTACTGAGTGCACCTAGTGGCAGGTTTAGACAACGAACTTCCATTTGCCGTGTTTCACTCTGACCATTAGTTGACAATCTACAGCCACTGAAGTGAGCATGTACACAAGCTGTTCGTTGGATAAGTGCCAAAGTGACAATGAAAGAGCTTGAAGAATAATATATATGTGTGAAATTTTGCTACAAACTTGGCAAAACTGTTAGAGGCATTTCAGTTGCTTAGCCAAGCATACAAGGAGGATTGTATGAGTCGCGTACAGTGCTATGAGTGGTTTAAGCTTTTTGAACACGGTAGAATGTCGATCGGTGACGATTCCAAGTCTGGACGACCCTCCACATCAACAGATGATGGCCATGTCGAGACAGTTCATGCTGTGATTCGTGGAAATTGTAATTTAACTGTTCAAGAAATTGCTGATGAAGTGGGCATCAGCGTAAGATCAACTTGAGATGCGTTATGTTAGTGCAAAATTCATGCCACGTTTGTTGACTGATCAGAAACAGGTCCGTGTTGAAATCAGCCAGGAACTGCTTGCCACTGCAGTGACAATGAAAACTTCCTTAAGAACATCATAACAGGTGATGAGACATAGGTTTATGGCAATGATATTGAAACGAAGGTGCAGTCGTCGTAGTGGGTGGGCAAAGGGTCTCCTCCTCCAAGAAAAGCATGCATGAGTTAGTCAAAGATCAAGGTGATGTTGGTTGTGTTTTTTGACTGCAAAGGCATTGTCCATCAGGAATTTGTACCACATGGTCAGATGGTAAACAAGAAAGTCTACCAGGAAATTGACAGAAGGAAAAGACATCCCAGAAAGTGTGTTCCAGGGAGCTTTCCAAAAATAGAAAAAACATTAGGAACAGTGTATTGCCAGTAGACAGGACTACTTTGAGAGGGACAGTGCTTAAAATGTTGTACAATGAGCAATAAAGATTTTATAGCAAAAATTCGGCTTCTTTTTGAACACACCTCGTATTTGCATGCATATTTTGCTGGTTTTTTAGTGCATATAATCCAGGCTCTCCTAATGTATAATTTTTATTTACTTTTCTAGGTTGAAAAAGACCTTGGTGTCTGTGAGCATCCTCTATCTGACATCACCATAGCTGGTGAAGCTGCTTATCCTTTGCCCCAAGTATTTCATGCATTTTTACAAACAGTTTCTGACTTAATGATGTTATTACCAGTGGGTTCAGCCTTGCAAGAAATAGCAATGCGTTGTTGGTGCCTTAAGTTTCACCCGGAAGATCATAGTTTCCTTCATCGTAGTCATGTTTTTTCAAATATTAGTAAAATTTTGTCAAGAACGGAGGAGGATGACGATTCATTTCAAAGTGGATTTTCCACAGAATGTTCTCAGGTATAAAGTTATTTCATTTAGTTTAAAATTCTACTTCTAAGCATGTTCCTGTCATAACTTTTAATTTATCGGCAACAAATGCAAAGAGTAGAATTTTGAAAAATAAAATATTCTTTATGATCTTTCTTTTGTCTTTTTAAATTGTCAGTGAATTTTAAAGTTATGAGTTTAAATGTCACTTCTTGTTAGTTCTGCTGACAAAAGTCACATAACTATTTGAATTATTTCAATACCATATATGTTGCTAACATTTTTGAGTTTTTATGTACTTTTAGAAGATTTTTGTTACATTTTTAGAAATATGAGTCTTGTTATAGTAATGACTAAAGCAGTTATTTAGCAGGGGTGCCGCTTGGTGCTCATGAAGCAGGGTCCCAAGGACCCGCTATGGTTAAAACTGTGAGTCCCAAAAAAAAACCCATTTTTTTCCTTATTGAAACAATTTAGTTTACTAGGTTTTCCAGCATAACAATATAAAACTATTTCATATCACATTTGCAAATAAATAAAAGGAGTTTCTTTTCAATTTCTTCGAAATTCCAGATTTTCACCACAACCGTCCTGCGAATTTTGCATCTTTTTTCAGTGAAAAAATTACTTCCCCACGTATGACTTAAGGATGAGACAATCCTACTATATAATGCTTATTTAGTAATGTAATTATTATTTGCATTACTGTTTCGAAACTATTGGTTTCTTTTTTATATATATTTTTTTAGTGTTACACTTTTTGATGATGTTACAGAATCCGTTCCCCAGCGACTTTTTTCATGTAGAAAAGAGTTGAAAAGTCACTGAAGGAAGGATTGTGACGTCATACATACGGGCATTTTCACATGATTCGCTGCTTTCTCTCTCACAGCTCATGGTGCAGTGGATTATATTATTGTCAACGATCGACGTTTTTGTGGAATTAGGCTTGAAAGAGAAAAGAAATATGCTGGAGTAGGCTATAGAAGAAGAATCAATTTCATTTGGATATAAGTGTGAAATGAAATCATGTTAGGCCTCGTTTGAATGACGCTTTCCAGTGCCGTTACCAGAATGTGCTTGACAGGGGAGGAACAAAGGATGGAAGAAAGGAAGGAAGGGAGGAAGGAAAGGGATGAGGAAGCGAGGAAGGAAGAGATGGAGAGGCGGAAAAGGGGAAGGAAGAGGAGGCAGAGAAAAGGTGGGAAGTAAGGAAAAAGAAAGTAGAATTTATATTCAAGCGCCAGCATAAAAATAAACCAGAAAACTTGCCCCCACAAAAACTACACACATCCGACGAAGAAGGAGCATAAGAAGAGCAATAAAGGTTTGTACCTCCTTTTTTCAACTTCGCTGAATCGAGACATCCATGTTGTTAACATGACGTAAATAATGTGGTGGCAAGATGTCACTGTTGCTATGTGTGTTGGAAACACTTCCCACTTAAAAGTCACTGGGGGACAGAATCTGTAACAGCGCCCACTTTTTACATTATCTTTTTTTAATTTCTGCAAAATTCAGATTTTCCACATGACCGTTCGGCGAATTTTGCAGTTTTTTTCCCCCATGGCAAATTTACTGCCCTAACTATAGCTTGCAAATAATATTGAAGCATGAAAGCTTGCACATTAACATCCATCCGTTGATGCTGAGATAACAAACACTACTGATAACTAGAACTAAGAGATATCAATGAGAACACAAACCAAAACTATTTCAAGTGCCAGCTAAAACTAAACTGCCAACAAATCTCGCTACATCTCTTCTTTTGAAGAGGTACAACTAGATGACGCTGTAACAGAATTTTTTGCCTCTGTCTTACCTGGTCCGGTGCTTAAAATTCTTTTTTTTTTTTTTTGATGGGGATGGGGAGTGGACCCAATGTAGAGAACTAAAGGTATATTTTTGAAGTGGTTTTTTGGGAATCGCAGATTTCCAGTAGAGCACAAACGTTAATTATGATACTGCATGTCAGGGTATCAGTTTAGATACTTTTCATGATCCCTTACTTTCGGCAAAGGAAAATATTGGTACATACTAAGACAATGTAGTATATGTCCTCCATTCAGGCCTTAGGGTTTATTTCATTTGACCCGTGTCACTATCATTGAGGGATCAACTGGCAAGAATAAGAAAGTATTGGGGATGGGGGTCATTTCTGTCGGCGTGGTGGAAGTAAAGTGCAGATGGGAAAAGGTCGATATATCAGCATCTAGGGAAACCCATCATGATGAATCGACCCCTTGTCCAGCCATTCATATTACGAGGCAACCGTTATTATAGGAGATAAAGAACACGTGGGTAAAGAAAAGGAAATCCCACACCTATTTAAACTTCACTCAATTCCGGTTGTTCCCTGGTGAAATTTCAAAATAAAACGTTGACAGGGAACGTCGTACCCGCTGAATAACGTGTCCCTCCCCAAGGATGCATGTTTGCCAAGTTTACTAAATAGCAGATCCCTGGGACACGTTATTTTTCTAATATTGAGTCCTTCCTTCTATTTTGCATAGTTTACACGCTAAAGTGCATCAGTGGCACCCCGATTCAGTGTATGTATTTTATATTAATACTTTTCTTTTAACAATTTTGTCCATTTTACATAAATCCAAAAGTGCAATTTGCTTTATCAAGTGAGTTTTGATAAATATATTCACACTTAAGTTTTAGTACAAAAACGTTGATCATAATTCTTTGCTGCAATGTCACTATTCTTTGTTAATTAAACATGAAGACAAAATATCAAATGGTCTTAACATAATAAAAAGTAATACACTTACAATTAATGGGGGAGTTAGAAGCCTAATGTTTTGATTCTCACCTTGTTTGGCTCAGAATGACCCTTGATGTCCTTGCACCTGAAAAATACAACTAACCAGCCTAATGTTTTGATGATAGACTAAGCATCAATGGATCGAGTTAGATTCCTTATAAATTTGGTTATCTATAATCATATATAGAGTATGGCAGTGAAAATGCAACCCCCCAAAAAAAGACAGTTACAAAAAAAACAGTTACAGAAGTTTTAATAGTAAATATTTACAATAAATTCTGAATATGTCCTCTCTTTTAGTTTTTACAAATTGCAGGGATCACACTTTTGCGCCACGTTATGTCAATTTAAATTTTCTGCACCAAACTGCTCCAAACCCGTTGAACTGCACCATTTTGCACCAAACTATTTTTGTATCCATGCTGAAACTGATTTTTGTGTGCCAAATTCCAATTTTCGCATCTTTTATCACTCCAAGTGGCAGCCCTTCTTCCATAGTTAATCACAGCTTTAGTCTATAATTTCTTTTCGTATTACTGAGTTAAATTGACCACCTGCATGCTAATGGGTGTGGTCACATTGACGTTTTCGATTGTGCGAGGGTTTGTACAACGGGAAACGGAAACGTCACCAATCCTTAAAAGTGCTTAATTTTTTTAGAAAATGAGTTTCAATTCCTAAAAGTTTTTATTATTGCTTAAAATGTGAGGAGAAGTCTTTAATTTTACCCTCTGGATCATTGATATTCCCCTGTGGCATGTTTTTGTTTTGTTTTTTGTTGTTTCCATTCTTCCCATAGCATGAATCAAAATAACAAACGAATGTGAAATATAAACTATGCAGATCATAACGTAGCTTTTGTGAGCAAAAGAAAAATGCAGAAACAGAAATTTCTCATGGAACCCTTCTAGAGCATTCCTTTGAAGTAAGAATGAGCAGTACAATGCCACTCTTCATGTCCAGATAAAAGAACGTGAGGCATCCAGTCACAGAAATCTTTCAGCGTGCCTGCCTCCCCCATTTTCACTCTGCATTCAAACTTTTATCCCTGTTGTTTTAAAAAAAAATGGTACGCCTTACCCAGTTTCAAAGCGTTTCAGCCACAAAGATAAAACCCAAGAAATTTTTAATGGCCCAACTTCTATAAAATCTGGAAGTTAAAGGTCATGCCAGGAACACTCATTTGTTCAGAGGCGGTGTCCAACTTCATTGTGTGTGTAAAGGCCAAATTACCTTTGAATATTTTAATTTTTCTTATAAAATGTACTTACCGGAAAAGAAATAAAATATTCAGTAGCAATGAAATAATTCGTCCATATTTACACAAAAGAGTCATTTTTATTTTTTATGTTTATTTGAAAATGAACAAAATTCAAAAGCATTTCTTCTTGGATATTTAACACAGATAGTTGATAATTTTTGAGGTGGCAAGATTTTACTTCATAAGCTGCATTTTTTCCTTTTGGTATCCTTACTTTTTCTTTGAAATATTGCTACATATAAAAGATTACTGCAATTTACATATGCAGAAAAAGTATAGAAAAACAATTTGCACAATAGTTTCTTTTTATTCTTGTAATTTTAATATTTAGCATGTATATGACCTTTGACTTTTGGGAGATATGTCAAAAATTTTGGTAAGTGTAATGGACGTCCTAATTGTGCAGTCTGCAATCTGTGGAGACTTGATTATAAATTTAAAGCATACTAACTTTAATTATCAGTCTTAGTCAATTTACATTAACTCGTTTAATCTTAACTACTTGATAAATTTTAGGGAATTGCTTTCCATTCTCAAACGTTTCTTAATTATGGCAATTCTTAGATATAGTGGTAACATGCTCTTCTAACGTCATGTTAACTGGGTTTTGCTCCCAGTGGTGCTCGAAAAGGATGTTTGCCAAATAATTCCGCACTATTGTTTGGAGGCTGGTTCCCACGCATTCTGGAGAACCTGTAATTTGAAATGATCCCTGTAAGTCAAGAAAAATAAAATTTATTTGGTCAAACCTGGAAAATTTGGGGGGGCGTGAAGGGGGAACCTTCTTAACCTGTTCTGAATAGCTAAATTTCATGTGGAATATGAGGCCATTTTCCCAAAATCAAAACTCAAAAAATGTATTTGGGGTTTAAACCTCATCAACACTTCCCTGTATGCCAATGGCCAAAACTTGATTTGCGCTGTAGGTTGTCAAATGGCAGTAATACTGAAATTGGCGCTTTGGAACAATTAATTTAGGTACTCACCATAAGCATAGCGAGACGGTTTTAAGTAGTTACAGGAGCTGCAACCACAGATTCCTATGTTAAATGTACAAACTTTCATTGCAATGGGGTTATCAACATCCCCGGCGTACGTCAGTGGTACTCACATTCTACCCCGTACCAGAATTCTTCAAGTGATTTTTCAGCAATTACAGTTTTGTGAGCAGAATCCAAAGACAATTAACGATTCGTACTGTTGGAATGTCATCTTCTTATCTTTGTAGTCAGGATGTACAGTTTCAGTATGCCTCTGCTGTTTAGCAGGGAACATGGAGCCGTTTGCAAGCACCTTTAAACTAATAACACATTGAGGGCAAATATTATTGTCCATGAATCCAAATGACAGGTAGCTTTCGTCATACTTGCGCTTCTTCATGTTCACTATCTACTATAGATTGTGCTGTGGTTTATCTTAAAAATGCATTGCGTCTAAGGAAAATTTTGCAAAATTACACATAAAAAAATACCTTTCAATTCAGAATACCGACAAATTTCCAGATCTTTTTTAAAACACCTCATTTTGGAACTAATAAACTAGATTAATAAATTTAGTTAAAAAGTTACAATTTTTCTAATTCCTGAATATTTTATGCCAATGTTCTTCGCGGAGCCCTAGGGCTCCTGGGAGCACCGTTCAAGAACCACTGTCTTAGACCATGTGTCTAGAAGGCAAAGATTTAAAACAATTTTTGGTACACTGGGGGGATAATATGAATTCCTTGAAGCCACCAGAAGTGGAAGCCTGTATGAAGCAAAAAGCTCT
The DNA here is from genome assembly GCA_006491805.2 of Dysdera silvatica. NCBI lineage: Eukaryota > Metazoa > Arthropoda > Arachnida > Araneae > Dysderidae > Dysdera > Dysdera silvatica. Next base: position 305,929,491 of record QLNU02015360.1, on the reverse strand, counting down.
TACTCTTAAAGTTTTATTGATAATTGACAATACACCAGAACATCCAGATGTGCAGTAGTATTTTTTCCATCCAGTACAAGAAAAATTATTCAGCCATTGGATCAAGGCATGATTGCAACGTTTAAAAAATATTACATTGAGTGCACTTATTAATTCATATTGGATAAACTGAAAAATGGGTTATTTACAGTAACTACCATGGGAGAAAAAAATTCTAACATTCACTGTTTAATTAATATTGCATCTACTATCACTAAAATAAGACCACAAACTTTAAATGCTTGCTAAAAAGTAGTTTGGGCTGGATGTATTGCAAGCAGTGTTTATTTAGTTGTTGCAAGTTGTATTTAAACATTCGTATTATCAGATGAAACCATTACTTTGGCGCATTAAATTGTTGGAGAATGTTTGAACTCCTTTAGCCATGATGAATGAAACAAATTGCTTGTGGATGATGTCTTAAGTAACAATGATATTATTTGTATAATTTTAGATATTGTCAAAGATGTAGAAAGTGATGGTGATGCATAAGAAAAACCATCCCCCCCCTGCCCACTGCAAAATTTAAGCAAAAAGTTTCCAACTTCGCAAGAAAGTGGAAAACCATTTTCTTATTAATAATCCAAATTCTGAACGAACCTTCAATTTCCTATGTGAACTAAAGAACTATATGTCTAGGCATCATGAACCATATAAAAAATTAGTAAAATCATTACAGTAGAAAATAAAATTACTGATTACATTCTTAGAAAAGAACTGTTCAGAATGAGAAAGATGTGCAGATCTGATGTGCAGATTCTCTTCTAGTGATGAAAGGATTTTGGCACCAGTTTGCAAACAGTCCAGACCATTACCAGCTAGAGAAATTAATTCTAGTGAATAAATGTGAAACATTTGTTACTTTTTAATAAAATCAAATGAATAAAGTTTGATAACAAATTTAAGTTTCAAATAAATTTTTTCTTTTAGATTTTCAACAGAATTTATTAAGCATTTCTATTTTCTTAAATTCCTATAAACCTTTTTTATGCTGTTTAAGTTAATTTTAACTGATTGCTGTGGTTTTATGTGATTTTAGAAAATTATAGTATGTCTAATTTTTCAACTTAAATTAAATTTTTTTTTATATGGAATTTTCTGAGAAACCTATCCACCTTATAAACAGGGACTTGGCTCTATATAAATTAGTTTCTCTTATACAATAATTTTTTTTTCTCTCTCCTTCCTGTCAACATATAGGGCCATGCTACTTCCATTGGCACAACTTAGCTAGACCTCCATATAACACTTACTTGTTAGCTGCTTACGAATAATAATGCAGCTCAAGAATGAAGCCAAAAAACAATGCTATAATATCGTGATTTTAATATGAGGAGTTTAACCAATATATGGTGCGTATGTAAGTTGGGAATACTTTGTTTCTACATGACAATGAAAAAAATTCAAAGCTTTGAAAAAGAATTTGTTTCAAGAGCTTCATTGGAATTTGTATAGATTTTAAAAAATAAATATTTTTATGTTCATATCACTATTGTTTGATCTGTTTGTTTGATCTTGTAACTTGTTTTCAAAGCGAAGAAGAGATTATAGATAGAGCACATCACAGTTACGGTATGGAATAGTTTTTATTCTCACACACAACTAAATTCTTCCTCATTGTCGGATGTAGGATGTCATTTTATATTTTTGAATTTCAACAGGAAATAAACAAATTTTGTTTCAAAAAATAGTATTAGGCCCTGCAGCAAGTGGTGAAGTGATAACACATTTATCTTGCATGCCATCATCCCAGGTTCCATTCCCAATGATGCAAAAAAAATAATAATAACAATAATAATAATGCTTACTGATTAACTACTCACTGTAGTCCAGAGCTTGGACGCCTGGGTCATAAGAGGTTTGGCTTCCTTGGAAAACTGGTGGCCCCAATACAGCATGACCCTTGCTGTTGTTGTACATAAAACTCTCAATACAAAAAATACTAGTTTATTTAAAAATTGCTTATGACTTATTTTGTTTTTTTGTCAAAGCAATTATAAAATTTTGGCCAAGTACGAAGGATATGCTATATAATTTTTATTTTATTTTTAATTTAATAATGCAATTTTTTGTATCATTAAAAGAGAATTAATTTGAATACAATTATTAATATATTTCAGTGTTTTATTACTTTTTATACATTAACACTAATGTGAGACTTGGAATTTAACTCCTAAGTAATTATCAATATATATATATATATATATGGGTAATGATTTTTTCTCTCTGAAGATTCCTGCTGGCATTGAAGCGTTGAAAGATGTAACTCCTTTAGTAGAAATCAAAGCTTCAAGCAGGCAAGCAATGGTTAATAGTTTAACAGATAATTCTACTGAAACATTTTGGGAGAGTGGTGACGAAGATAGAAATAAAATTAAGATGTTGAATTTGACTAGTGGTGGAAAAACTCAGCCAAGAATGGTGTATATACACATTGACAATTGTCGAGATCTAGGAGTATGTTGTATTTTCTTATTAAATTATTCATATCATAAAATTATTATTTATGGCTGTTTCATATTTTTGTTAAAAATCCCTTTGTGTTTTGTTATTTTTAACTCTTCCTTTATTCTTTTAGAACAAAGTATCTGGTGTAACATTCAAATCTGGGGTAAATTTTGAGGAATTGAGAAAATTGAAACAAGTATGTGAATTTTTTTTATATCTTTATCAATAATTGAAATCATAGGCATAGTCTTCCAATGGCAAGGTAGCACATGTCCCTTCAGTTTTGTCCCCTCTCTCCCATTTAAGCTGTCTTTAACTCTCAAGTTAGCCAATGTTTAAAGTTATTATCAAATGTTATTCTAATGTTTTAAAATCATTTAAAATACACTCTGTGGCAATAAAATATATGCACCAAGAAGGAATTTATCCACAACTATGAAACTCGGCATGCAAATATGATTTGGCGAATTATGCAAATGATCAAACGTACAGCACCAATGAGCATTGTGGAGGCATGCAACGTGTCTGTCAATTGCGACACAAGTGGAATTTAAAAGGGCCGGTGAGCTCAGTGATGGGCATTTGCAACTGGATTGGCAGCTCCGATACACCACATTGACATAAAAGATACCTTACAAATATACCCGACGGCAATACAAACAGTTGTCCAACTTTGAGAGGGGGTGGATCATAAGCTTCAGAGAGACCGGTTAGTCAAACAGACAGATCAGCCAGCATATTGGAAGTGATATGGTAGTTGCCCATTGTTGGAACCAGTGGCTCAAAGAAGGTACAGTCAGCCGTTTCAGTGGCTCTGGACGTCCCCGGACCACCAGTGTGCCAGAAGATTGTGCAATGAGAAGAGCAGCTACATCTACGTCAACAATGACACTATCAGCAATTCGATGCCATTTGCCAACTCGTAGAGGTCCAATGATATCAAGGGCTACCATTTGGCAACGACTAGCTGATGCTGGGTTCAAGTCTCTACAACCATTACGGTGATTGCCTCTGTTACCCCGCCATAGGCGGTGTCGTCTGGAATGGTGCCACTCATGATCAAGCTGGACAGTGTCCGATTGGCGGAATATCATCTTGCGATGAATCCTACTTTTCATTTGATGATGATGGCCGCCATACACATATGAGGAGACGAGAAGGTCCGCCATCAAATCCAACATTCGTCACCAAGTGGCACACAGACATTACACCTGCTGTGACAGTATGGGAAGCTATCTCCTGGAACAGCCAGTCATCTTTAATCGTGCTACGAGGTGCTCTCACCTTACCACTCGCAGGTTTGTAAATAATATTTTGCAGCTGATGGTACTGCCTATGGTATCTAGCCGGCCGGGTTCTGTTTACCAGCAGGACAATGTTCAGCCACATACTGCTCAGCTGTCGCGACACTGTCTTCAAGGTGTTAATGTAATCAAGTGGCCTGCTAGGTCTCAAGACCTTTCGCCTATCGAACATGTTTTGGACATGTTGGGTAGGTGACTTCAGTCGTCTCAGAATACCTCCGAACTCTTTCAGCAGTTGCTGCATTTGTGGTAGGATCTACCGCAGCGGAACATCGGCCACTTAATTGACTCCATGTCCCACCGAGTATTGTCTTGTATTGTGTCCAGGGGTGGTTTTACCACCTATTGAAAAGCACATTCTTTGTACTGCTACACGTCAATAAAACGGTGTTTTGTTTTGCTTTGATGTTTTGAACATTTGTTCGACTACTCGAACACTATACACATGCCGAGATTTGTAGTTGTGGCTCAATTCTTTCTGGGTGCATATATTTTATTGCAACAGAGTGTATTTTCAAACAGTGAATGGCGTATGAATTTGATGCTATGTTCAAATAAATATTGATACTGTATATGAGAATTCTTACTGAACTTGCTTTGCTCATAAATATGGTACAAAAAAGATCTTCGTGCTGTCTTGTACCGAATTTGTATAAATAAGACATATTTTGATTGTTGAACTTGTGAACAATTATTCACTGTAGAACTGATGCTGCTCCAAGTCAATTATATTTAACGAAATGAACATATAGTGTAAAACCACCTTTTAACGGTCACCTCTAATCAGCTGTAACCTACAAAGATGGGCCACATATCAATGGAACCGAATACGTTCTATAAGCATTAACATTGTGCTAACCTCCAAAAAACAATTTCTGAACAATGACCACCTGGTAGGCATTACGAAAAAACTGTTCTATTCAAAATTTTCAAATACACCTATGACCTACATTGTCAAGAATGTAAAGTAAAATTTACTTGACGTACTTTTTTTCAAGGTATTCCACTGAAACACATATTCATTTTGTAGCTTTATAGGTATCCCCCCCCCCCACTTCTGTGAATGCATTGTCACTATTTATGTCATTATTATATTTATGTCAGACCATCCCAATATTTCTTCTGCACAAATGCCTGTTGTCCACTAGAAATTGGTTTTTGTCCGTTCCGGTTCTTTATGCATTGTTACTATTTAGTAGTGCGGTATATCTAAATTCCTTATTTGAATACCAATTTGTAATAACGATGAGTTCTTCACGAAAATTTTTAAGTATAAAGAAGAAAATCGAAATTATTCAGGATAATATAAAAGGTGTGAGTGCATTAAAATTAACAACACTGTATGATTGTGGGAGGTCAGAGATAAAAGAGATTTTAAAAAGTCGTGAAGATTATCTACAACAGTCCTTTTGAAGCATGAACTTAGCGAAGCGAAGCATCGGAAGACCAGAAATCAAGAACTTAACAAAGTTCTATTAGAGTGGCTTTCTGACTGTCGATTAAAAAAACTTTCAATCAAAATCCTGCAATTAAAATATTTTTAATTGGAGGATTTTTCCTTGAACCTGCAAATATTGACAGAGATGATGGTGGAGAAGAGTTAAATGGCATTCTCAGATTAGTAGGAATGACAAATATGAAAGTGAGGGGGTTCGTTTGCTTGGACGAAGATTTTGAAGTTTCTGCTGCATTTAATATCATTTAGAAAATCTTATGGGAAGGGGAGGAGTAATAAGAAAATGGAAGCGGAAGAGTATGTGAAACAGTCACAAAATTCTAACATCAAAACATATTTTGATGTTTTGGTAAATTTTCAGGAGATCCAAAACTTTGCTTTGAACAAAAATGACCGGTTGTACTAAAGAACTACAAATATTATTGTTATTTCCTTAGACACAAATGTTTGCTATAGAAAAAAGCAAAACAATTACGCATCACTGATTTTTTTAATATAAATTAAAATAGGTGAGGATTAATGTATTTGAAATGGTTATAATTTTTTATTGTTAATTTTATTTATTTTGTTCTTTTGTACTGAACCTCTAAATAACAGCCACCTCTGAAGGACCGTCACCTTTCCAGAGTCCTTCTGGTGGCCGTTATTCAGAGGCTTTACTGTATATGTATATTTTTATTCTCAAGAGTAGAAAGTTTATTGATTACTGTTTTTATTGTAGATAGAAGTGGAAAACCGATTTATTGGCTGGATAAGTGGTGTAATCCCAGATATAAAGCACATTTGTATTCGAATTGAGTTGAAAGGGCAGGACAATACATTAAGATTGCGACAAGTTAAAGTTTTAGGCTTGCAGAATGGCGAAAGTATTAAAATTGGTAGAAAAATATCAGCACACCAAATACAGCAAAAAAATTGTGAAGCTGAGACGTTGAAAGTGTTTAGGTTACTGACTTCACAGGTAATTGACAACCTAAGTTATATTTAGGGCCGTTTTCACCAACTAAAGTTAAAACGTAATGTTTATAAATAATGTATGGTTAATATTAGTAGGATATGTTCAAGGTGATCTAGCTAATCTCCTAAAATGACCAACTGTTTTTGAAGCTATTTTTTCTTTTTAACGATTTTCCACGGGTGGTTTGCTTGCAACAATTGATGCACAAAGCTTAAGGATATGTTATAAATGCACAAACAAAAAAACTATTCACAATGTTTTTCGACCAGAAAAATAGGGGAAAAACATCTACAAAAAAACACTTTCTATTTTAAATGAAAGACTGAGCAATATGCATGCATTAATCAAAAGTCAACCCAAAAATCAACCACTACTGAAAGCTAGAATGTCTCCTCCTTTTCCACTTTTGGTTCTGCAACCAGGGACTTTTTGTCCAGACTACAAAGTTTTATAGGGCCTGTGGTGGTGCAATAACAACTCATTTGCCTATAGTGCAGCTATCCTGGGTTCAATTCCTAACTATGCCAAAAAAGAACTCTTATTGACTGCTCATATAGTCTGGTGGTTGGTTCCCTAGGCCAAAAGGGAGTTGGATTCCTCAGAAAACTATAGGTCTGTATGCAGCATGACCCTTGCTGTCCTTGCACTGAAAAACTCAACAAAGCAATTTTTTTAGAAATCTCAATAGATAATGTGTTCACCCTTACCATCTGTCGGGCTGGTAACTATGGTATTAAAAATATTAATTTTTAGTACTATTTGTTAGAAATAGGAATCAGTCTACTAAAAGAGAGAAATTATAGTTCTATCTGTCCTAATATAAATTGTACATATTAAAGCCTCTTTAATGGAATTATTTTATATTAAACATATAAATGTAACAAGTGCTGCCTAAAATATTACGTAAATATTGATCAGCCTACAGTTTCTGTTACTATAAAATACTTAGCTCAAAACCCTCGTGATTTTTTGTAACATTTGTAGACTGTTTGATTTATATTTAGACCATTGACTTAAAAATTAGTTAACGAGTATCATCATAGTTGGAGATCCATCATCATTACTGCACATACAAAGTGTGTTCGAAAAGAAACTAAACTTTTGCTATAACATCTTTATTCCTCATTGTACAACATTTTAAGCACTGTCCCCCTCGAAGTAGTCCCCTCTACTGGCAATACACCGTTCCCAATGTTTCTTCCATTTTTGGAAAGTCTCCTGGAACGCACTTTCTGGGATGGCATGCAGGTCTCTTGTCACATTGTCCTGAATCTCCACTATGGTTTGGAAACGTCCTTTCAACATGGTTTTAAGTTTGGGAAACAGGAAAAAGTCTACTGGGGCTAGGTCTGGAGAATATGGTGGATGGGGCACAATGGGAGTGTGATGTTTTGCTAGATAGCTGCAGATAAGGAGAGATGCATGAGCCGGCGCATTGTCATGATGCAACATCCAAGTCTGGTTTTCCCACAATTCAGGCTTCTTCCTGCACACAGCATCCCTAAAGCGTGCTAGAATTCCCTGGTAGATTTCCTTGTTTACCATCTGACCATGTGGCACAAATTTCTGATGGACAATGCCTTTGCAGTAAAAAAAACAACCACCAACATCATCTTGTTCTTTGACCAACTCATGCATGCTTTTCTTGGACGAGGAAACCCTTTGCCCACCCACTACGACGACTGCACCTTCGTTTCAATATCATAGCCATAAACCTACATCTCATCACCTGTTATGATGTTCTTAAGGAAGTTTTCATTGTCATTGGTAGTGGCAAGCAGTTCCTGGCTGATTTCAACACGGACCTGTTTCTGATCAGTCAACAAACGTGGCACGAATTTTGCACTGACCACGCATCTCAAGTCTGTCACTCAAAATTTGATGGCATGATCCTACGCTGATGCCCACTTCGTCAGCAACTTCGATTTCTACAAATCGCAGCATGAACTCTCTCGACATGGTCATCATCTGTTGATGTGGAAGGTCATCCAGGCTTGGGATCGTTACTGACCAATGTTCTGCCATGTTCAAAATGCTTTAAGCACTCATAGCACCGTGTCCAACTCATACAGTCCTTCCCATATTCTTGGCTAAGCAATTGGAATGTCTCTGTAAAAATTTTGCCAAGTTTGTAGCAAAATTTCACACACATTGTTCTTCAAGCTCTTCCATTGTCACTAACCCGATGAACAGCTTGTGCACATGCTCACTTTAGCGGCTGTAGCTCGTCAACTGTCAGAGCAAAACTCAACAAATGGCAGTTCGTTGTCTAAACTTGCTGCTAGGTGCGTTCAGTAGCCGCAGTGCACTCCCTCTGCCGGTTGGCACGCTATTTCAAAAGTTCGGTTTCTTTTTGAACAAACCTTGTACATGCCTGCTGGCACCTCAGAAAAATGTCTACTCACAAGTATCATTTGCTTCCTTTGGTGAGCTTCTACACAGCAATATCAGGTATCTGGTTCTTCCCCCGCCCCTTTAGATTTCATGGCACACCCACTGGGTCTGAAATTTGTCTAAAATGGAATTCTATAGGATAGCTGAAATCAAGCAACTTTCAACTCTAGAATTACCAATCTGATCATGCTGCATCATTACATGTACTAATTGACCTCAACCCCAATGAACGTGTAAGAATTCATGCCGTAGAAATGATTAAGCAGCAACTCACCCTTAACACATCTTAAGCAGGAAACGACTAAACTCGTTTTATACATATTCTTATTAAAGCGCGGGAGACGACAAAACTCATTTTCTATGAAAAGGTATATGGTGATGCTATATACGAAAAGGTATATGTGAAAAAAGAAAGAAAAAAGTATATATGAAAATGTATATGTATGGCGCCTGCTATAAGGTGAGAGTTTGGCGAGAAAACACCCACTTAAGGTGTGTTAACACTGAGGTGTTAATTGCTTTAACTCTAAAGTAGTATTGTCAAATTTCCTTTAACAGAGTACAGTCGAAAACCGCATAACTAATCATCAACAAGGCAATGAAATTTCATGCAATTTAGCAGTTTGTGCATTTAAGTATAATTTTTCTAAATGATGCATGTAACATATATTTGTGCTAAATGTTTATAATACTTTATCCATGTATAAAATTACAGTTCCTATTTCTAAATTTATAACTTATATACAATATTTTAATAATCATGAAGTATCCTTACTTTATTCATAAAGGCAAGGAGTACAGTCATACTTACATTTGAGTTAAAAATAGCTAAATATCCAACTTTTTATCAAACTGTTTAAACAAGTAAGTTTATTTCTTCTGCCATAACTAGAGTAAACCTGCTATGGGAATAAAAATGCTTAAGAGGCAATAATGTTCAATAATCACCTTCTTGCAAATGAATAAAATTGTAGAGAAGCATCTGGTAAAGGAAAGTCATGTGATTCATGTAGTCACAATATTGGTGGCCAGTTATGGTGTAATAGGGTGCCACGACAATTCTGTGGAAACACTACCATGATTTCTTGAAAATTTCTTTGTAGATGTAAGAGATTGAAATTTCATTATAAACAGAGTTTGTAAGGCCCTTGAAAGTCCTTAACTATTTAGGAAATGAGCTTTGGTCCTTAAAAGTCCTTATTTTTGCCCAAAGTCTGCAAAAAGTCCTTAATTTTGTTCTTCTATTTCTCAACATTTTTCTGTAACATATTTTAGTTTCAATTTTTGTTACTGACATTCTTCACACAGTGTGAATCAACATAAAGAACGAGCATGAAATTCACACCATACAGGTTGTCATTAGAGATGAGTTCAGGCTAATTTTTCTAGGCCTGAGCCCAAAAACTTGTAATTTGACCATGCCCAAGCCCAAAAATTTGCAATTTATGCCCGCCCAAGCCTGAAGTACTTTATGGGAATTTGAGCCTGAGCCCATAGCTTCAAACATAACTTTAAACCCTTGATCTATAATTTTAATTTAAAAAAATTTGTTGAACTACACTATTTAATTTCATTTGAATTTTGCTATGCATGTATTTCTGTAATCCTCTAAATGAATCACATAGTTGTATTCCTTGGCAGGAGCATACTTACGGAGTCAGCAGCCCTAAAAAATGTGTTAACGTAACGTGATGATTAAAAAAAAATAACCGGGATGTAGCATTACCAAATAAAAGTTCTTCATTGGTCCAAAGGTAAAGAGATGATGATGAATTTAAATTAAAAATAGACATTTCTAAATAAAATGAGCTAGACATATATCAGTCTAGTGGCATTTCTTGCTTAACTTCGATGTTGTGGATAAATGGAAGGGTTTTATTTAGGTCTACTGCAGCATTATAAACACAAAGAAAAACCAGTACAATGTAATTATAAATTTCTGCTTCTCAGAACTTTGAGGTAAATTCTCTTTTGTTCTAAACTGTGGCGGTCTCTGTAGTCGCTATAAAGCCACCACAATAAACATAATAGCGTGCATAGTTTACTGATGTTAATGCATTTGACTAATAACGTGTATATTTATTTTGACCACCATTTAGAAGTTTCATCAACGTTATGGGAAATATAACATCACACACAAAAGGTCAATTGACGAAATACTCTGGGAAAGTATATAAAGGCCGCTAAAAACTTATTTCTTGATGCTTGTACTGCATTGTTTAGTGGCTCTAAATTTTAGCAGCGCTAGTTGGCCGTCCAACTCGCACTCCCCTAAGCACGCCCCTGTTCCTTAGATATAGAAAAATCTGTTTTCAACCTCATTTGCATCCACCTAATGAATCCACACCCACCTGTGCCTGAAAATGATATGGACTATAGAGCCTGGCTCATCTCTGGTTGTCATATGCACTTTGCGAAAAGTAGAAACATGCATAGTGGAGAACTGCCTCTGGGAATATGCATAGAGAACTTCCCCTAGAAACTTGCTGGAGCATTTCTTTAGAACGAGAATTATTAATGCATTTCACCCCTTGCCAAAATCTAAAGTCACCTTAGGCCCATCCGTGATCTTTTGGTGCCCTCGTCAGTCTGTATATTTCGTAATTTGATATTTCTGTTATGAAAATTTTTACTCTGTACTGTATGTGGGTATGCAGTGTTGATCCCAGCTGTTTTTAGAAGGGCTAGTTGTTATACCTGATCTTCAAAATTAAACTAACTACGCAAGAAAATATTTCGTGACGGAAAATATTGAAAGTAGTGGGGGACATTCATGATTATCTTACATGCATTGTTATAAAATAACGATATTTTCTAAATTATTTTATTTGATGACTTGATTACAAAATATTTTATTTTTCCAATCTTTGGGCAAAGTAGCTGTGTTTCACAGAATTTTTCATAATTTTAAATTAAGGCAAAGTAGGGGGTGCTTTCCCGAGTAGGGCAGATGGACGGAATTCTACAGTAGGTAGTAACTACAATTTAAGAAAGAGTGGGGAGAGTCAACTTTTAAAATTTTGTGCCCCTTTGTAATACATCTAGGTCTTTTTCCCATCCTAGCGCAGATGATGAAAATATTCCATTTGGTTCAGGGCTGTAGTTACATGCTTTTTACAGGGGAGAAGGCTTAGAATTCATTGATGTTTCAATGTACTTTAGTAATATATTTAATAATGCTAACTATCTAAGCAGACTAAAAATTCAGCATTAGTGAATAAATTCTTAACAAATTTTGCACTGAATCAATGATGGGCCTTATGGTGGTGCACGATAACATGTTCACTTAGTCCACCATTACCCCAGGTTCAACTTCCAGCCGTGTACCCCCCAACAAAAGGCTATCAAACTGCTCACTGCAGTGTTCGGGATTAGTTCCCTACATCTTAGGTGGTTTGGAATATCCAGAAAACTGTAGATCCCTGTGCAGAATGACCCTTGTTGTCTTTGTGCTGTAAAACTCACAAACAAGTGTTGATATGGCGGTCTGCTAGAGAACAAAGGCAAAAAAAAGAAAGAAGTTAAGTGGGTTTAAATAATGTCAAAAAGATAAGAAAATGTTTGACTTTTAATATTTTATGCATTGATGTAGTGTGTACTTATACAAGTTCGACTATACACTGGGGAGTGTACAATTTTTAGACATTGATAACATTTTAGGAGTAAGTTGCCTACTCTTCACACTCTCACTACTTTTCTGCATATGGATAGTTTACATTTTACAAGTTGCCTGACCATATGTTGCAACAGTGTTTTTTTTTTTTTCATTGATTTATTATTAAAATTAGTTTGTGCTGCTATATCTACTGGAGGTATTTAAAAAATTTTTACCTAGACAAATTATATGAGGAAATTCGAGGTGGATCTGAATTTTAAGTATACAAATTATATATAATAAAATATAATCATTTAAAAATATTTTTAAAGTTAAATTTTTTTCTTAATACTATATTAGTTTATCAAAGTCCTGCATTTTTGAAATTTTATTGAAATATACTTTTATCCTAATTCAGTTGGGTATGAAAAAAATGAGCTAAAAAATTTAACTTGGTCTATTCAGTTTAATTGCTTTCATTGTATTTCCTAAACAAACTTTCTACTGTTCTTCATAATCCTTCAATTTTTTTTCACATGTTACAGAATAAGGATAAATAGTCTATCTGCCTTGTGCAATTGCCCCATGTTGAAAATATATCTATCAGAATAGGAATAACTGTTCCCACTTGAAACCATGTTTGTGTACATAACTTAAACTTGGTTTAGATCAAACTAAGTTTAGCTCTAGGTTTAACTGAAGTTGATGAAACCGGCCTTTAGTGTATAAAATAAATTATGGTTATATGCTCTCTTAGAGTTCATTCTTTTCAAAATTTTCTATAGAAATGCCAAACTGTGTGTGGGTGAAGGGGGGGGGGGTGTCTGTTTCTTTTTTTGTTTTGTATGTGAAGTATGTCACCATAGTAGGTGAATTTTTTTTGTTTTTGCTTAAACCATGTTATTTACAATCATTATTTTCTTCCTTGATTATCTTAATTACTATATTTTGATAAGCATGGTTTCTTTATTTTATCTCTTTCATTTTACTTTTTTTAAGAATTATCCAAACTTTATTAAATAAAATAACTACTTCATGTGTGATGTAATTTGTTGTATGCTACAAGTGGATTTGTATTTAATTAGCTTGGACAGCAGTAAATGAAGCATTTTATGTTTGACAAAACTCATGCTGAAGTATGATGTATGCTGCATGTCATGTATTATGATGCATGTCATGCTGATGTATGATTAAAATCATCACACAAAATGAAATGAACGCTGTGTATAGACTGAGTTTTTTAACAAAATTAATTTTTTAGAAAAAAATGCTAAATCTGCGAATTTTATGAATTAAGCTAATTGATGAAATATACTTTTAAAAAACAGATGTGAATTTCGTTTTTATCATATTTTGTGAAACATGTTTCACATTCTCAAGCAGTCAACCAATGTGTGGAATCCTGGAACAGTGTAGTGGTAGTGTGTTTGCCTACCATGCTGTTAATCTGTGTTATACTCCCAGTGGTGCTAAAGTAGAACACTTACTGGCAAATTGTTCAGTGTAGTCCAGTGGTTGGTTCCCTAGACCTTAGAGATTTAGGTTTCTCGGAAAACTGTAGGCCCCTGTGCAGCATGGCCTTTGCTGTTCTTGTGCTGAAACACAATCAAATGAAAAATAACCTATGTGTGCCCTTACATACAGTATATTCTTTTGAACTTCAGCATAATAGTATAAGTATCTTAAGTAATATATATTTGAGTTTTGGTAGTTCTATGGATAAAGGGCTAGTCACTTTTATACAGTTCAACATAAAAATTGCGATTTCATACTTCAGGAGTTTATTTTTAAAATATTTGGTGTTTTCAAACAATCCCTTGTAGAAGCAGAATATGTACACTTAGAAAAGAGTTCAAAAATAATTATTCTGAGATGTGGGTATTCATTTTAGCTTAAATTTAATTGCATATTCCCATATGAATAGAGAGTAGAGCATATGAAAAGGTTAGATAATAATATGGTTTGTAGATTTTTTGCAAAGAAGAAATGTTTGGAATCATTCCTGTTTATATTAATTTTGGAACAAATGATACATAGAGTATGTGAGTGCCATGCATATAATAAAGTTATCCACCTGATTTGCATACATAAAAGGTTTATGATAGACAGAGCTGATAAATTTATCATCTCCATATTCTCCTGTTATGTTAATTAGGCGCACAATATTTTTTTAGCTCATAAATTTCATTTCTATTTGAAGGAGTATGTAAACACAGATAACTGCTGTACATTTGAACATCCAACAAGTTCTTGAACCTCTGAAAGTGAATTCTTTTTTTTTTTTAAATTTAACATGATCTTTGACAAACTTTATACAAAGATATAGTGTTTCCCCCCCCCCGAGAATTATGGTTGTATGCTGCTTTTTTTACTTCGCATGATTGAGTTTTTAAATGCAGCGTATATATATATATATATATGGAAAATGTAGTTATGATCTAATTTGAATATTTAATTACAAAAATAATTTCTACCCTGTAGGTGTTTGGAAAATTGATTACCGAATCTGATATGAGTAGTAATAGTAGAAAAGAAGTACCCATAGATGCTGATAATCACAGATTATCACAAAGTACTTTAGAAACAAATGATTTAAAGGAACACATGGTGGGCATATTATTTTCTAGGAGTAAGCTCACACATTTACAGAAACAGGTATTTATTGCTACAATATGTACTTTTGTTTATAACTGTCATTCTATTGTAATATTTAAGGTATATTGATTTGACATATTGAATAAATTGTTCAAACAGTCAATTAATTACAATTCAAATCATAAATTATACAGTAAAATCTCTCATTAGCAGATCCTCACTGGACAGAAAAATTTGCCCATAAAAGAGAGGTGTGGGAACTACTTTCCACAGTTGCAGTCAATTAAAAGGAAATTATAATTACAATTCCATGAGTCATATTGTCACATTTTCTGATTTCTTCAATATACATGATCTAAAATAATACTGAATTAGTTCTCTCAGTTTTTGAATAAAAATAGTTTCTAATTTCAAATATCACCTTCTGATTAAATTAAACCACAGATTTCCCACAAGGAGTATTATTGTGGAGAAGTTTCTTGTTAGGGAATTTTTTTATGTGATTATAGAAGTGAGGTGACCGTATCTGAGGGAAGTCCACTAATGGGGATTTTACTGTATAAACACTTGTGGTTTTTTTTATAATGCTTTGATTGTAGTGAATAGGCTTAACTAAAATCATACAGGTGGTATGTATTAAGTATAAATATACTTTCCATGAAAAAAGTCAATACACTTAGGAAAAGTTTGCTGACAACAGTAAAACTTAACAAGCAAATACCTCTTTACAAGATATGCTATTGATTGAAAATTCATACCCAGTGAACCTTTAGAGAAGTTTCTGGTGTACATTGAAACTGTGTGGTCCATGTTGTTTTAAAGAGCATTGCTCACTTACATCGACATTTCTGATTACTGCACTACTTGGACCTTAATGGCCAAAGAGTGCCTTGACAATGTATCTGCCTATTAGGGTTGTCCTTAACATATACACAAAAAACAAATTTTATGTTTTAAGTCTCACGCCCTATTTCTTTTCCTTTTGGGTTAGCAAGTAACTGTTAAAAATTTTGAAAAATTTACTTAATATTAACATGTGTCCCAAAGATGGTGAATTGTTAAATAAATGTGTTAATTTCTAAATTTTTACAATCACACTATTGTTATTGTCTTTTAATTTGAAACAAATGTTTAGAAGTAAGAACAGCTAAAATGAGACCTAAAACCACTTAACCACAAAAAAGATGTTCTTATTGCATTAAATTTTAATAATAAAAGGCGTAATAATTATCTGATAATTAATACTTTGATGAAGATGACTCTTATAGTTTTTTACGACTTGCAGTAAATATTGTTTTCACTCCTCATCATGAGTTATGAGGTTGTTGTATTCTCTTCCATAAGCTTGACACACCTTTCTGTGATATTATTGGCAACCATAAAGTTTCTTATTACTGTAAGGTCATGTTGATAATCATAAAGAGAATTCCAGATCACTGGAACATGAGCAATAAAATTGAACAATATTTTAAAACACTTAAAAATAGTGAATGCGTTTTTTGACACGAAGTTATATATTCTTTATGTGTAAATTTGATCATTTCTTCAAAATGAAAATTTAAACGCTTAGAGTCACGATTATTGGATTCTTTTTCTTTAAAATTGTTTAGCTACCTTTACCTTCTGCTTGAAAAGAATCATGTCATCAAAAAATGCTAAAGCCACTATTTGTTCGGTGAGATACTATAAATGACCACAACATTTTGTTATGTGGGATATCTTTTCAGTTTTTTTCATTGTGAAAATAAAGGTCCT
Organism: Dysdera silvatica; assembly: GCA_006491805.2. Taxonomy (NCBI): domain Eukaryota; kingdom Metazoa; phylum Arthropoda; class Arachnida; order Araneae; family Dysderidae; genus Dysdera; species Dysdera silvatica. The sequence continues at coordinate 305,912,947 of QLNU02015360.1, read as the reverse complement.
TTAGAAATATCAAATCCTATGATTCCTCCATCAATTATATATTCCTCAATCCTTGCTGCGTCGAATAAAATTTATTTCAAAAAATAAAAAGCTTTCGTCATCCATCTGGCATGGTGAAATACACCAAGTAATCGAAATTTTAATTGCTCTTGCTTTGTGTCCTCAAATATTATAACTAACTATTGGAGCTTTTTATAGTTATCTCCTTTCTTATGAATAATAACTTGTTCTTTGGCAAAATTAAGCATAATCTCTTGTCTTTATTGATACTGTTCATAACAAATTGATCAGCGATTTTAACAGTATGTTGAAAAAATCTGTATTGGCCCAGACTTCTTGAAAACGTTTATATAATCCTGTTTCAGGTCCAAATGATGTAGCAATGCATATTTTATATCAATGCCCCTAAAACAGAAATGCTTTTTGCTTCTAGGAAATATTGTCTATCTTCTGCTATTTTAGTAATTTCCAAGGCATTAGCATCAGCAGTAGCGAATAGGTTCTCAATTATATTCTTTTTGCTTTTGTGTTTCATTCTTTCTGTTAGAATGTGTTTTAAGCATTCTCCGTTCCTTATGGAAGACTTCCAGTTTAGCGAATTCAGTGTGATTGAGGTTCTGTAAATGGTATTCCTGCTATTTGCCAAAAAATTATTGTTTCAGAAACTACTAAAAGAGCACTTTTACAGAGGCTTAATTTTTTACACATCTCATATTGTAACACTCTCAGTACCTTTATTATTAGAAGGTAGTTTGCCAACTATTATTTGATTTCTTTTACAATAAAAAATATATTAAGTTTTTACCTTTTAGTGCTATTTTTAACGAGCCATATGTTACCACTTCGTATGAAAGATAATGCAATACTATGAGTAAGCACCACAGTCCATATTCTGAAAATGCGCACACTATCCCTGCTCCCTATTATGACCCCTACATTCTGGGTGGTTATTTAAAACTGTGTTTTAGTGTATATTTAATATTATTTAGTTTATAAATATGCACAAAGTGTTATTTAATTTTTTTTTAATTTAAATTTGGGGTAAAATGGTAATTTTTATATAAATGGTGACATTTGCGGCATCTGGGGCACCAGTTAGAATTATGTGAATAACCAGAATTTTTCTGGCATTAGTTTTAGGTCAATTAGAAAAATTTGTGTGGGGTGGGGGGGGATGAGACCTTAAAAAAATGATTGAAAAACAAGGGCCACCCTATTGCCTATTGTATGAATAGTACATTGAGTTTAACAGGGGGCACATCATTGGTCTAGGAGATGATGATTAGTTATGTCAACGTATTGCTCAGCATGTGTATTAAAGCATTACCACAGTAAGATAGTGTTGGCACCAGTGGGTCCAATAAAACATGTGTATGAAACCAGTGGTGGATTTACCAATTGGCTAAGTAGGTTGAAGCTTATGGCAACAAAATTTAAACAGCGGTGACTTTTGGACTGTGCAAAATTTAGAAAAGTGCAACAGCATGACTCAGTTTTTTGTGGCTGATTAAATTAATTTGTCACAAATGTTTTTCCACCTATTGAAGTACAGTAGGATTTCTTTCTCCATCACACAACATATTTAAACAAAAATAGGTGGCGAGTAAAATTGTCTTTTCTTCTGCAAAAATATCATACCATTGTACAAGTGTCGAGAAGCATGAGTGGTCGATTCAACATAAGAATGCAATACTAGCTTTAAAAACAAGAGGTCCACATCAGAATAATTTATTTAATTTACTGTGCAAAGTAATTTAGGGAAAAATTCACTATTGGTCCAAAGTATTAAAGAGTTCTAGCTCTTGTTAAAAACTATGGAGTCATGGTTTTCCTTTATAAGAGTGTGAGGAAATGTTGGGTTCTAGTTAAATTTCTGTTAAAATGTAGTGAGAGTGTGATACTTTGTTATATTATGAAGTCCTATTTATTGTTGCAGATGATCATGTTTCTTTCACTTTGTTTATACATTAATCTTTTCTTATTGAATTACCTGTTATACCCAATTTTAGAAATCATGTTATGTTCAGTGACGTAGCTAGGCACTAGCAAAGAGAGTGAACTGCTAAAGGTGCCACCTCCAGAGAGGCACAGAAGGCTCCAAATTTGCAAATACTTGTGAAAACACAAATTTCAAATAACCACCAATGGTGTCTAATTAGCACTTTGACTAGAGTACCTTTAGTTATGCCTTTGGTTATGTTTAGTGAGAGTAGACAACAACATATACTAGCCTATAGGCAAAAAATCATTAATCTGCCTCTGTGTGCATCATGAGAGTAATGACCAGTCAAGGGTGAGAACTAAATGGAAGTATTATTCGATAGTAAGAGTAGTTATAACAACGAGCTGTGCAGCTATACTATTTAGCATCTAAAGGTATTAGCTTCATCCGCAAAGCACATAATACCATGACATAGCACAAGGGCTGGACTCCAATTTTGGTATTTGGTATAGTGGTTATCACTAACCTTGAGCATTAACAGCACCTTCTGTAGTGATGTTGAATCCGAAAAGCAGAGAATTTCATATTGTTTGACATAAATGACTAGTGAATTCATGTTTAGGAAGGGATTGGCCAGCTCTCTAGTTTGCACCTCAGACATTATACCTGGCATTTGTATTATTTTCTATGATAGCTGGTCATTTCCATTAATACTTTCTGGCATTTTAACAATACGACACTATATTGACGATATCCTGCAACCTGTTATGATGCCTGTTCTATCAGGATCTGCCATGATCTATTTATTAGCATGATGATATCTAGCTACACATAAATGTCTCTCAATGTCTGTTTTCATGGTCTCAATGGTGTTTTCAAATGTCTGTTTTCATGGCGTATGTGTTTGAACCCACCCTTGGTCTCCAGATCTTTTGTCAATTAAGCATATGTGGAATGTATTGGAAACCGATTACTGTCATTCTAAAATGTGCACCAACTAGCTAAGCATTTGCTGAGTGTTTGACAGAAGCTTTCAAAATATTTTATAGTTATTTAATTCCATATCAGAAACTGTATATTTACATTTATCACTGCCAGTAATGACTGTGCAATGTACTAGGATTTGATATATCCAAAGCTATTACTCTCAAATAATGAGGCCAAATTGCTGTGCAAATTAGTTGCTTCTTTATCTTTACATCGTCCCTGATCCCAAAAATTTAGCAGCGTGAGTACTCTTATGTAACTGACCATTCGTAGAAGACTTTGTTCTGTTGACTTGAATGATGATGGTCATCAAATGTGGTGCCCTCTGTCGTGAACAAATGACATGCAACTATTCAACAGTTCGATTTTAGGACACGGAATGGTCAAAAAGAAAACCAATAAGTAAATAATATAATATGCATTGAAAAAAAATTCTTTACAATCATTATTCATATAAAGCTTTATTAAATTGAACCATTGCTTTAGGATGTGGGGTTTTTTTTTTTTTTTCAAAATGTTTGGGGAATTTATACATACATATTGTTATTATTATATTATTAGATAATACATATATAGTATTTAATTTTTCTTTACTTAGCACAATAAAAGGAGAACCTTTTGCTTCTTGTAGAATTTATCTTCGCTTACCCTACAGTAATTAAACTTCATGCATTTTTTTTCTCTTTAACAAACAGAAAAACTCTTTCTAAATTTCAAGCTAGGAGTGAAGCTAAACATTTGTTAAATTCCCTTTAGCAGGGTGTTCAGCCATCGGGAAATGTACTTGAATTTTTAGCGCCTCAGAAAAGTTGGAAAATATATGTGTGAAATTTGTGTTTGATATTTAATTTTACGGTCCGTATCTGGAAAGTTTTCTCTTCATTGTTTTAGTTGGCCATACTGTGAAATATTCATTGTAGATAAAAAAAAAAAGCAATAGAAAACAATATGTTTCAAATCGAATTAAATGAAAGCGTGTTAAATAATACATCACAACTCAAATCTTGAGTTTTGATAAATATAATGGAGATGTCAACCGTTATGAATTTTCAGCTCTCATTATGCCATTATTGACAATTTTATTTTAGACTTATGGAAAATCTTCAAAATGATGCGAATTGTAGATATTTTCATATTTTAATTTGTAAAAGACCTTCCTGTTGTGTTCCATAGGCATCTGTTGGCAATCTGTGCCTACAAACATAACGTAAACAATTGTTACTCACTTGCTTATTCCCTGGGAGGGAGGAGATTTGGAGTGACTGAATAGGAGGGTTGAGCTTTTATTTACGGGATGGCCAGCAACCTCCCCCCCCTCTCTCTCACACACACACACCCAAGAACCTGGAAAGCAAAATCTCCCAAAACGTTGCTATTTTCAGACACATGCAATCCATTTATGTTGTTTGGTCAGCAGTAAACAAGACGGGTTTCCAGTTCCCCTCCCCACCTTTGAAGAATATTAACGTGGTTTACCAATTTTTTGGCGTGACTGCATATTACATCCTTTCCTATGTTTCCAATCATGCAGACTTCCTTCTGGGGTTTTGCCATAATGGAATAGCCTTTAGTGATGCTTTTGCTTAATGGGGAGACCCTGTCCAATAGAGCTCAGGGTTTTTTTTTCGATATTTCCTTTAAAGAACTCGCCTGTTTCAATTGCGGAGTTGTGTCTCAGATTATATCATCATGAACTGCTGTTTTGCGTGTTCGCTTTATTTCTGGCCATGATGAGAGAGTACTGTTTACAAATGGACAACATATTTATTTGTATTACACTGATTCAACCCTTTTAATATTCAGGCAGCTGCCCTAAAGTCTAACAATAATAAGTTGGGGGGTGTGGGGGGGGGGTCAAACTCCGACTAGGCACCCACTGATTCAGATATTAACTGATTCAATCCTTTTAATATTCAGGTAGCTTCTCAAGAGTCTAGCGATGTTAAGTTGGGGGCTGTGGGATTCGAACCCCCTTACTAGGCATCCACTGATTCAGGTATTCTCTGATGCGTACATCCTGACATCCAGCATTCTTTCTGACAACGTTCCAAAAAACAAGGGATGCTGTATGTACACAGTGATAAGATGCAATGCACAGAAACGGCTCAACGTACAATTCTCGAACCAATTTTAGAATATATCAAGATGTTTGGCTATGTCCAAATCACCTTGGCAACAGGGAAGTAATATGCAGTTTTCCCAATTTTTTTATTAATCATATTAGGAAATATTACTAACAAGAAATCAGATCTTGTTTATCTGTTTTAGTGGACATAATTATTTTTTCAGTTGGGATTGAATATAATTTTTAAAAAGTTTTTTTAGCAATTTAATTGCACTTTTGAAGCATTTCACCCTTACCTCCAATAAATTTACTATGCAAGACTCGATACTAGTTGGGTACCCCTCAAGGGTCAAAACAATTATTAATGCTCATGGCTCACTGTGATCCTAAAAATGGACTGTGGAACTTGTTACTATACATCCTATTTTTGGTTCATATTAGTGTGTTGTGTTTTAAGTTTCTTTGCACTTTTCAGAATGTACAGCCACTTATTCCTATTTTGTATAGTAAACTATGTAAATTTCTAAAGAGGATGTTAGGAAATTTTGTGAAACCAGAAATGAAGAGTTCTCTTTTAATTTGCTGGCAATAAATTTTGCCAATGAAAATCTGTTGCCTTTGCACAAAAATTAAGTAGAAACAGTAGCAAAACAAACTTTGACCTTGTCTCAGATGTCTGAAAAGTATAAGCTTGAGTATAACTCAGCAGTCTTGTGTTTTTAAAAGAAAGTAAGCACTAAGTTCTTTACAAACTGCCAATTAAAAATAAGATAAGATGATGGCTTCATAATGCATACTGAGAATAAATAATATGTAGTTTAATCTTCTAATTTAATTTACTTTTATTTATTATTACTTATTTTATTATTTATTATTATATTTAATTTATTTTCTTCTAATTTAAATGGATAGTCACTTACATACTACATGCTCTGGATGACAGGGACAAAGCTGTAAAAAATGAGGTCATACCAGGTGGATGTTGAAATTACAGAACAGTTTAATAAAGAAAAGAATTATGGTAAAATTATCATAGAGTTGACTATTATTGAGGACAAGTGTTTAAAATCAAATTTCTTGGGGGTAAGTGCAGGTACCCTCTTTTGGCCAAATATGTTCCTTTCCTTTTGATACCAGCACATGGTAATTCAGATACAGAAAGAGTTTTTTTTTTTCTGAACAATGCATTGCTAACATATGAAAGAAATGAGTTTGCATAAAATAATATCAAAGGTGTAAGAACAGTAAAAGATCATTTCAGAGTTCATAGAAAAATTGAATATCTATTATCAAAAAGATGTTAGAGACAGCTAGGCCTTCTAATGGAAAAGTATTAAGCTTTGAAAAAGCAAGGTGTGAAGATAAAGGCCAAACACGATCCAAAGTTTCACAAAAATCTTAAGCTGAAAAAGAAGAAAGTCTTGATAATAATGACATGTTGAAAGAAAAGGCTGCTGCACAAAAGCTATGGGATAAGGGCAAGAAAAGGTTGCACCAAGCATTGAAAAGAAAAAAATTTAATGAAGCATCTGATATGGTTGACAGAGCTACCAAAAGATGGAAAAAAATGATGATGAATTTGCAGGAAAGGGAAATCCTAATTTGTTAGGATCATAATAACAACTATAAATTATTTATGTGAGTTGTATATTTTCAAAAAAAAAGAACAAAAGAGAGAGGACAGGCATGTAATTAATTGCCTCTAACAAACATAAAATTACCGTGTGGCAACTGATTTTCATACTAGTAGGAGTGAACTAGGCCTACCTTTAAAAATTTTTATTATACTGGGAAACGTTGCATATGTGTGGAATGTGAGAAGGTCCCCCATGTGGCTTTGAGTAAAATATTATGTAATAGTTATTTTATTTGCTGACATTACAAATACCTTACCTTTTTCCCTAAAAATTTCCCACTTTTATTCATCGAACTGATGGGAGCCCTGATCATGTTCTAAAATGTACTTTCTGGCTTTCATGCCTGGAAGGGTGGTTGCATCTGAACAGGTAACCTCCCCGGAGCTTACACGCCGAATCTAACGAATTTAATTGAGCTTAATGTAGACACATTAAAATCCTTAATGTGTGAAAATTAGCAGCTATGCCCTCCCACTAGAAATCGAGAAATTAAATATTAAAATGTAGTTAAAATAGCGCCAATTGCAACCTTTTTGGCAACACGTGGCAAGATATCCAGTTGATCAAAAGAAATAAAAAATGAGCGTAAAGACTATTTTAAAAGTTTAGAATACGTCCAGTAATAGCCTACGGTGATTGCGTTATTTTTGTTAAATTTAAATATATTAGATTTTGAAGTAGCTGTAAAGTTATTTTTTTCTCTATTTGTTAAATTGAAGTTCTATATTATTTTTATTTTATTTCTGAAAGTCACATCAGAAAACAATTTACTTTAATTTTTATAATCACATTGCAAGTTGCAATTCGGTTTGTGCATAAAAGAATCATTTATTTTTATTTTAAAAATTCTGTCTCAAAGTATCGCTTTCATTCTGTTTACCTCTGTGAGGATTATATAAAACAGAATATACGTAAATATATTTAATGTTGTTTGGATACTTTTTGAGGAATTTATGGAAGAAATTAAAAGGCGTTAAACTGTCAAGAAAGTCTCTTTTTTTGTCAACTCAAACTCATTTTTTATTAATTCTTTTTAGTGTTAATCTGAGGAGATGGATGATAATTTTCACGTATTAGGTTTCTTATGGTGTTTACTTACGACTGAATTAAATTTGTTGGATTTGGCGTGTGAGCTCTGGGGAGGTTTCCTTGTGAGTCTAAGGGGGGTGGGTTTAGAAAAATGGTAATTGGCCATGGAAGGGGGATACTTGAAATGTTTAGGATTAAGCCTTTAAATCTTTGAAATATGCTTGGATTTTTGACAGCAAATCTGTTGAGCACCCTGCTTTAAGTCTCTGTGCTTCTTTCTGTTGAACAATCTAAAAAAAAGACATAAGTGAATATGATTCTAATTCTTTGCTATGTTTATGGCTTCCTTTAACACAAATTAAACTTGGAACATACTGTTTTTATATGCACTATAATACTTTGAATCCATTTGTGCACTGTCATACTTCGAATGCATTTAGTTTGCCTTTAATTCTACTTCCAATGGACTTCCACTCGAATGTCCAGCTACTGAGAATTCATGTAATGAAATTCTGTCATGAAAGCTTTAAAATACTGTATTGTGTGGAGTTTGTTTCAATTGTTAAACCAGCTTAGAGTAGAGCTGTGTTTTACAAATACTGTTATAACAGAGTTTACATGTGTTTGAAAATTATAACCATTTGTGTGATTTTTTTTTTTATTTATCTATTGCGATCCATTATCTAATATGAATTATAGTTCATTTTTGCCTACAACTATCAATCAGTTTTCTCTTACTTCAAAATAAATAACATTTTCATAACTTATTATAAAATTTATTGTTATCTAATGTTAATAGCAAACTAAAATGAGAATAAATAATTTATTCCCAAAGGCATAACTCAACTTGTATGTCAAAAATTAAATTAAATGTCTGATTATCAATTTCTTTATTTTCAAAAGTTGTAATTTTGAAAAAAAAAATACCATATGTGATCTAATGATTTTAATCATACCTTTTAAACTCACTGCATTGGTTGAAATTCTTAGCAAAAATTTAATTGTCAAATATGTTAGAGTTTGGGTGGGAGGGTTACATTAAGGTATCGATCCTGTGACATATATCTCATTATTGGGTTTCACATTACAAGCAAACAGTAAAAAAAAAAGCAACTGTTTTGTTTTTAAAATGCTGTCTTATGTTTGTTTAAAGAATTGTTTTTAAAAAAACATACAAAAAAATTTGCATCCTTTATTGAATGAAGAATAAAATATCAAACTTTTTCACTTTTGCTTGATGTTTCGTGTTTCTTAGTTTTTGTTTTAGAAGTTTTTATAAATGTAGTTTTTCTCTAATGATGTTAGTTGAAGTTGCGTTTTTTTACATGAACATAGTGAAAAATAGTGATACATTAAATGGTGTTTCCTGTGTTCATTAACTCATAATCGTAAGATCCTAATATATAACAAAGTAGAAAATAAAAGTGATAAGTATTTATTTCACGGATTTACAGTTATTGCATACTGCCGTTTTTTCTGTAATTTAACAAACGTTGATTGAAATATGATATTCACAAAATAAAATATCCAATTTCATTAGATAGTGAGAAAGTGTTCTTATAAGAACTTACCTTTTTTGTTTGTGATAGGTTTGTTCTCATATTGTGGCAGCAATTCGTAAAGAAGCTACTAGGGTTAGGGAAGAATGGGAAGCATCACTTTGTAGTAAATCACAATCTGTCGAAGAACTTCCTAAATCTTCTGATGCCTATTGCTTTGAAATGCTATCTATGGTTCTTGCTTTAAGTGGATCAAATGTTGGTCGATCATATCTTGCCCAGCAAGCTGGTTTGTTGCGTGATTTGTTCAGTCTTTTGCATACTGGATCTGCTCGAGTTCAGCGACAAGTAAGTTATTTATAATCAGTTATTTTAAAATTAAATGCATTCTGTATAACTTCCAGGTAGTATTCTCCATTCTGGTGTTTAGTAGAATCTGTAGCAGCATAAGCTTTTGAGTATGGCTTTAATTGCATTGTCCAGTCATGTAATGAGCTTTGTTTTATGTTCTGAAAAAAAAGCGATGCCTGAATAGGAATTATAAAAATTGACATTAGCAAAACACCTTGCAAGTTTCCTTGCAAAGTACATACATAAATCAATTTTTATAATTTTTATAATTCCTAAGATCAGAGTAACAATTTTTCCATTCCCAATGCTAAGTAAATTACGTCATCACACTAACAGGCTTCAAGTTCTTTGTATTGCTCAATATCTTTACCAAAGCCACAGACATTAACCCTTCCGCTATGAGAAACGTATCGGCCGAGTGACCAATGTAGGTCAATCTAAAATGAGATTGTGTGCTGAAACATTAATAGTACGTAGAAAACAACTTCAAGGTCTGGACCTAAGGCCCTGCCATTTTGGAACTCTACAGTAGGGTGAGCCAAACATAGAGATTTTTTTAATTAATTTTAGATCTTAATATGTAATAGCAAGAAAAAGTTGTCTATATTATTAAGCAATACACCACTAAAACATTTTTTTCAACCCAATAAAATCTCTCAGCACCCCTACCACCCTCTAAAAAGTGGTATAAAAAATTTTAAGTATCAGCATCAAAGCAAAAGTACTTAATTCTTACATGATATAGCATTTTTTATCTGACACGTTAACACCCAACAACACAAAAATTGTTCAGTTCATGTTTAGTTGTTGCACAAAGCACATGTTGCAGCACTTTGTCAATTGTCATTCAACAATAAGGTTGGTAATTTGAATTCTACCTTTCTTTTATGTGTAAATGCTATTATGAGCGTATCAAAAACTGTGTATATAAGAAAGACAGTAGAATGTCCTATATTAGTTACTCCTCATGACATTAGCGATGTTATGTTGCCTATTTTTGAAGAAATGTTGAAATGCTTTCTGTGGGTGCACGGTATGATTTAAAGCTGTCAGATTCTGGTAAAGAACTGATGGTAAGGGAAATATCGGAGATTCTATTCAATAAAATTCTAAATATATGGAGTAAATCTTCTCTACTAACTGTTTCTCATGCATGTGTGTTGCGAATGATCTGATCCTATTGTAAGAAATACATAAAGCTGCTATGGTACTCAAAAATGAAAAGAAATACTAATTAAATTTAAATGTAAAAAATAATAAATAAATTAATAATAACTAAATTTAATGTAACAGTAATACATAATATCACATACACCTTTGTTTTTGCCACTCTCAGCTGATCGATCACCTACCCCCACGTCTGCTTTCCCTGTTTCCACCTTGACTTCCAGATCTTAACCTTATGTACAGCAAGTAGGCTCCATCAAAGCTATGACACATCGTTGATTATAACCCCATTTTTTGTGAGCTGTTGGATTTTAACACTTTTGAGTGAAGCTCAGGCCAGAAATATCTATACAAAATATGTACAGTAATATCCAAGAATAAATGCTAGTTAAAGTTATCTAAACATGACCTTGGGAAGTTGAATCACTCAAGGTGGCTGACTACCACAAATCGTATTTTAAGATCGAGAAATCACCAGACAGTGTCATTTTCCATTAGATGGCATTTGCGACTGCAGGCCTATCCCACAATACAAGATAATAAGCACTATGGCCTGTTATGTCATAGTCACTAAATGTTCCGGCTCTGCAAGCGTAATTCTCACTTTAGAATTTAAACTTGACTATTAAATGTTGAGTAAAATAGTTTACTTGTGCTATGTAGCAAAATTTAATACATATGTAAAATTTGAAGATATTCTTCTAAACTACTGCAATGCAAAAAAGGCTCAATAAAGGTTCCTAAAAATAATAAATAGAAAAAAAAATGATTAAATGATAGCAAAATATTGAAGAAGTATGATCTACTGAACAGTGGTATTATTTCACTCATTGATAATGCTCCACAAAAGGAATTATTTTAAAAATAATTAATACTTAGCCAGAGGGGGCACCAAATTTTGAGATCACACTTGGCACCATATGACCTCTAAATCCATTTCTGAGTAAATATTATAGCTTTGTAACATATATATAGATGAAAAATAAATTGAATAATTTAATTTATATATTATACAAGTATTGCCTAGCTTGAGATTATTACAATTATTAAAACTGCCAAAAAATGGGACTAACAAATTTTTTATAAGAAAAGAGAATAACCGAATTTTTTCAAAACTAACATACACAAAGTTCAATTTCACAATCATAAAAAAATTTATGAAGGGAACAGAAACTAATAGTTAACATTTTTATAGAAAAGAAACTATTTACTATGCATTAAACAAAACTCAAAGTAAAGTGGAAAGCCATTAAATGAACCTATACCACATACATGGGATATCTACTTTGAGGAAGTAAAAACCCATAATATCATTGAATATGTTGATTACAAAATATATAATAAAACAAAATTGCATAACTTAGAGAAATGGAATAAATTGTTGTTTTATATTAGCATTTAACTTTCATAATTATAAAATGTGTGCAATAAATTCAAGTTGTGTTTCTTTGATGAAAATTCTGAATGTCAGTCCGTTATGAAACTTTTTAATTTTTTTTTTAATGTTCAAATAATTATTTCACAATTATGGCCTAAACGCCAGTCTTACGTTTGGGCTATGAATTCCCCCAATTGCTTAAATTTATCAATGGGAAGTTGTTTTGGACCATAGTAAGTGGTGGACTCTTTTCCAATACGGTTCTAAGCTGGAACGACAAATTTTCCAAATTCTATTACATGATTAACTAATGTGGATGCAAATAATAGCATCCCTACAGTTCCAGAACGGCTCATTTTCGGACATTGGTTCACTGGATTAAAGTTTTTTCTTTTGATGTCCTTCACCTATTACACATGCTTAACAATTCCCAACTGCCTCCAGTATGGTAAAAAAAACAATCGTTTTCCATACCTTTGGTGACTAAATGGCTATACTACTCAGGGTCAGGGAAGGGAATTTCCGATTTTTTTCCCCGCATTATTAGGTCAATCACTTAAATTATGTGTCAAAAAATTAACTTTTTTTTGATTCATGTAATTGCCTACGTAGTAACGATGTAGATGTAAATAATTCTTCCACTCCACAGCCAAACTAGCCTATTTTCAAACATGTGGATTTCGCCAAATATGGCTTATTTGGCGTCCTTTACCACCCCTTTCAGTTTGTTCCATTAGTTCTGAATCACCCTGTATACTTCAGTATTTAAAAAATTTAATTTAAATAACTAAAAAGTACTATGTATTTAGTGTGGCTATAAATATAATTTAATATGTACTATAATTGAATTTATCATTAATTATATTTTTATTTAATTATGAAACCAACAAGTTTAGCAGTTTCTACTACGAAAACATATTATAAAACCCTAAAGTGTATTACTATATAGTGGTACCTTGAGATACAAGTGCCTTGACATACAGCTTTTTTAGATATGAGCCCTCACTATGTCGATTTTTTTCCTTGAGTTATGAGAAAGAATCTGAAATACAAGCCTGCTTTGGTGATGTCACAACCACCACTGTGCGCAGATTCCCAAGAATCTTGCAGCGAGATATGTAAGTTCTGCAGCAGATTGGTACAACTACAGAGGCAGAGGAGGTTATCTTTTTAAGTGAGGTAAAGGGAGTATTGGCGGCGGTGTGGGAAAACGTTTTAGACTTCGTTGAAAAGAAACGCTCTGAAAAAGTTGCAACTGGTCGTACGGCGGCGCTGTTATTTACACTCTTGCCTAACTCATTTCAGAAGCATTCTAAAAAGGAGGAAGAAACAAAGTTCCTTGGACACTTTTCTGCTGAAACGCCCTGAAGATGTAAGTAACGAAAGCATGGCAAAAATAGAAAAAACTAGTGAAGAAGAAAATTAAGTTAAGCATAAGTGAAAAAAACAATTAATATTAATTTTTATGTGGCACATTCTAATCGGCTCCACCAACATCTATGTCCTTATATCTTCCTTTAGATGTACGTTTGTATATTTTTGTATTTGGTTCTAGTTTGCTTGTATACAAAACTCGTTCATTATAGTGTGTACGTTATTATAAAAAAAATTGGAGTGGTACAAATTAATCTCATTTCAATTAATTTCCATGGAAAAAATTAATTTGAGATATGAGCATTTTAACTTATGAGCTTAGTCATGGAATGAATTAAACTCGTATCTCAAGGTACCACTGTACTTTGATTTTAAAAAGGTATTGCTTATAACAACCAAATTTGCACTGTCCCTTGGAAGTTGTTATAACCTGCAATATACAGGGTGATTCTTAACTAGAGAAAAAAATTTTAAGGGGTGGTAGGGAACCGGAAATGAACCATATTGGCCGATATCCCCATGTTCGAAACGGAAATACAGAGTCAGTTTATTGTTTATATCCAGCTCGTTGCTGTGTAACCAATTACATCAATTAAAATATTTTTTTCATACAGAATTTAAGTGATTCACCTAATAACACAGCAGAGACAAAAAAATCAAGAATTCCCTTTTCTGATCCTGATTTGTGTTGCGATTTAGTGAAAATAAGCATAAAACTGCAATTTTATCACACTGAAAAACAATTGTGAACTGCTAAGTATGTGCAGCAGGCGAAAGACATTAAAATGAAAAATTTTTGTTCAGTGACTTTTTTGCCTAAAATGAGCCGTTCGGCCACTACAGTGAATTTAGTATTTATGTCCACTGCGTTCAAGGTTACCACATATGGCAAAATGCGCCATTTAAAGAATTTCCAAAATTATTTAGTGCTAACGGTCCTTAGGCTCCCTCAATTTGGCGACTTTCTAAAATCTGTTAAATTCACTAGAATCGTAAAGCGTAAAGCGCAGTACATCTTTGAAAAAGAGATACCTTGGACGGGGGCGGCCGTAGTGTGGGGCTGGGGGCGAACCGGGACACGTCCGAGGTCACTAAAAATGGTAGTGCCCGTATTGAGAAATTAGTTTATGGCCGCCCTTACATACTTAATTCTCAATGAGGTCTTAAAATCCTAGACCAAAAAATAAATAAAATAATAATAATAAAAATGTACTGCATGTACAATGAAATCAGTTTTCAGTGACCCGTAAACACTTTCAAACAGGGCCGGCATTGGAGAGAGGGGGCGACCGTCCAGGGCTGCTTAACATCGCAGCGTGTGCAGTAAGAAATCAGTTTTTAGCTGTCCTTACAAATTATGTCCAAATACGAAGGATAAAGTGCTGAAACTAAAACTTTCTGTCAAAGAATGTATGTTTTCGAATGTATCATGCTTAAGCGCCATCCTAGAAATTGCTAAAGAAATTTAACGATTTTATTTACCTGTATAAACAATAAATGCTCAAACGGACTACCACCAGAAGTGATGCATACCTCACACCGTCGACACATTAAATGATGCACATTTTCAAAGATGCCAGGTATTTCTCGAATAGTGGCAGCAGCGGCGACAAATCTGATGATGAGATACTGATTAGTAGCAATTGGAGTCTCGTATACGATGGTTTTCAGTGTCCCCAGAAGAAGAAATCCAAACTGGATAAATCGGGGGGACGCGGTTTCCAAGACACGGGTCGACCCGGCCAGTCCATCACTGTCCAAAAGCAGCATCCAAATAATTGCGCAAGTGAAGAGTGAAATGGGCTGGGTCCCCATCGTGCTGGAACCACATTTTGCATCGAATGGATAGTGTAATGTCCTCAAGTATTTATGGCAAGGCATTTTGCAGAAAAATGGAATATTTTCTCCCGTCAAGTCGAGTTGGCAAAAGGTATGGCCGAATCAGAAAGTCGTTCACGATACCGGTCCAAACATTTACAGATAATCGTTGCTGAAAAGCACCTGGCCATGTAGCATGTGGATTCTCATTTGCCCAAAAATGAGTATTGTGCACATTAAACATGCCCTCTCTTGTAAATGAGGCTTCATCCATGAAGAGGACATGTGTTGGAAAATCCGGCTGCATTGCACTCTGCTGCAGGAACCATCGGCAAAATTGCACACGTTGGGGATAATCCTCTGCTATCATAAATTGATGTTTATGTACATGAAAGGGGTGTAATTGATCCTGATGCAAAACTCTGTATACGGTGCTTTGGCTCACATCTCTGCTACGTGCAGTATGTCTGGTGCTTGTGCTGGGCATTTCTCCAACCTCTCGTATAATGTCTTCTTCTAGTTGTACAGTTCTTGAATATCTCCTCCGACCGGTCTCATGCCTGCTAACATGGAATGATCCAGTTTCACAGAGTTGCCTGTGCAAACGTGAAAAAACTCTATGATCCGGTACTCGATTAGTGAGGAAACGTTCACAATAGAACCTTTAACTTGTACTTGCATTCATATTGCTAGTCTCATACACCAGATGCATATCTGCCTTTTCAGAATTCGTGAATGGCTCCATCGTGTACGACATCCGCGTTAAGAATGATTAGTTTAAGCAAAGAAGTAAATTCTGCATGTGCCCAATAGCGCCCTCTAGTAGTAAACATACACATTTTGTTAGATTTGCCGCCTCTACTGCCACTGTTCAAAAAATGCCTGGCATCGCCTCTACACGATGCTTCCCCTGTATGCATAGCTGTATACAGGAGAAGGGTCATTGAAAACTGATTTCATTGTACATGCAGTACATTTTTATTATTATTATTTTATTTTTGGTCTGGGATTTTACAACCTCGTTGAGAATTATATGCATGTAAGGGTGGCCATAAACTAATTTCTGGTATGCGCACTACAATTTTTATCGACTTTGGGCATGTCCCGGCTTGCCCCCCACACACACACACTAAGGCCGCCCCTGCCTAAGATATCTTTTTTTTCCAAGATGTACTGCACTTTACGCTTTACAATTCCAGTGAATTTAACAGATTTTAGAAAGTCGCCAAATAGAGCCCAAGGTCCGTTGGCATTAAATAATTTTAGAAATTCTTGAAATGGCGCATTGTCGCCATATGTGTAAACCTTGAAGGCAGTGGACCTAAACACTAAATTCACTGTAGTGCCCAAATGACTAATTTTAAGAAAAAAAGTCACTGAACAAAAATTGTTTATTTTAATGACCTTCACCTGTTACACATGATTGGCAGTCCACAACTGTTTTTCAATGTGATAAAAAATGCAGTTTTATGCTTATTTTCACTAAATCGTAACACAGATCAGGATCAGAAAAGGGAATTCTTGATTTTTTGGTCTGTGCTGTATTATTAGGTGAATCACTTAAATTCTATATTGAAAAAATATTTTAATTGATGTAATTGGTTACCTAGCAACGAGCTGGATGTAAACAATAAATTGATTCTGCAGCCATACCCATTTCATTTCGAACATGAGGATATCGGCCAATATGGTTCATTTTGGGTTCCCTACCACCCCGTAAAATTTTTTCCTTGAGTTATGAATCACCTTGTATGTGAAAATTTTTGTGAAAAAAACAAAATTCTTTAAAGAAACTGATATTTGAATGATCATTATATCACATATGAACTATTTTACTTTTAGGTCACTTCACTTTTACGAAGAGTTTTACCAGAGGTTTGTCCTCCAACTCTAGCCACTATACTAGGCGTGCCTGCATTGCCTCCTTCGGATTTTAGCATTGTTGCAGAAGTTAATAAAGATCCAGAATCCAAAGAAGCACTTTTTGATTTACATCGTATGGGAATATTAGATGTTTTCCTAGCATGCATAGCAAAAGCACTTAATGTGCAAACTAAAGTCAAAGGTTTGAATAATATCAGTGGGAAAGGAGTGACCACAGTTACGTTAGCTACATCAATTCATCCACGGTAATATATGTTTCTGTCCTTAATGTATGATATTTTTGTTCATTAAAAATTACTGAAGTAAAGAAGTAAAATAAAATATAATTTTTACACCTTTTAATAGCACTAACATTAAATTCCTAGTAAAGCTCAGTTATGTATAAATGTATTAATGTTCATCCATCACATTAAGTATGTGATCCCATACCAAGTAACCTTGTGGTGGTCTTGGGATCTAAAATCACAAATTACTTGTGTAAGTGTTATTAACACTTCACGTTGTCTCTTAATGAACTGTGAAGCATAAATATTTTTGCATTTTTATAATACATATATGCAACTTTGTTTCCCATTTGGATCATCATGGCTTTTAACTGATTTTACCTCATTAAATATAAATATGTATTTGTTGCTTTTTTTATGAACTTCCTATTAAGCCATTCATTGTAGGTGGAAGGAGCATGAATAAAAAACAAAGAAGTACCATTCTGAATCCACTTCCTTGCAGATAAATACCATTTGCTCTGAAGATACCAGCATATGTTTATAAAGAAAGAATTATTTTAAAATGGCTCATTCTAAATGTATTAAAAAGTAATAGGTAAAGAGTCATTATCAGATATTCAGAGATATATTTTAACCATGACTCGATTGTGAATGAGAGCAAATCCGTTTCAAGTAAATAAAAATAGTTCTCATTTGATAACATAAATCTGAGTGACATTTTGTGATACTTTTAATCACAGTATCATTTTTAAATTTTTATCTGATGTTGATTTTTAAAAAATATTTTATTTTATGTTGTTAGGTATACATTTTTTTTTACAATCTTTTACCTTTTTGGCATTCAATTTGGCACAGCATGGCCTTTGCTGCCATTGCACCATAAAAATTCAACTAACTAAAAATGCACTGACAGCAAATTTATTGAAAATTGACAAACATATGTAAGAAGGAAACTTCTGAGTAAAAGAATAGACATATGCTAGAGTGTTCTTAAAATTATGCAAGTATGCATTTTTTTTTACGAAATCTGAGTGGTGAAATTGTAAATCAATCGACGTCTTGAGAATTATATTGGTGTTGGTGTTAGTCTTTTTTTTAGTCATAAAAAAACTGAAAAGAGATGCACTTATAAAACTGCCGTGCTCCTAGAAGTTGAGAAGTTTAAATATTATATAAGGTTAACGAATCAACTGGTGATGAATTTTCTGGCTACCAGGCTGACTTACATCACTATCTTAGCTATCTTAAGCATTTTTCCTTATCTAAAATTGTAAACTATTCTAAGGTCATGATGTTTAAAAAATATGAAGTCCTTTTACAGAGAAAACTGTCTTTCCTCAAAAAAAGTATCCCTTTTATGATTTAGAGGTAGAGATGTCACATGTCCGGCTTTATTGAAGACAGTTCTTTTTGTGTATGAAAACAACATCCTTCTTTGTACCTAAGCCGGAACTGTAATTGTCCAACTGTTTGTCCTTACGAAGTAAATTTAAAACATATTGAGTGAAGATGAATTTCAGTACTGACATTACGCATTTAACAAAATTGGGCAGCTTCTTGAAAAAGTTTTCTCAGCACTCGACTTTAATTTTTCGATACGGTTATAGTACTATTTAACATGCACCTGTTTGGAAAAACTTGCCCCACTTCACAATAAGAGACATTATTATTGACGTCCAACCTTTTCCTTCGATCTGCTGTCCAACAAACATGTGATTGGAGTAGTGTTAGCAATGCTGGTGATATGACTTTTGTTTAGCAGTGCTTACCATTTTTACAGATAACACATTCCATGTTTTGCAAATTCTACCGTTCACATTCACCTTATTTGATGCTGCTTTTGCACAGCCATTTTTACAATTAAAGGAAAACTTCCAATGGCATTCAGGGTTTTCCACGGTGCTGATCGCATTGTGATAATAAAAAAAGGGTGTTGCCATTTGAAATTTGATAACCATAACTGTGATTGCTAAACTTTTGTAATGTAACCCTTAAGCACATGCTTTAAAATGTCTACACCTCATGTCAATGCTTCATTCCGATACCTTGAAAAGTCAGGTCCCTAGGACCTCTTGCATAGGTGAAGTTAAATTTATGACCACCTTCTGTATATATGTATATAGTCACATGGCCGTCCACTACCAAGAATACTGACACTCGTCAGAGTACTGCTTCGAAGCAGCCCCGGTAATGGTCACTCTGTTGGAGGATGACACAGCGAGTCCTGCCTTAGTGCATGACTTTGATTGTGGTTACCGAAGTTCGGAATCTTCATTTAACTGTAGGTCCAGCTTGCTAACCCATCTGGCCAATATGGTAATCTTAAGACCTTTTCCTCTGTATTTCATATAGCATACTACATGTATGTGTGATAACGAAGAGACCTCCATCCTGCAGAGAATTGAAAATGGTTGATGATGATGATATATATATACATTCAGTTAGGATATCGAGGTCGATTTTCACTGCAATCAGATTATTGCAGTGCTATCAGTATTTTTGCAACCTCTGAATGAATAATTCATTGATATATGTCCATTATTAACAACACTATTTTACCAATAAACAATGGCTACTTTTAAATATATTATAATTTAATAACTTGAATTTTATTTTTAGTTTAAAATTATACAGTTATTGAAATCAGATTATAAAATATTTTGGTTCATTTAGTAAATTAACACTGTTTACTTTGAATATATCTCTTTCTACTTTTTTTTGGGGGGAGGATGTAGTATCAAATTTAATTTTTAATTGTGCTCTCTGTGAAGAAAGTGACTAATATTTGAAACAATTCTGAATAAGGATATTGAGGAACTCTATTTAGGTTTGAAGAGGGCAATTATTTTTAAAAATCTCATGTATACAAACATTGTCTTAGATCCTTATTAGTCCTGATAATGAGTCCCTTGTTAGTTCTGATTAACGAAAGTTTATATTTTCTGGTAGGAAGCTTGTACAAAATATTGAAATGATCATATATTTTATTACGATATTTTATTCAAATAAATTTTATTTTACAGTGATAATGTTGGCGTAAGATGGTGGTTGAGAGGATGCATGGCTCGTAAATTAGCTGAAGTAATTATTCAACTCCTGAAAGATATGGCAGCAGTAAGTAATATGTGAAATTCTTTGAGACTATTATTTATTATTTTTTAACCTACTATGGCAATGAATTTACTTCAAGTGAAAAAAATAGAGTTGCAATTGGATCTGAGCATAACAGCCCAGGAATATTAGAGTTTAGATATTAAATTTTTTGTAACAAACTAAAAATTGGTATACGTATTCAGCAAGATGTTTAGTATAACATCCAAAAACTCCCCTCCCCCCGTGTGTGTCACGAGATATGGCCTTTCTTCCCACCACCAGCACCCTTACTGTACAGCTTACCGCCAATGACACTGCCAGATAGAGATAAGCGACAAGGGAAAAAATGTTGCCAGAAATCCATCACCTATTTCAATGAGGTGAGATCTCTTAGTTTGAATTAAATTAGTCGTCAATAGCAGGACCGTAGCCGGGATTGGATATGTGCTATTTCGCATGCTATAATACTAATAGATCTGATTTTCTTAATTTAACTGGCTATTGTTTTCCTCCCTATTGGTCTTTATTCCAACATATCTTGCTAGTACAATGAGTTTATAGCCAACCCATTCAAGCTGTTTCCATACTGCATGCATGGACAGCAGTTGGAGAGTCTTCTTTTCTGTAATAAACTGATAATTATGTATTTGTATATAATGCATTCACATACGTATAATTAAATGAATGTTATTTCTCATGTATGTGAATTATAATATGTACAAAAAAATTTGTATTGAATGGTTTCTATTTTTTCCCCATAGGGAAAACTAACTGAAGCATGGGCCACTGTTACAAAAGGTGCCATTGCAGAAAACATTCTTAATTTAACAAAATTAGAAGAGCATTACAGGACGCATTCTGAATGTTTACGCACACCAGCTGTATGATTGTTTTTATTTATATGCATTTCTCTTGTTAATGTTTTTGATATTTATAATTGAGCAATAATTTCTGAAATATGCAGAGTTGATTGTAATTCATGAGGAAATTCATGCTTGCAATTGTAATGAATATGACCAGATACAGCATGTGCTACTAGAGGCTAGCAAATGAAAAAGTATTAGGGCAGAAAATTATGTATGAAAGATTAAACACTGGTAAAATGCCAAATAAATCAGCGAAGGTTTCAGATGCATTAGCCACAGTCTTTCATCGGAAGTAAAATTGATGTACATTCTTATCTCTTTTATACATTAAATTTCTAGGGGAATGAAATGAGAAACCCATGGTTCTGAACACTTAATGTTGGGAGTTTCCATATATGTCAGAATGAGTATTGTCTGTACATTTCTGGAAGTGGCTGTGATGTGTTAATGGCTTTTCTATGTAATAGAGATTCTCAAGATTAAGGAATAATGGACTATTATACAGTATGTGCTGTAGTTTGTAGGAAAAACCTGTACAGTATTTCAGATAAGCTTTCATGCCCTAACCAGTAGAAAAATCCTTACCACTAAAGCCCTCGTCGGTGGTGATACAGTTGCTGCTTTCTCGAACGTTGTTGTCACTTTTGTTTCCTTGTGTCTTAGGCAACGCCATGTCAATAATATCTTGGTCATTAAAATCAAGTTCAGAATCGTCACTGCTTACCCATTTACTAATCTCACTTTGATTAATTTCTTCACATCTGGGAACGTTTTCTAAAGGGTCTTGGAAATTACCTTCCACTTCATCTGAAATCGAAATTCCATCGAACAGTTTACCCCAACATTTGAATGTTGAAAAATGTATTTCTTTTTAAAAAAAAAAATCCTTTTCTAATTCTGTACATATTCCAATTAATTGGTATTTTGGTTAACGGAGGTTCTACTGTATTACAAATTCTCATTAAATGTTTTTCAGTATGTATTACAGTTTTTGCTTTTTGAATGTATTTTCAGTTGTGGCTTGCATTAGCATCTTTATGTGTATTAGATCAAGACCATGTGGAAAGGCTATCTTCTGGTCAATGGGTTGGAGGGGCTGATGGCCAATCTGCACAACCAAGGGTAAGTTTGTTCCCAAGTGTTATTAGATTATTTAGTTTCACTTCTATATGATTATTGTTGTGGCATGGAAAAGGTATTTCTTGACTAGTCCTAACTGTTTTCAAACTTACATCAGTAAATTCATTATCTTTCATTTAAATAATAGAACTAGACAACAGTTGAAGCATAAGTCTGTATTTTAACAAAAAGGAATTTCTTAAGAATTAAATAATTAATTATCCTTAAATTTAAATTTGGTATTTTATCTATATATTACCTATTCCTATTATTGTTCCATAATTAATCACTATCTATAGTTGCACTCAATACAAAATATGGACTGGAATTAATATTTTAATTATGTCCCAATATTTATACAGTCGAACCCCCGCTATACAGAACCTCAAGGGACTGAACTTTTAGTTCACTATATCCGATTCGATAACGATAATGGATGATTGAACTGGACCAAAAAATTAGTTTGTTATATATGAAGGTTAGTTATAAGCCGGGTTCACTATAGCGTGGTTTTACTACATGAGAAAGGGCAATTTCTGTAATCCATCTATTGTACAGAGGGTGTTTACACATATTTATAAAGACTTTGATTTTAAATTTTAAAAAAACTAACAGTGACCTGGAAAAAATCTGTCAATACACTATTACCTGAAAAGTGTAAAATCGTTTGCGCTCTAAAATGGCATGTGAAAGGAAGCTGTGGCTTGAAGGTTATATATTTGCCCTTTCCGAAGAGAAATATTCATATTCAATAATTAAAAAACGATGCAAGAAGCATGGTTTTCATGTTTCAAAATATAAAATAAGCGATATTATTAATGTAAAAGGAAAAATTTTTCCAATTTTAATGTCAAGAGGGAAAAAAAAAAAAATAAAAACATCCCAAAAATGTTTGTAATACTTCCAATATTTATAAAGTGCAATCTATGGTTTTACAAGAAATTCCAAAACTGTATCCTACTGGCTTTCAAAATGTGGAACTCCATCAGGACAAAGCGAGCAGCTACACCTCCAAAAGTACAACCATATTTCTAGAAAAAATTAGATACGAAACTTAAATCTAGTCAATACCAGGTAGTCATATTTTTACCAAGTCTCCAGATGTAGCACCGATGGCTTATTGTGCATTTGGACTTTTAAAACAATCTCTTTCAAAACGCCGACCCACAACTTTGGATAAAGTGTGGAAAGCTGTGGATGAGTAAGAGTGGGACAAAATTTTGCATGTGACTTTACAAAAAGCCTTACTATCATGGAAATCTAGATGCAATATGATAGTTCAAAGACAGGGCTATCAGATAGAATACGGTAAAAAATAATTTTTTTATTGTATGTATTTTATTCACGCTGTCAGTCACTATAAACATGTGTAAACACCCTCTGTATTTATGTCAGAAAAAAAATGAAATTTTTTTTTCAAGCACTCATTCAGCTTTTGACAAATATATTCTTAGTATTTGTAGGTGATTAAGGAAATGATATATGAGCATCATTTTTTGATCATTTCCTTGTGCTAAGTGAAAGTGGTTAAAATAATACATTCATGGATTATAACAGTGGCGTAGCACAAAATCTGGAGCCCCCATCACAAAAAATATTTAGGGGCCCCCTATTTCAAAAATCAATTGAGACCCATATGAAAGATTGAAAAAATTTTACCTTCATTTTCTTGTCATCAATGTGGAATTTTTTAGGAGGTGCAAAAACGCTTTCTTTGTGAGAAAAATGTATCACAGTTTTTTTGTTCATTTTCAGTTTATTTTAAAGAAAAAAAGTCTGATTCTTTGGATAGTTCTCAATAAAATGTGGGGTTCAGCATGGAAAACTTTTTTCTGCAAACATTTTTATCCACAAAATCTTCTACTAAAGCATCTGTATCTAATTGTCGAGCGTAATCGTTTTCGATAGATATAACGCTTTGAGTCGATAGTTTTTCTTGCGACATAGAATTTCATAGATAGTTCTTTATCAGTTTTAATTTGGAAAGCGATATTTCAGCACCAGCAACAGTGACTGGAAGAGTTACAAAAAATTTAACTGCGATGGAAACATCTGAAACGCTGGACAGTAGAATATTATTTTTAATTAATAAAAATTCAGCTAAATCTTTCACTGATCCATTTTTTATTTAAGATATACTTTTCCAAAGAAAGATCATCAAAAGTAGAAAATTCATCAGCAAGTAATTTAGCGGAAGCATACATCATCATTTTTATGATTGAGATTGTGAGGAAATATACATTCAAATTTGCGCACCGTCTCCTTCATGCTCAAGAATCTGTTGTTTATTTGGGCCAGAATAAGATCGACATTTGTGTAAAACGCGTTGACTTTAAAAGACTGCTCAGGATCACTTAGGCGCTGGTCTTCACTAAGCTCATCAAAAAAATTTTTCATCCGAAATTTTCGTTTTTTTTAAAAATTCACTTTCACTTTCCCATGAGTTAACTGTTGTGTTGGCAATGTCTTTAATTTCATGGAAACTATTTCTATAATTTTTTAAATTCTCTTCAGCTTCTTCGAGCATTTCAGTTGCTTTACACAAATTGTCACCAGGAAAGTGAAGTTCACTGAAGAAGTTTTGAAAGTAAATTTGTTGTTTCCAATATTTTTGATTGTATTATGGAGTGTAAAATGAATTTGTATCTTTCCATATATTTTTTTAGGCCACTAGCTTCATTTCATTCTTCCAACTTTTTAGATGTTGTTGTCAAATTGCTTAATGCCTTTATAATATCTTTGTATCGGAAACGGATGGCAAAAACGGCATCATGTCTTGATGACCAGCTTGTAGGACACAACTTTTTTAGTATAGGAACTTCTCGTTTACCTTTTTCAGAGCTTTGTAAAAGTTTCCATCTTTTAATACTCTGGCTAAAAAAACTCTATAATCTTTGAACGTGATCATAAAATAAACTTACTTCAGGTATTTTAATAGCGTTGTTTAGAACCAGATTCAAATTGCGGGCTGCACAGTGAAGATATGTTGTATTTTCTTCAATTTCTCGAATTCGCCTTTGTACTCCAGAATAAATGCCACTTATTGCAGTTGCACCATCAAATCCTTGGCCACTGCATTTATTTAGGGAAATGCCCTTACTTTCAATGGCATTAATTATTTCCGTAGCCAAGCCCTCAGCACTGCCGTCAGAAATACGAATAAAGCCAAGAAAACGTTCGTTAATTTTCAACTCTGTTGGTGATCCATTGTCATCTACATTTATGGTAACGTACCTGAATATCTGACTAAGCTGGTCTTGTTGTGAAACATCTTGAGTTGTGTCAAATATGATGGAATAAAAGGAGCCGTGAATTTCTGAAATAATCTCATTTTGCATTCTTGAAGAAAGCAAGTCAATTAATTCGTTCTGTATTTGAGGACTTAAATGCGTAGTTTCGTTTTCCCACTATTTTCATTAAACAATTTAAACAGACTTGCATCGTATTTTGCCAACAGTTCTATTACATCTAAAAAGTCCCCCCCCTACGTGACTGGCCTATGTGTCCTCTAAATGCCACATCTGATGTGGCCAAAGTAAGAATGACATCAATAATGCGTTTTAAAATTTCTTTCCAGAAATTAATTTCTTGTTTCAAATTACTATCTAAAAGTGTATCGACTATAGAGTCTTTTTTCCATAATGCATAAATTACGCATGCTTGCAAGTGGCAATAAGAAATTTCACGCTCTTTAATTTTCTTTGACAATCCCTGCCAATTACTCACCCCGTTAACCCATGCTGAAGTATAATGAATTGCCATTCTATCAGCAAAAAACCAGCAAGGTTCACAATAAGCGGAATTTAACTTTGGCGAATAGCACAACCATATGTGAGAAATTTGTTGCTGATCAGTTGTTTTTTTATGATAAAAAGAATGAGAAAGGCATCTATTTTTCTCATCACGGGGAAAAGGACTTTCAGGCCTACATGGACCACATAAAATTATACTTCTTTTCAAATCTGCATCGCTAATGTCAGCAGGATAATATCCATGATCAGTAGGATTAGTCACATTTGAACAAAATGCACGTGTTGAGACAATGGACCTGTGACATCAGTATCCAAAAAGTTTTCTATTTCACAAGTAGGGTCTACATGAGAAACACTTTCGGAGGCACATGCATTTAGTTGACTGTTTTCATGTAGTTTTGGACAATCCGGGTGGGGGCCATTTTTGTTTTCGCACATTGTAGCATTTTTAATTTCTAGGGATTGACTTATAAAATATGAAGAAATTTTTGGCAATTTTTTTCATCATTTCTTCAACGGCTTTCTTTTTTCTCTTTTCGGATCCAGTAGTATATGTTCTTTTTCTTGAAGGTGACATGCTGTATGAGGACACAAAATTTTAATAAGTGTAATAAAAAAAAGGAAAGAACTTTGAAGACCAACTCGTGAAAGCCAACAATGATCAAAAAAGCATATGCAGAACCCTATTCCGTATTAATTTTCAGAGTTTGATAAGCAACAAAAATACATTAAATGTAAAGACATTTGAAAGGCATTCAAAACTTCAAATGACAAGCGAATGGCTTTACATGC
>QLNU02015360.1:305863594-305874672 GCA_006491805.2 Dysdera silvatica | reverse complement strand
TCTTTTTGTTATTAATATTTACGTATTTGTATATGAAAAATATTTAAACTTGTTGGAAAAAAAAGTGTCTAATAAAATGAGTTACTGTCCAAATTTAGCTTTTTTCATTTTATCGAAATTAAGTTTCATCATTTATGTTAATTTCTATTTAACGAATTTTCCTTATAACGAAGTTTTTCAGAGGAACGATGGCACTTCGTTAAATAGAGACTCGACTGCATATATATATATATACAGGGCATATCAGAAAGGGGAGCAAGAGGGGCTGCCGCCCCTGGCCTCGCAACTCCCAATATTAGGGGTCTCAACTTGGTAACAATATATGTTACATGTACATGTATGTCCATAGACTTAGAGTTTCTAAAATTGTTGGGAGGGGCTTGGGGCGCCAATAAATAATAAGTAATAACATATTAAGTAAATTAATTAGTAATTAGTTTATCATTAATAATCAAGTAATAATAACTTTAATAATTATTTTAGCAATTAATTTTGTTGGATAAATACCCTGTCCATTTACCATATGCGTATAGCTCATGTGCCATTGGGAGCAGTAGGGCGATGCTAGTGCTGGCGTTCTTCCCTGGAGTGACACTAACGAACTACCCAGTCTTTGACGAGATGTTAATCAGTGAATACGAAAGCCAACGTGCTGAGCGACGTCAATTATTTTGCTGTCATTTCTAATAAAGTTCGAACTGCTGAGTTACTTAGTTATAACTCTGCTAATATCATTCCCAACAAAGATTATAGAACCAGACATGCTTCGCAACTGCGCCATTAAAATTGCGCCGTGAACGACGCCAGTGAAGTAAGCATCCATTTGACGATATTTTGAAATGTTTTCAAAGCTGGAATTTCTTGAACTGAAATTCAGCTGAACTGAATTCAAACTAACGACAATGGCCCTAACTTCGATTGATAAGCTGGACAAAGACAGTTACGAAACCTGGAAATCGCAAATTTAAGCCGCCCTAATAAAAAACAATGTCTGGGATCATGTGACTGGTAACGTTCCGAAACCAATGAACAACGAGGAAAGATTTCAAAATGGATTAAAACAGATCAAAAAGCAAAAGCAAAGATCATTCTAACGATTTCGCCAAGCGAACTTTTACAAATAAAAAAACTGTGAAACTTCAAATGAAATTTGGGAAGCGTTTAAATCAATTTACCAATCCAAAGATCCAGCAAAGAAAGCGACGTTGTTAAAACAACTGCTATTTCGCAAGAATCGTGAAGGCGATGACATGTCCGAACATTTAAAAGGATTTTTTGAAATTGTGGATAAACTCAAGGAAATAGAAATTGTCATTTTAGAAGACCTGTAGCAATTCTAATGTTATATAGTATTCCTGAGAGTCATGATAATTTTCGATGCGCAATTGAATCTCGAGATGAAACCAGAAACTTTAAAAATAAAGATACTGGAAGAATGCAGTGCAAGAAAGGAAAAGAACATTGGTACACAGAACGCTTACCTAACGTCTAAAAAGGTGATTCATCAATCAAAAAAGTTTCGATGACTGGAATACTTCTAGAAACCGAGGTAAGACTTATCTGAACGTAAAGTGTAAATACTGTTCAAAGAAAGGTCATAAAGCGGCGGAATGGCGAAAGAAATTGCATAATCAAAAATATAAACAATCCAAACGGGATTATCATGCAACGTCAATGTCGACTAGTTTTGAGAATGAAAGCATATCAAATGCTGTTGGCATAAATATTGCTAATAATGACAAATTATGGTGTCTGGATAGCGGGGCCACATCGCATATGTTCAACAACGCAAGTTTGTTTTGCGAAATAAACGGAGAAACAAACTCTCATATAAAGCTAGCGAGTGACCAAACAGCGCAAATAACAGGAAAGGGAACAGTAGTAATTCAAGTGCCAATTAACAGAGGTTTAAAAACCATTACATTAGAAAACGTGTTACGTGTTCCAGAATTACAGAACGATTTGATATCCATATCGAAAGTTACGGGTAAAAATCGTTCCGTCGTGTTCACTGAACGTGAAGCATAGGTAATCGAGCCTGGCGGGGAAATCATCATGCATGTTGAAAGAAAAAAAGATTTGTATTTCATAAATCCAAGTGTCGATTCTGCTGCGATTGTAACAGAACTAAAAAAATGGCATCAAAGGTGTGGTCACTTAAACGAGAGTGATTTAAAGATGCCGAAAACCGAAGAAATGGTTCGCGGTCTCAACTTCAACAAAGCCGATTCCATTTATGGACTCGGCTTTATTGAAATTTGCATTCAAGATAAGCAAACCGTTAAGCCTTTTCCAAAGGAAACGAAGTTCAAAAGTTAACAATTATTGAATCTCGTTCATTCAGAGATGTCTGTGGACTAATGACAATTACATCCATTGGTGGTTCACGATATTTTGTTAGTTTTATCGATGCAAATCTCGATACGTAGAAATATATTTTCTAAAAACAAAAGACGAAGTCAAGAACTGCTTTCGAAAATTCAAAGCCTTTTTTGAGAACCGAACTGGGCAAAAAATAAAGACCTTGCGAACTGATAATGCTTTAGAAAAGTAATTACAATCCGTGATGTTAGATTCGTAGACGAATTCAAAAACCAGCTTCCGTTTAATGCAGAAACAGAATTTATCTATTTTAAACCGCAAAATGAGGACGCGAAAGGTCACAGCTACCGCAATTCCGAAGGTCGAAGTCCACAGAGCAGCGAAAGCGATCTTTGCGATAAACAGGAAATGGTTTTATTGGAAAAGGAGCAAACGGATTCTGAAATGGAAATTCAAGCCCCATTTACTATTAGAACTGTTGGGCGCCCTCGTATAATACACACTGGTAAACCTGGCAGACCTCGTAAACAGTTTAACACAGTTTGTAAACAAAAAGATGAAACAGCCCAAATTGCGGAAAATGTTGAATTAAATCCTACTGTTGCTGAAGCTTTAAGCGGTTTATATGAAAAGCAATGGAAGCAAGCAATGGAAAAAGAGTTCAATGCCCTCGTTGAAGAAGAAGCATGGGAACTCGTACCTACACCAAAACACAAGAAAATAATTGTACCTAGATGGGTTTTAAGGACTAAATATAAAAAAATGGCACCATTGAGAAATTGAAGGCCCGATTAATCGTGAGAGGCTGTTCTCGATCTCCAGGAATTGATTTTGAAGAAAAAATTTCCCCAGTGGCTAGACTGTCTTCAATAAAAGCTGTGCTCGCATATGGAATTAAAAATGGATTTACTGCATATCAATTCGACTTCATTATGACATACGTTAATCGAGATTTGCATGAAGAAATCTACATGGAATTGTCGGAGGGTTTTCAAGAAGAGAACAAGGAATGTAAATTAAAACGTTCGCTATATGGGCTTAATCAATATGGGAGACAGTGGTACCTGAAGTTAGATGCAAAATTAAAATCTTTAAAATTTGAAGCATTGAACTCTGATAGATGCATCTACCATGTGAAAAACTCCACAGATCAAATCATTATCATTGTTTACGTTGATAATTTAATTGTCCTAACTAAGACCCAAGAAAGTTATGAGGAAATCGGAAACAAATTATCCCAATCATTTAAGGTGAAAGATATGGGAAAGTTACACGATTGTTTGGGAATTGAGTTTATGCAAAACGAAGATTATATAATCATGTCACAAAAGAAGTACATTAACGACATCTTGCAGAAATTTAAAATGAAAATTGCAAAACTGTTAAAATCCTTATGGACAACAGCATTAAGTTAACCAAAACTATGTGTCCAGAAAGTGATCAAGAAAAAGCAGAGATGCATGATGTTCCCTATCGTCAATTGATAGGATCATTAATGTATTTGTCGGTCGCAACAAGACCAGACATTACATTTGCAGTGAATTTCTTGAGCCAATTCAACAATAATCCAGGAAAACCCTACTGGATGGCCACAAAACGAGTTCTGAGATACTTGAAAGGCACACGTACACAAGAAATAACTTTCAAACGCGATATAGAGCCTTTAACAGGATATGTGGACGCTGACTAGGCATCAAATGTCAATGACCAAAGATCATTCACCGAATACGTATTCAAGTATGCCTGAGGAGCCGTTAATTGGAAATCCCGTAAGCAACGAATTGTCGCGTTGTCAACAACAGAGGCAGAGTACATGGCGCTTTCTGAAGCCTCTAAAAAAACTGTTTATCTAAGAAGGTTCCTAAACGAATTGCATTCCGAATGTGAAAAATCCCCAACGGTAATTCAAAGTGACAATCAATTCTTGAGACCTTGAGAGTATGCGGCGCGTACTCTGTATTTTTCAAAATCTCTTGAGAGAACGCGGCACACACAGCGCGTACCCTTTGGGGATAATCCTGATATGAAGTATTTTATAATGTCGCCACTAATAGCAAAAAATGTATTTCCAGTGCTTCCCCAAAGGGTACGCGCTGTGTGTGCCACGTACTCTCAAGAAATTTTGAAAAATACCGAATACGCGCCGCGTACCTCTCTAGTCCCGAATTTTTGTATTCTGGGTTTGGGGGGCAACTTTCAACGAACTTCAGTCTTTTTTTTTTTCCCCTAGTCATTTACAAACTTGAATGTAAACAAATGAGGAAAATCCTCTGAACTACCCTCCCAAGCCTCAAAATAACATCCCTGCATGAGACTAGAGAGGAAAGAAAAACTCATGAAAGTGGCAACCGCCACTTTAGGCTTGGATAGACGATAGACGACCAGTCAAATGACAGTCAGCGCGGCGCTGTGAGGTCACCAAGTCCAGTAACCCCGCAATTTCAATACTCCTTAATTAAGACAGCACTGCATACTCTCAATAATTTTCTTCAGGACAACCCTCTGCATTTTACGTAATTTTGCATATGGCAGAAAATTGTATAAAGTATTCATGTAGGAAATAAATAAATAAAAATTGAGAATCTCTCTTCCTCGGTATGAATGCATATACTTTTATTAAGGGAAAGGCCATATTAAGTTTGTGATTAAGATAAAACGTCAGCAGAGAAAATTACGCATTCACGCATTTCATAAAGTCGACCGGGTGGTGTTTTATCTGTTAATAATTGAAAAGCACTGATAATTTTTCCGAAACTAAAACATGAATAACTTCACAGGTATTCTTGTACTTTTTTTCTTTATATCTAACATAAATTGATTTAAAGAAATGAATGGATAAATAATATGAAATTAAAAATTTCAAAGTCGGGTTTGAGCCGAAAACAGCCCCAAAACTGGGGATCACACATAAAATATTTTTCTCCTCTGTTCTAAAAAAACAGGGAAGACACTTGTCCCTCCTCACCCCCCTACACACTCCCAGAATGCACCTATAGCTTTAAACTTTCTATGATTTCTCTTTTATGTAGCTTTTAAACTGTTTTCAGAAGGACGGGTATTGAACTCAGTCGATCAGTTTCACTTGTAAATAGCTCCAAAGGTTGTCGATGTTTAATTAAATATCTATCTACAGCTACACATTTATAATTTCACAAACGTTAAAATATAATATTAATATCTTATATACTTTCTCTATGCACCTAAATCAACACATCCTGGAAAAACATAGTCAAAATGAAATTAATAACGGATTCCGAAATAACAAAAGCTTTTAACTTGCTATAACAAAATTGGTGCTTTGAACCCGAGTGTGGAGGTATTTTTCCAAAAACCATAGGGATGGGGACAGAGGGCTCAAATGCACAGGGTCCCGGATCCTATAAGGGCGACGCAGAACTTTAATAAATTAACATATATAATTTGTTATTATACAAAATAGTCCAGGGGAGCCCAATCTGCTAAATTGCCTAGAAGTCCATATATCCTGTCCCCAGCCCTGAAGAAAGGTATATATATATATACAGTATATGTATACAGTGACTCCAAATATTTAGAATACACTTCTTTTTGTACAAAATTTCATATTTAATTTTATGGATCTGGAGTAATGGACATAAATTATGCACATTTTGACTCTTTATGCATAAATTAATTATGAAATTGTGGCATTTCGTCATAATTAATTATTTGCTTTGAAAACTGATTTTTCTAAAAGAAAAGTTAGTATATTCTCATTTTTTTAATGACTTCATATAGTAGAGAAAAAGGTGGTATTATGGGCCATGGATATATTATGAGCCCTCTCAATATCTTTTAATACAGCTCGCTGAACTTGGCCGTAAGTAGGGGGAAAAGGAGGATTCTGCATAACTTGCTTTCCTGGCGTGCTAATGTTAAAGTATAGGCGGCGTCAGTCAGCAGCCTGGCGCACCTGGCGCAGGGCCGTTCTCAGGGTTGCACGAATATTTGGCGCGTTTGTTTTTTATTTATTTGGTGTTTTTGAACTTTTTCCCAAAAAAAATTTTTTCGATTTTTTTTTTAATCGAAAGTTTTTAATTTCTGTTTTTTTTTCAATCGAGAGGTTTTGTTTCGTTTTTTTTGATATTTGTTTAACTTTTTAATTTTCTTTAAATTTTTATTCTTTTTTTTAAACAGTTTACAATTTTCTTTAAATTTTTATATTTTTAGTAAAGTTCACGAATGTTAAACTCATGATTACACGTTGTCTAATATAATTAAATGTAACAAAGAATTAAATCCGCCAGATTAATTTTAAGATTTTGAGACTAAATACAAGGCAAAAGCGGCTAAACGTTATTGTCTTATTATGATTTTTAAATAATTACAAGTTTGTAATTAGATAATTTCAATCACATTCAAATTCTTATTTTAAAGTATACTCTATGATTGGTGATTTCATGTCAACTCTAGCTCTCACTTTCATTCCTAACAATTATCAGCGTTTTCCAACCACGTCTATCATGAATTTTCACGTTCGGTTTAATTCCACACATTTTGTCAACAAATCAATAGGGGGTCCCCTCCACCTCTAAGACGGGGTTCGAAACATTTTCCCCGCAGATGTCTGATGTGGGATCGAAATGTTAGAGACCGGTCGAAAATAACCCCAAGGAATTTTGTCTCCTAAACCACTCTGATAACATCATTTCCCATTCGGAGCTTCGGGTCTAAATGTAAACCATGTTTACGATAAAAATGTACGCAAAACGGTTTTTTGCACTGAAAATTTAAATCCGTTATTAGCTGTTCATTACATAATTTTATTAGAGTCAATTGAAGTTGTCTCTCAACAAGGTTCATATTGCCTGCTCTACAAGAAATTTGCAGGCCATCATCGTATAATAAGCTTTTACAGTTGTGGAGAGGTCTTTAACCACATCACTGAGCCTTAAAATGAAAAGAATAGGACTAAGAACGCAGCACTGCGGAACACCTTATTCTTGCGGGACAGTGTGAGAAAGAGTGACTCCGATAAGTACTTGGAAAGTTCTGTTATCTAGAAATTTTTTATGGACATTGGTATATTACCCCTAAGGCCACATTGATGGAGGTCTCTGAGTATGCCTTTTCTATGTCGAAAAATATAGATACAAGGTGTTCCCTTTTAACAAAGGCCTCTCTGATGGAGGTTTCTAAATTCAAAAGGTTATCTATTGTTGATCTCATTCGACGGAAACCACCTTGACATGATGGTAAATGGTTTCTGTTTTCTAGATAATACATCAACCTATTGCAGACCATCTTTTCTAATAGTTTGTAAAAGCAACTAGTTAAGGCAACAGGTCGGTAATTTGAAGGATTATTTGGATCTTTGCCTGGTTTAGGAAAAGGTATAGTAATGGCTTTGCGCCATGCCTCCGGGAAAGACTGTTCTATTTAAATCCTATTGAACAGAACTTGAACATTTTCAAGGGATTTGACAGACAGGTTGCCGATCATTGATATTTGATCGGGTCCAGGGGCAGTATTTTTAGACCGATGTAATGCACATTTTAATTCAATAAAGGTAAATGGGATATTATAGGGAGATGATGTGTTTTCCCGGAAATTAAAAATTTGTTTTTCTTGATGTCTTTTTATGGACTAGAATGAGGGAATGTAGTTGGTACTGCTTAAGATATTAGAACAAGCAGTAGCCAATGAATTGGCTATTCCCTGGACATCACTGAATTTCATCCCATTACTCTCTAAAATAGAAAGTGGATGTGAAGTGTAATTTCCGTTTATTTTTTAAATTTTATCCCAAATTACCTATGAATTTGTGACAGTTGTTATGCCAAAAATATACCTTTTCCAAGATTCCTTCTTTGATTTTTGTCGGATGGATCTCACCTTGGCTCTGGCTCTTTTGAACATAATTAAATTTGTTTGCGTGGGGTATCGGCGAAATACACCCCATGCCTTTTTTTGTTCTTTATAAGCAATTTTATAATCGTTGTTCCACCAGGGTTTTGGTATTTTTGGGAAGTGTTCCATGATTTTTGGAATTGAATATTTTGTTGCCTGCAGAATTTGATCGGTGACCATTTTAAGTGCTTCGATAAGCCACGCTTCTGGGAATAACTGCTCTGTCCAAATCCTATTGAATAAGGTTAAAATATTTTCAAAGGATATGAAAGACAAGTTCCTGATCACTGTATAATGGATTTGATCAGGTCCAGGGGCGGTATTTTTGGACCGATGTAATGCACATTTTAATTCAAAAAAGCTAAACAGGATGCTATAGGGAGATATTGTTTTCCTTGATGTCTTTTTATGGATTGGAAAGAGGGAATGTAGTTGGTGCTGCTTGAGACATTAGAGAAAGCAGTTGCCAATGTATTAGCTATTTCCTGAACATCACCGACTTAAATGTGTCAAGGATTTTGGAACTGAATATTTTGCTGCCTGCAGAATGTGATCGTTGACTATTTACAATGCTTCGTTAATATTAGGTGTGTTTACCATAGTGCTAATGATGTTTGTTAGAGTACAATAAAGTTCCTAGTTAGCTTTTTCAATTATCCGTTTTGGGTTCTGTGATGGCATATAAGAACCCTGCCCAGTATAATTCAGGACGATGGGGAAATGATCGCTTCGAAGCGGATCTTGTTTTGCTTCCCATCTCCATACGGGAAGAAGAGATGGCGAACAAATTGTAAAGTCTATTGCTGAGAAACTTTGGTTTGCAGAATGTATGTGATGGATGTTCCAGTATTCATTATTGTAAGTGATTGGTTATTGATAAAGGCTTCTATTGTACGTCCCCCTTGATTTGTGTTCTCACAGCCCCATAAAGTGCTACGAGAATTTAAAATCCCCAAGCAGGAGGAATAGAGTTGGCAGCTGATTAACCAAATCATAGAGTAAAGTCAAATTGATATTTTGATTTGGTGGAAGGTATAAAGAACATATTGTGGTTTCAGCTACAATTGACAGGCGAATGGCTATTGCTTTTGATGTTGTATTGAGATTAATGCTTGTGAAGGGAATTGGTTATTGACAACAACCGCAACTCCTCCACAAGCTCTATTATTGCCTACATTATCTTTTCTAATAACAGCATAATTTCCGATAAAAGCCATAGTTATGTTTTAGCAGAGTCTCTTGAAAAGCAAAGCATATAGGTTGGTATGTGTTAATGTGTTTAATATCCTCTATGTTGCATCAGAAATCACGACAGTTCCATTGAATAATAGAGCACAGAGCCATTATGGATAGGTGAATGTGTGCCTACCCCCAGTTTTACTCTGCAAGTCAGCTTGTTGGCTGACTAGAGAGAAGGTATTTTTTGTTGGAGTGGAAGGTACTACTGGGTCATCTGCCATTTCAGAAAAGGAATTGTCATCCTCTTCCAGAGAGAGATTTTCCCAATTATTATTATTTTTTGTAACTTTTTTGGGGTCAGTTTTCAGAAAATCCTTCCTATGGAGTTGGATTTGTTTTGTGTATTTTTCTTTAACTTTTTTTTTGGTTTGGTCATTTTATTTTCTGTGTTAGTTGGTCGGTCATAGTTCGGTATTACCGTTTGAGTGTCTATTGTTATTTTTTTAATATTAGGTTGAGAGACTACTGAAGCATATGATTTAGTTTGAATTGGGTGACTTAATACTGCTTTCTAGCTTCAGGATATGGAATATAGCCAATAACTTTGATTTCTATTCTGTCTTTTTCTTCTTTCCATTTAGGACAAGAGTGTGAAAATGCCGCGTGTTCACCCTTGCAGTTGATGCAGCAAAGGGTGTTTGATGGACTTTCCTCATTGCCATGGCCTACTAATGCATATTTTGAGTAGGTAGC
This sequence comes from Dysdera silvatica, assembly GCA_006491805.2. Lineage (NCBI taxonomy): Eukaryota > Metazoa > Arthropoda > Arachnida > Araneae > Dysderidae > Dysdera > Dysdera silvatica. The sequence goes on along the minus strand of QLNU02015360.1, from coordinate 305,864,550 downwards.
TTTGCCACGGCATGAAATTTTGGAATGTCCATAATGATGGCATTGGAAGCATCTTGCCAGGTTGGCTACGTATGGTTGGACCGGACGCGAGAGGTAGCCGGCTTTTATGGATGGTGGTATTTTTGGTCTATTGAAAGTTAGTATATGTTTGGTTTTAATGATATTGCCATATCGTCGAATTGTTATTTTTTTGCTGATATTACACCTTGTTCAGAAAGTTCTGTTACTATTTCTTGTTATTCAATATAAATGAAGTCTATTTCAGATATTACGCCCTTTGAACTATTTAGTGAGTTATGTGGAGATATTTTGATTTCTATACTGACCATATGTTTAGTAATGACGCAGCTTGTTGCGGATTGTTTAGTTCTATTAGTAAGCTGGATCTTAATATCCTTGTATTTTTAACTGTTCCACATATTCCTTGCATGGCTTTTTCTATGGCAAAAGGGGTATAGTTCTTTAAATTCTGGCCTTTCTGATGTTACTATAATGAAAGTTAGGAGGATCTTATTACCTTGCTTTTCATCAACTTCGTTACTGTTTTTTTTTCTTTTTTGTGTTGGTCCTTCGTTCGTTGAGTTGGTTTTTTTTTGAAAATTTTCCGTGCATGTTTGATTAACTGGAGGGAAGTATACAGTCATCAGCTGCATTACCTCCATCACAGACTAGAAGGCTAATTACAATGGGGTTTTGCCTATACCCCTCAGAGGTGATTGTTCACGACACTGTACACAAGTGTCATTCAGCCATCAGCATGATCTCACCTTTTCCATTTATCCAGGCTTGGGACTGGCATAGAGTTATAAAAACAACCCTAAGGCTGGGTTACTAGGTAATAGCCATTTTCTGAACTTATGGGAGACGTACAACTTGAGAAATTGTTCCATCAATACTTTAATATTTTACACGATTTTTGACAAAGTTTGAGTTAGAAGTGTCCTTGGTTGGGAGTA
>QLNU02015360.1:305805521-305863494 GCA_006491805.2 Dysdera silvatica | reverse complement strand
TCCCATATATGCACATATATAAAATGCCCTTTATGGAATTTTTAAAATCCTTCCTTTTCCCCCTTCATCATTTATGGCTATATCTGCCACATTCAAAATTTTAAAATTAGTGAAATAGTCACGAAAAATTGGTGTAATTTTGAAAATCACAAATGCAATTACTTAAACTATTTACATACATTTCATGTAAAGATAGCAATTTTAGTAAACAACCAGCTAAGTTATAATACACTTGCATCATTTTTCAAATGGAAAAACTAAAAATTTAATATTTTACTTTTAAGTATTTTTTCTAATTACAGACAGACTGTCTGTGGTTTTACGGTTCAAAGACTACAATGGTCATGCTGCGATGGTTCTTATTAGAGAAAAGTATTAACATATTAACTACTATAGTGTTTTTGGAAAGTATTTGTTTTTTTGGCATGAAAATGAAACGATATTTTTATAAAAAGAAAAGTTTTATTTAAGTGTTGTTCATTTTTTTTACCACTTTTTGCCATTTATTCAAGTAATAATATGATTTCACACTTCTGAAACTTCTGGTTCTGAGTCACAAAAAATTGAATTACGTGATTTTTGACATATTTATATGAATCAAACATTTTATCTACAAAAGAATTTTGAAGAGAAATTAAGTTTAGATGAAACTGCATTACATCGAAAATACACAATTTTTTTGAAAGCTTCAGAACTGAACCTGAAACAAGGTTTTCAGCTTTTAAATGTTTGGAAATTTAAGTGTTTGGCGACAAATCAAATCTCTTTGAGAATATGTGGGATCCACATATCGAGCTTTGAAATCAAACCAAAATGCTCATGAGCAGTTGAATTTGATAAATTCAATTTCTCAACAATTTTTGTGTCCTGTGACGATTTGCATCCATCAATGCCTTGGTTTGCTCTTCACTGGCCTGTTAGAACATGGTACATCTTAGAGATTCAAACGAGCAGAATGAAATTAAAAATACACTGAAATTCTCAACGTATTTATTGTGTATAATACGAATAAAAACTCAATCGTATTTCAACCAGTCACACAGGTTTGCGTAGTATGTCAACAAACATATTTTCACGAGCAGAATGAAATTTTCCAAACCAATTCTGACACTAGTGTCCAGTCAACATATACTTGCCATACATGGCACACAATGTTTTCTTACTTGCACACCATATTTGAACTTACGGTAACAAAAACGTATATGTGATGAAAACGCTCACTTTTTATTTTTAATGTGACGTCAAACCAAAATAACTTCATAGATTTCAACACAATTTATTTTCAATGAAGCTTGTAAAGTTTGTTGTCCAAACGCATAATGATTTTATGGTTTTGAATGATGTTGGCTACTTAAAAGGATCACGAATGTCATCTATGTGATATATACGAAAATACTTCCCGAATAAATGGTTTAAAAAAAAAAATCCTTATTTTACTACATGCACACATTATTTTTTGATTTATCAAACATTTGTTTGTTCCAGATTACATACCGTACCAAGAAAAAGTGACAGCTGGAATTACCTCTCAGTCCCACTCTACATTATTCTAATTTAGTCTCAGGTTCCTCAATCATCAAAAAACTTGTGTTCCAATAATTGCAATAAAATAAAGCACTGATTTTAAATGTGTATTCCAAAAATAGACAATGCATTATTAACAAGGCGTCTACCCAAATTCTATTTCAAACTTCCCTGACTTTTCCAGACCAAATCGATTTCCAGTCGCTAATTACAGTAAACAACACACAATGCGCCCGCGAAAATTTGCCCAATCAAAGCAAGTTTCAAGACCATAAAAATCCATTAATGCAAACCCCAAAGCCATTTATAACTCAATTATAGTGAATTTACAAATTCAAAAGCTGTATTAAAAAGTGTATTTCTTTACACTAAAAACTTGCACTAATTAAATATTTACAGCAACATTTCCATTTGGCCCTTCTTGAGTTCATTATAAAAGAGTTTAACTATATAATCGCAAAGCTGATGCTTCATCTTCTATTTCATTTAAAATGTGTATGACTATATATAACAAAAAGGAGATTGGTATGATCAAAATCCCTTACAGATTAAATAATTTAGCTAAAAACACTTTTTGTTTTTCAAGTTTTAGTTACATATTTGGCAAACATTTTCTCCTGAGAAATATATAGGCTTAATAATTTTATATAAATTATATTAGTTTTGGTGCAAAATGGTAACTTTTGGAAGAAGTTTAGTCAAAAGTACAAGTTTTTCAAATTTTTCAGTAGGTAATGTGGTATGAAAAGCACAGTTCAGGAAAATTATTTTAATAAGTTATTTATTATAACAATGAATTTCAAATTTCCCTGACTTTTACAGTTAGAAAAAGCTCCTGACTTTTCCAGGTATTCCAGATGAGTAGCCACCCTGTATTAAATGCATGAAAAATACAATAAAAAAGTAACAAAATGCATTACATCACAATGAACAATAATTTTCATGCTATTTAGCATAAGAACTCCAACTGCACGTTTTATCAGGATTTTTAACCCTGTTTTTCATCTTAAGAGAAATGTGCCCATGATGGAAAAACTACTTCAAACCCTGTTCTTTCCAATGATGCTGAAAGAAATCGAATCTGTGATGACACATTTTCCAATATTTAAGGTGGAACCCAGGCAACTTTTGATAATTTTGTGTTTGACAGCATTTTTTAGTGTAATATCTCTACATCCAATTGAGTAATTAGGCTGATAATTTTACAATACATTACATTATGCATCTTTCATAAGTACATCAAATGACATGTTTCTCTGATTGTTCATTCTGAAAATTATAAATATCAAAATTGAACTTAAATTTGTGAATAGATTTTATTGACCAATTTTACCCCTCATCCTACAAGGGGATACTTTTTGTGGGTTTTTAGCATGTTTTTTTCTGATCCATAGTAAAAAGTTTTAGAATTTTCATTTTCAGAATAAAAGCTGTTTTATTTACCGAGTTATAAGCACTGAAACTTTGAATGTTCTGAATAATGAATGAATGAAATAAATTCCATTTATTCATCAAGGCATTTCAATACAGTAAAACTTCATTAAGACGAATACTAAGGTAGAACAGATCAGCTGTTCGTCTTAACAGTAATTCGTATTATCCATAAAGGATGAGGGGGATTACACACATTACTAAGTTATTTATCCTATCTCTGGTATTTCCATATACACATTTGGCTATTATATGTTATTAATTCATTGTATTTTATTATAGCACATATATTTTGTAACAAAAGCAATAGTACATACATTTTTAACTTGGATATGTAGTAGATGGAGTCAAAAATTGTCATTGTTTTACTATATGTACATATTATGGTTTTGTGAGTTCATACTCAAATTTGTACATGAACAACATTTTAAAGGAGTTCATATATTAGTGTATTTTAAACATTCCTGAAATGCACATTTGATTTGGGGGAAGGTGTAGAGAAATCTGTCAGATTTTTATTGCTTATTATATAATTTCTAAATAACAATTAACATTAAAATTATGATATATAGGACAATTGTTCTCTAACCATAATTTATTTAACTCACATTTTCTGCCAGGCATATTGAGTGCACATGTGTAAAACAAAAATATCATTCCCACCAATCACCTAGTCAAGTTTAACTAATACGTATCACCTCGGCCTAACGTTCCTTCCTCTGACATTCATATGATCAAGCGGTTGTATTCGAATAGTGACTTGATCATTACCAAGGCAGACAAAGGTAGCGAAGTAGTCGTCATGGACAAAACCAATTACACTGAAGGTGTCAACAACCTTATCGAGGATGGCCCATACATTAAAATCAACGTCAACCTTTCCACCTCCCAACTCTCACCTGTTGGGCAAGACTGTTTGCAACTCTGTTGTCTTGGATCCAAAAACCAAGAAAGCTGTAGTTCCATCTATTGCTAACGTTGCCAGACTTTACGCTCTTTCCAAGATCCATAAGCCTGGCATTCCATTCCGTCCCATAGTTTCCAACATCGGCACCACCTCTAATTTACTTGCCAAATTATTGGTTCGCACATTCTCTCCTCTTTTAACTAACAACCGTTTCACAATTCTTAACTCTTCTGAATTATTTTGAAACTCAAGTCCACCTCTTCCTTCGGTACATCAAAAATGATCTCATTCAATGTCAAGAGTTTGTTTACTAACGTTCCTGTTCATGGCACTCTTGATTCTCTCATCTTTCATATGAGGGAATTTCATTTTACAGATGTCAAGGTTCGGGAATTGGTAACGTTCACCAAACTTTGTATCACCCAAACATGTTTCACCTTCAGTGAACAACTTTACAAACAAACCGGCGGTCTTGCAATGGGTAACCCCCACTTTCGTCCATCCTATGTGACATTTATATGTATTTTGTCTAAGAAAAAATTCTTAAACTTTTTCCATTCAAATTTTGAATCAGATATGTGGATGATACATTCACAATTCTCCCCGATAATTTTACAGATCTTTCTGACATTACCTTCACTCTCAATTCGGTGAACCCCCACATCCAATTTACGTTTGAAGATGACAATAACTGTACTTTGCTTTTCCTGGACATCCTTGTACATAGAACGCCATATGGATTTCTAATGCAAGTTTATCGTAAGCTTTTTGCTGAGAGTCTGCCGCCCCACACTACTTCCGAACATCTACAAAGCCAAAAATGAGCACATTTTACTGGATGTGGGCTTTCAAATTTTCTTCAACCAGTGAATTCCTCAATAGTGAACTCAACCACATTCGGGACATCGCTTTAGATCGCGGCTACAATCCTGGCATTATCGGAGCCTTGAGATGACTTTCACGACCCAAGCGGAACACCACTCCCTCTATTGGCTCGACTCATTCCGAAGATACTATCTGCATCCCCTTTGTGCTACTCATTTCTTCAAAGATTGCCTCCATACTCCGTAGATTTAAATAAATTCAGGACAGTTTTCACTCTATCTAACAAATTAGGCTGTTCTAAGCTCAAGGACGTGATTTCTGACACCAATTTTTGGGGAATTTACTGCATCCCATGCCAATGTGACTTAATACACATTGGCCAGACACGACGGGCTCTTCGCTTCCGTTTGAAAGAAACCTATATTCGAAAACAAGAACTACATACATCAGCTCTGGCTAAGTACGCCTGGAAAGTTGGTCACAGCTTTTCCTTCAATAAGGCCCAACTAACTGAAAAAGTCTGTTCTCCATTGGAGCTGGATTTCTATGAAGCCTTCCACATTTTATCTAACTCTGTTACCACCGTTAATGACCAGATTTCTCACAATAGCATTTCTTCCAGTTGGAGAGCACTCCTTCATCTAATAGCTTGAGACGTGGCCGGTAACCCATAGCATTTAATTCTTTATCCCATAGCCGGAGAATCATCCGTGACGGCAACTGTGAATGTTCTTGCATGTGTATTACAATACTATTTTGTATCGGTCTGATGAAGATAGCTGTTGCTAACGAAATAGCTATCACTGTTTCTAATTTTAATTGACCGATTATTGTGTTTTGTACCAGCTGATGATTGTTTTTGACATTACTTCCCGCCATGCAGTTCCAAACAATGTATAAAGAATCCAGTACAGAATGATCTTGAATTAAACTTTTTGATGAAAACAGTAAGTGGCCTGGCGAATTAGTTCTCTTCGATGAAAGGTCTTCAAGCTGCATATTATCCCTTGATCACAAGGTTGTAGCCTAGATGTGGTGTTTCAGGGAAGGAACTCAAGTTTTATAGCTTTAAGGGGGTAAGGAAAGATGAAATCCGGGGGGGGAAGGGAATTTCACTTTTTGTTAATTTCTAAGTCTTTGAAATCTTTTCTTTAAAAGACTTAGTTCTAAATTTTTGCAAGGGAGCCATTTACAGTTCTACATGGCATTTGGATAGTTTTGGGCTTCATTTGCAGCTCTATATTTTATATTGAGCTCTGTATTATTAATTATTATGTTTGTACTAAATGTTTGCACTTTCAAAGCAGCAGAAGATCCAGACGAACTGTAATATTGTACTGGATTGTATTAAAACCATGGAATTTGATTAATATTTTTTTTTTTTACTTTAAAGCTCTTTTTCTCAAAATATGTTTGTTTATGGCTTATGTACCTTTTCTGAAAAACCTACAAGAGTTATTGCTCTGAAATTTTTAGAGGCTATAAAGCCTGTAAGTCTACATATTTTAATGTAAGCTTTTATTTTTATAATTTTTATTTTTTACATGAATCTTGAAAACGAAAATTATGCCACAGAAAAGGGATCATTATTAAACAAATCTTAAAGAAATATAAGAGCCCACATTAAAGTATGTAAAAGTATCATATTCTTACATGGTAAAAAAATTGGGAAGCTGTAATGAGTAGTTTCTGAGAAAAAGGTATATAAAATTTAACATGGGCTTCAATGGTCTTTCCTTACCCCATTAATCCTGAAATGGTGCAGTAAATGTTAGAGATGAGACAGAATCAGCTTGAGCCTGGGCTCTACATTTCATATTATTTTCGGGCTCGGGTGGGCCAAGGCTCATGAGACGGATGCAACTGGAGCCAAAAATTGACTTTTCTATATTGAAGTTTCGGGCTCAGACTCAAATTTCCACAAAGTATTTGAGGCTCAGATAGGCTCAAATGGCAAGTCTTCAGGCCCAGGCTTCAAAATTTGAGCCCCAACTCATATCTAATGTACATAATAGTTATCCAGAATGAGACACACCCTTTTACCTTGTTAGAACTTCTAGTCTAGCTGTTTTACACATTTACTGGAAAGTCTGGAAGTTACCCACACCTTTTTCGTGAAGTCATATGCCACCGATAATGTTTTTAGGGATTTGAAGAATGTTGGCTTTGCTGACTTGCCAATAACTAGCAACAGCAACTTTTTTGTTCTATCCCTATTGCAAGCCACTAAAGCAGTTAATCTTTGTTGCTGCACTTGCCTCCAGAACACTTTAGACCTTTTAAGGATAAGGTGCAATTAGAAGTTTTCACAAGAAAATTATAGTCACATCCGCATTATATATGTCAGACACTGCATGCTTCTTCAAAATTTTCGGTAATCTGACATTAAGGAATTTGTCTATTATTTCAACGTTTACGCCGGCTTCTTCACCATAAACCTTTCTGCAAATTATCCAATGCCTGTCCTCAAATCTTTATAATCATTCAGATAAGCATTTAAAATCACACTCAGAGCATCAAAAAAAACAAAAAAAACCCACCACCACACAGCCCTTTTCTTGTAAAATTGCACCTGTAAGTGCTAGACTTCACTATCGGATTTCTCTGATTCACTTCAACAACATTATTTGAATTTCCTCATTTTTGGCAATTCTCATTTATTTTTTAAGCAAACTCAAACTGATTAACTGCACAGCAGTTTCAATTTAACAATTTTTAAAATCGCTGATGAAGTATTCCTCGCAATTCTAAGTTCTAAGGTAAATTTTGTTTTACTCAACTTCACATAATTCACACATTTAAAATTTCTAACTTTCTTTTAAAGCACAATGATTTCTTTGCTTTGAGATTCATTTTTGCACCTAATCGTTCAAGGAATCAAGTAGATGAACAGTGGAAAAGACAGCATCAAGCAGAAAACATTCACAAAAGAAAGAACTGTCTTTTGATTGTCTCATAATATGAATTTAGCCCACTAATGCACTCAATCACATCAAGATGGACTACACTTGAATAGCATTTATGATTACAGAAACTATTTTTTAGTTCTTATTGCATGTAAATGCTAAGAGGAAATGTTTGTTATGCAATTGTATATAAAAGTCACCACTCGCACATGTTTAGTCTAGTAACTACAGTCCGTTGAAATTATCAGTGAGAAACTTTGATCTTACAAAGTGTGTTTTGTGTTTGTGTTAAGCAGAAGACATTTTTTAAGGGCCATTGATTATTAGTTCATGGTAAATGGCATGTTGTCTTAACAATGTTAGTGTTAAAGAAAAAAATAACACAAGGATTCCTATACAATTTGATGGAACCTCAGAAAACTGTTCACATTAAAAGTAAAAGTCTTAAGCATGTTTGTTTTAATGAAGTTTGACTATATAATAATAAACTCCTGTTTGTAAAAATTGCAACACCATGAAGGAATCACTTGATTGAGCTGAAACTTTCAGGAAATGCAAATTAGGGTATGCTATTCAAATGATTAGAATTTCAGAGTCATCACGCATGCGTGGGCTGAGCAGCGCCCTCTGAACTGCTGATGGATCCGTATAAATAGAGGGCTGTAGCGGGGCGTGTATGGCTATCTGCTAGTGGTAAACGTTACATGAGACGTCACTATGCCTCTATGATGAAAGAGGGCGGCATTTCAGCAAGTTACGGAGTTTGAACGGGGACGAATGATCGGCCTTCGTGAAGGAGGGTTTTCTTATCGTGCAATAGCAGCTCGTATGGGGCGTAACAGCAGCACAGTGATGCGAGTGTGGAAGCAGTGGGTTCAAGAGAACCAGACAACTCGGAAATCCGGGAGTGGACGCCGAAAGGTGACGTCAGCACGGGATGATAGACACCTGGTCCGCATGGCGGTGACGGACCGTTTTGCTTCATCTGGACAGTTGGCAGAACGTTGGTGCACTGCTACAGGTGTATCATTGTGTGCTTCATCAATTCGTCGGCGTCTACTGCACCGTGGACTGCGTGCAAGAGTTCCTTTATACAGGATCCCTCTGACGCAAAACCTGCGGCTACAATGGGCTCATGGACATAGAGACTGGCGTGCTGATTGGCAACAAGTGGTGTTTTCTGATGAATCCCGCTTTAATTTGGGGTACAGTGATGGCCGCATCTGTGTTAGACGCTATACCGGTGAACGCCACCTTCCGGAGTGCGTTATCCAACGTCATAGTGGACGATACCCCAGAGTTATAGTCTGGGGTGCGATTGCGTATCATGGACGATCTCAGCTGCTACGAATTGTGGGTAATCTTAACAGCAACCGGTACATCAATGAAGTTCTGGAGCCCGAAGTTGTTCCCTTCCTTCAAGGCATTCCCGGAGCTGTATTTCAACAGGACAATGCCCGCCCACATATTGCCAGGAATGTTCAAGACTTCTTTTCATCACAACAGATACAGCTTCTTCCTTGGCCTGCCTATTCGCCGGATATGTCGCCGATTGAACATGTGTGGGATTTCGTTGGTCGGCGTCTCGCTCGTGATCCTCGTCCCATAGCTACTACAGATGAACTTTGGGGTCGCATACAAGCAATCTGGAATGCTCTTCCTCAGGCACACATTCAACATCTGTTTGATTCCATGCCACGTCGTATAGCATCACTTATTGCAGCGCGTGGTGGCTTCACCAAATACTGATTTTCGACATGTAATATTGTTTTTTTGCTTTGTAATTTTAATCGTTTATTTGTATCAACACAGGTCGTTTGTACATTAAATTTCATTCAATTCGGACGAGTCCTTCATGGTGTTGCAATTTTTACAAACATGAGTATATAAAAATCAATAAAACATTACAATATAATATAATAAAACAATTAAAATTTTAAATAAAAAACACTTCAAAGCTTTGATTGGAGGTTGGAGAAAAAGCTGAATAAATCAACTTGACAAGCTCTGACCCTTGAACACTAACTCTCTTGGCTTTCAACCCGCTATGGGAAGGATCTTCAAACAGAAAGCCCACTTGGATATTTTATATTGTGGCCTAACAATTTGCATATGTTCATTTCTAACACTTATCCATAACCAGTTAAAATTTTAATAAAATTGAAGGGGGTTGAGTGTGGACCCGCAGGCCATATGGCACGGAATAACACTTATGTAATTCTAAAATATGAAATACATTTCATGTTTCCTAAAGGAGTTTTATTTCCACTTATGTCACTTTTAAAAAGTCATTACTATATGTAAATACACTGAAAACGTAAAGGAGGTTAGTTGGTTGTATTTTATGGTGCAAGGACAGTGAGGGCAATTCTGTGCCAAACAAGGTGGGAAAAGGCAAATGAGAATGATTTTCATAACGTAAAAGAAGTGTAAGCATTAATACATTGCAAATATTATCTGCATGTCCTCATAATAAGCTTTGAATGAAAAGTACTTATATCCGATTGTACACATACTTGGATTTGCTATTTGCAGGAAAACAGTAAAGAATATACTGATGATGCAATAAATTAAGGACAACATTCCTCCATAGAAAAATAGCAGACTTCCTTCATACTTTTTCATACCAATCCCTCCTAAAATATTTCCAACTGCCATTCCTAAATACAAAATAGCCATAATTTTAGAATAAAAAAAAATTTAAGAAATTTTTTAAAACCACTAAAAAACATGTAAAATTATTATAGAACATGTAAACCAACCTATTAAATATGCATAGAGGGAAAGAAAGGCTTGCCAAATCCAGTTGCCATGGTAATCAGATTGTTTGCAGATAGCGAGTAGAAAACATTCTTTGCCTATTACTTTCCTAAGTTTTTTTTTTATTAAAGCAGGTAAGTACAGTTTTTCGTGATTTGTTAAGCCCCGTACATATAAAGGGTGTTCCAAAACCAATGAAATGAAATTTCAGGGGTAACAGAACACACCGAAACAAACACTTTTCATCATAGAATACATGATGCAAGTGAAGAGGTTTTGTTCTAAAGGGACTTTCAGGTGCCAGAAAGATCTTTCAGGCAGGGATGGCTTAAGGGATGGGTGACCTGGGCAGCTGCCATGTTCCCGTTTGGATGAGGGCACCAAACTGAAGTCAAGTTCAATTTTTTTTTAATTCACCCAACAGTAAAAAATCTCTCTAAAAAGGAAAAAGTTCGTAGAAATTTTTAGAGACATCTTTAGAGAAATTCTTTCAGAGACTTTTGGCACACTTTTATATGGCTCACTGTGTATCTGTGAAAATCTGTTTTTGCCGGAGGAGGAGGGGGGGGGGGCAGTAAAAAGCAACCAGTGTCAGGCTGCACAGGTTCAAAATCAACCTCGAACCACCCCTGCTTTCAGGTATATATATATAAATGCAGTAGCTTTTGTATGCAGGGTCATTAGCAACTCAAAACGAATTGGTATAGCAATGTGGAGAAGGCGGACATGCAATTGTGATGGTAGGGAAGTGTATAGGCTTTGCCGAAAGTGCTTTCCCAATAGGCGTGTTCCCCATCATAGAATGTTTTCTTGCTTACACAACAAACTGTCCGAAAAGGGATCCTTCAGTGCTGCCATGCACAATATAGGTCGTGGCAGAAGTGTGAAAATTCCAGCTAAGTCAGGAAAGATTCTACGTGAGGTGATTATAATGTTTGTTCATGTAATATAATTTATATATTTATTTGATGTCCGAAATTTTTATTTTATTTCATTTCATTATGCCCAGCAGACATTTTGCTTTGTCTTAAATATAGCTTTATTTTATATTTTGTGCCTATCCCGTTTTTGCATTACGTAAGCTTCATATGTGTCGAGAAATGGAAAGTGCCCTCTAGGTATGTAACCACTTCACTAGTGACTATGCATTCTATGATGAAAAGTGTTTATTTCGGTGTGTTCCATCACCCCTGAATGTTTGTTCCATTAGTTTTGAAACACCCAGTACATATAGGGCTGGACAAATCATAGCGAATCGTACTGCCAGAGAAGAAAGTATTCGACTACTTCAAGAAGACAGTCTTGGATCATTAGCTTAGGAAAAGATGATTTTCTACTTGCCAGCTGCAAAAATCTAGTCGCCAATGACGACAAGATTTTTCGAGTCCTGTTTATTTACTGAAGTGCTAAAAGTCAAGGCATACCTCTCCAATATTATGTGGAGCCTACCTCTCTAATATTATGTGGAGCCTACTTAAGGTTGGCAAAGGACAGAAACTGAACATGGAATGGACACAACTCATCATCAAGAGAGATGTGCAACCATTTTGTTTCAATAGTCGCCTATAATTATGTAGTTATGGCAGGTGCTGGAGCTTGTGCATGAATGGCTCTTTCGATCATATCCCACATGTGCTTCACAGGGTTCATGTTTGGCTATCTAGGTGGCTAAATCATGTCCAGGAACTATCCTGAATGCTCGTCAAATCAGTCACAAACAATATGGGCCTGATGACATGCAGCATTATCATCCTGGGATATCCCAACATCATTTGGGTAGGTGAAGTCCATAAAAGATTGCAAATAGTCACCAAGCAGCTGAACATAATGATTTCCTGTCAATGACTGATTCATTTTGACCAGAGAACCTAATCTATGCTAACCCCCACCATTATGGAATTATCACCAGCTTGCACAATGCTTTCTTAACAAGTCAGATCTATAGCTTCGTGCCATTTGAGCCACACTTGAACTTGACCATCAGCTTGTTGCAACTGGAAACATACTCATTGGGCCACGCTACCCTTTTCCAGACATGTAGGGTCCATTGCACATGATCCCGAGCCTAGGAGAGGTGCTGATGGCAATGATCTGCTGTGAGTCAAGGCATTCAAGTCGGTCTTCTGCTGTCATATTTCATCAATGCTAAATTCTGCTGCATGGACCTCAGAGACATGCCTCTAATATACCCCCTCATTGAATGCGACAGTCAATTCATGCAGTGTCATTTGTTGGTTTGCATGGATGCTTCTGCTCAGATGTCACTGGTCCTAATCATTCAGCAGATGTGAACGGCCACTGCGTTGTCCCTTGTGGGAGGTAGTGCCTTTCATGAGGTACTCTCTTTACACCATTGACACTGTGGAACGAGGAATCTTAAAGGCTGCAACAACTTTTGAAATGCTATGCCCCATGTGTCGAGTTCCAATAATCAATCCATATTCAAGCTTGATTAATTCTCATCAGGTAGCCATTATCACTTTAACATTTTACAAGATATTCAAAAGTTCAACATACAGCACTGACAATCATCTGACTCTTTATACCTCTTAATACAATGCCAGCACCATTTGTAAATGCATACACTGTTATCCCATAACTTTTGGCACTTCAGTGTATATATATTTATAAACTCGGTTATAGCAATGACTTGAGTATTACGTTAAAATTGTGAGATTCTCTCACTAGCCTATTTATCGGTTATAATGTCAAAGTTTTAAAAGTCCCTTGAATATCATTATAACTGAATTTGACTGAATATTGTAAAACATGAATTTCTTACAAAATATTCTATATATCTTTGCATATCACTTGTTTTGGATTCCATCAGGCAGTACCTGATGTTAGTGTTCGTTAACTGAATTGAAGTAAAGACTACGAAAACTAATAGAATATTTTTTCACATACAAAAGATCTGAACAAAACACAATGGTGATTTGAAAAATAGAATTTCAAGCTTTAATATTAAAAAAAGATAAAAGCTCTAGCTGCATCTTTAGGAGTTGCATATTATTTCAAAATTTCACTAATAAAACTCTAGAACACACTTTCTCCAACTCTCTTACACACACACACACACATACATATAATATATATATACGATTCACATACAGTAAGTCACGGAAAAGGATAGATCACCTTTTATACCTTAACTTTTAGGAAACGCAAAAAGTTTGCCATGATCTCATTCTATAGTTTTTTGAACATGTTACCTTTTGATACAATAAATTTCAACTTCAGAAATGCAGGTAAAAAACAAAATTTCATTTTTTTCTCATATTATTTTGAATGCAACACATGTTTTTTACACTGTTAGAAAACCTATTTAACTATACTAACCTACCTATTTAACTAATACCCTTACAGATGCAACGCAAATTGCTGAGGAGTTCGTTAATTTCTTTACTGATTATCTTGTATCCCTTGTTGATAATTTTAATAATGCCGAAAAATAACTGTCATGGAAATAACTGTCATGACTACGAAATTCAAGATTCACTGCTGTTAAATCCGACTTCAGAATCAGAGATTTTGTCGACTATTCGAAAACTTAACCCACGAAAGGGATCGGGACACGATGGTATTCACCCTAGAGCAGGGGTTTTCAACTCGTAGCCCGCCGACATATTTTATGCGGCCTGCCAGCTCATGAAAAAATACAAATTATTTCGAGCAAAAAAAAAAGGCCCTTGCTCCCTCTGTGTCTGAAATCGATGTATTTTATTCTGTTCACATTTTGTAATAAATATTTTAAAATGCTAGAGAACTAAAGTAATACGCGGTCTTCCCTCAGTCGTGTTTTACTTTAGTTTTCCAGCGTATATGGGCATTAGGAGTAGTTTTATTGATTTGCAGTGCAACAGTGATTTAAAAAAAATTCAAGTTGGGACTCGCTGAATTCTATTTTAAATATGTCGATAAGAACATCTTTCTAACCATCTGACTGCATGTTCAGAAAGTTCATAAGAAGGGGTGACAGAGCTAGATCTCCATAGATTCATATACTATATGCTGCTCAAAAGTATCCAGACACTTTGGATTTTTTGTTTTTTTTTTCGAATTTCTAAAAAACTACTCTGCCAATTATTCTCTAACTTTGGAGATATATAGAACATACTTGAACGCCCACTTTTCAAGGAAATTTCGGTGACTTGTGCATTTAGGGGACCACCCACATATTGACAAAGTGAAAAAATATATTTGATCACCCTGTATCATAAAAAGCTGGAAATTATTTGTAACTTTCAGAAAATATTTAACCAGCTATGCTTAATGCCTGTGTGCATTTTTGTAAAACAAACATGTATATTCATGAAGATAGAAACGTTTCTTTAAGAAAACCCAAATTTTGTCACATATTTTTTGCTTATAATATCCACAATTTTCAGTCAAATTTCACGAAACTTACAGAACATTTGTCAACGTACAAGAAAAATATTATACTTAAATTAGAAATTAATATATTGAATACACGATGAGATATGAGCATTTGAAGAAAATAATTTTTTACTGCGCATGCGCGAAAGATATGAATAACTTTCTTTCATAATTTTGTAGTCAATAGTATAGGGCAACTTAAAAAAAATACCAGTGGGATATCTTGAAAATTCAGAAAGTTATCGACGATATAGTGAGCCGTATTTCTCTAATTCTCTGAAAGTAGCTAGATGATAAGGGTTTTTTCCACAAATTGTCATATTCCAAATTACCAAACACCCCTGTTCTGAAAATGAAATATTCCAGATTTATGCAAATAAGGATCAAAAGTATCCGGACACCCCTCTACGTGGTGGATTCTGTTAGTGACGTCAAATTTCTAGCTCTCAGACAAGTATAAAAGAAGTCTGACGAGTTAACAATTATAATTTCAAAGCTAGAAAAGTAAAATGGGAGGAAAGGGCGAGCTAAATGATTTTGAACGTGGTGAAGTCATTGGTTGTCACCGCTGTGGAAAATCTGTTCGTGAGATTTCTGTGATGTTACGAGTGCCCCGTTCCACCGTTAATGATGTTATCGTAAAGTGGGAACATACGGGGACTACAACGGTGCATCCACGACCTGGTCGACCACTTCGTCTAGTAGACAGGGAACGCAGAGTGCTGAAGAGAGTTGTGAAAGCGAACCGCATGAAATCGACGGAAAATCCGATTGTGCGGATTTTCAAAAAGCCTCTGGATGCAACGTCAGCACAAAAACAGTTCGTCAGGAACTGCAAAGTCTTGGTTTTCATGGCCGAGCAGCTGCATATAAACCAAGCATTACTGCAATCAATGTCAAGCGTCGCTTACAATGATTCAAAGTGTGCAAAACATGGAGCCTGCAGCAGTGGCGTGAAGTGTTATGGAGCGATGAATCACGGTACACTATTTGGCAATCAGATGGTAGAGTCTGGGTGTGGAGAATGCTGGGTAAACGCTTTTTACTTGACTGTATTGTGCCGCAAGTTAAGTTTGGTGGTGGAAACATAATGGTTTGGGGCTGTTTATCATGGTTCGGGCTGAGCCCTCTGCTTCCTATGAAGGGAATTCTGAAGATGGAAGGCTATCTCGACATTTTAGGCAGTTCCATGTTGTCTACATTGTGACAACAGTTTGGAGTGGGTTCATTCTTGTTTCAACAAGATCATGCTCCTATCCACACAGCACAGGCTGTACAGAGCTGGCTTGCTGACATGGATGTTGAGGAATTGGACTGGCATGCTCTGAGCCCAGACCTAATTGCTGGTACGATAATGTGGCCCGCGGGCCAACAAAATTAAGCAAAACAGGTCCTTGGATTGAAAAAGGTTGAAGACCCCTGCCCTAGAGTTGTACATCATCTACAGGAGGCTATTTCTCATCCATTGATTCACATTTTTAACTTAATTTTTACAACAGGTATTATCCCCCCCCCCAAGATTTAAAAACTGCTATAATTATTCCTATTTTTAAAAAGGGAAACAAAACTGATATAACAAACTATGGGCCAATATCAATACTTTCAGTTTTCGCCAAAATCTTTAAAAGAATCTTACACTCTCATTTACAATCATTCTCTTTGCATAAAATTATTTCTATGAACCAATTTGACTTCACGCAAGAGAAATCAACTGAATACACTTTACTAACTGCAACAGGTTATATTTATTCAGCCTTGGATAATTCAGATACGGTGATTGGTGTTTTTTTAATTTAAGCAAAGCTTTTGATGTAATAGATCATGCAAAACTTTTACATAAACTTAACCTTGTTGGAATTCATGGGACTGCAAATTTGTTTTTCAAGAACTATTTGACTGAGAGAAAACAGTCTGTGAGACTGGGTGATACGTTGTTTTCAACTCACTTCTTGCGATATGGTGTTCCGTAGGGATCGGTTCTGGGCCTTTTCTCATTTTCTTTTTACATTAATGACATTTTTCCCTTGTAACATCCTCTAAGACAGGGATTGAAAAATCCCTTGAAATCTTAGGAGCCAGGCTAGAAAACTTAGGAGACAGAAAAAACAGTGCAATCTAATTTTTTGAAAAAATAAATTAGCACAAATAAGATCCTACTAAGTAGATAAATATTCAATTTATACACACTTTACGCATTGCGTTTATGTCCTTCGACATGCTTCGCAGCTTTTGTTTTAAAATATCAGTTTGGTATTTTAAAAAGAAAAGAGCTTTTATGCAAAGGGATTTCCACCATATTAAAGGATTTGTTTCTCACTTTCAGCATTATCAAATAGTTATTTAATTCTACTTCAGCTTCTCTTTGAATTCATCGCTGGCTTATCCAAAGTATCATCCATATCTTCAAGTAACTCTGATAAATCCTTCATACAATAGACTCATTTATTTGGTTACTAGTTGGTTTATTAAATCGCAAATATAGGTATATGTGTTGTGTAGTAGTTTCTTTAATTTTTCTTTAAAACCTCACCTTGAGTAACTGCAACCATATAAAATGATTGCGATCGTTCCAATTGTGCTCTTGACTCCTCTCCGATACGGCCCTGACATGCAACATTTCAAGTACCCTCGCATACACTCCCTGAATATCGAATATCGTAGTCGTAGCTACAATAGCAGCCAAGAAAAGTGATGGGGGTTCTGGGCCTTCCACGACACGGCTTTGACATATGACATTTCAAGTGCCCTCAAGTACACTCTCTGAATATGGAATATCGTAGTCTTAGCTCCAATAGTAGCCTAGAAAAAAGATAGGACTCTGCTATGAACAAATCGATTTTATAAATAAAGCTGTGTGAGTGGACTGCACAATGGTTAAAGGAGTTACTATTCAAGGAAGTATAGTTCCTGCAAAGCCTATAGGAAGGAAGTTACTAATTTTTATGATTAATTTATGATGTTAACTTAATATTTAATTATTAGTCCCTTAAGGGAAGTAAACAAACAATCAGAATTTATTATATTTGCCTTGTATATACAATTATAATGTTGTATTTAATGTGGCATCGAATTTGCAGAAGCTGAAAACCTTAGCATCATGAATTCATTTTTTAAGAAGAAACCGCAAAGAAAATGGACATGGAAACACCCCAATGGGGGAACTAGCGAAATTGACTATATCCTGGCAAACAAGAAATCAATTATTGAAGATTGCAGTGTACTGAACAGATTTAATACTGGAAGTGATCATCGAATGGTGAGATGTAAAGTGCACTTAAATACTAAATTAGAAAGGCAGAAGCTCATTAGGAAACAAGTAAGTAAGAGGGTGGATTTAAAGAAATTAAAAGAAAATACCGAGGCATTCAAGTTGGAATTAAAAAATCGCTTTTCTGCACTGGAAGGACTTATTGATGAAAGTGATATCTCAGAAGCAAATGAAAACATTGTTAAGACAATAGTTGAAACTGCTGGGGAAATTGGTGGTGTAACCTGTAAAAAGCACAATAGCAAATTATCTGAGAAGACGAAACAGCTCATGAAAAGGCGAAGAGATATGAAGGTGGACAATCGAAATACCAGTTCCAGGATTGAGTACATAGAACTTTGTAAAACTCTGCGCAAAAGCATGAAAGAAGACATAAGAAAATTCAACTGTGAGTTAGTAAGGAAGGCCATTGAAAATAACAAGAGCCTTAGGGTTGTTAAAGGAAGTTTATCTGTTGGGAAGAAACACATCATTGCATTAAAAGGAGAGGATGGCACCGTAACAAGAAATAGGGAAGAAATACTTAGAAGAGTTGAAGAATTCTACAAAAAACTATATGAAAGTAACAGTGGATTAAACGAAGACACTGAAATAGTCGAAGGAACAGCTCCTAAAATCTTAAAAGAAGAAGTTTCATTTGCAATAAAAAGTATGAAGAAAGGAAGAGCCCCTGGCGATGATGGTATTACATTAGATATCCTAAAAGAAGCTGGAGAATATGTAGAAGACATACTTGCAAAATTCTTTACCAAATGTCTTAACAGCGGTAACATACCAAACCAATGGGATTCTGCAACAGTAATTCTTTTGCATAAAAAAGGTGATAAAGAGGATTTGAAAAATTACCGACCAATTAGCTTGTTACCTGCTATTTATAAAATCTTCACAAAAGTGCTAACACATCGCCTGCAGAAAAAATTAGATGCAGCTCAACCAAGAGAACAAGCTGGATTTCGAAGTGGATTCAGTACAGTGGACCATATTCAAGTATTAAGAGAATTAATTGAAAGAACACATGAATATGAACTTCCATTGTGTGTTGCATTTATTGACTATGAGAAGGCCTTTGACTCTATTAAAACATCAGCAGTCATCAACTCTTTAAGATCAACAGACATTGAGGATGTGTACATTGACATGGTGAAACGTGTGTATAAAAATGCAAGTGCAAAATTTCGGTTACATAAAGATACCAAAACTATCAAAATTGGTAAAGGTGTGAGGCAGGGAGATACCATTTCTCCAAAACTTTTTACTTCAGCTTTACAGATGATTTTTCAGCTGATAAATTGGAATAACAAGGGAATAAAAATAAATGGTGAATATTTAAATCATTTGCGGTTTGCTGATGACATTGTTATTTTTTCAACGAACCCATTAGAACTCCAAGACATGGTACAGGAGCTCTCAACTAGAAGTAAAGAAGTTGGACTCAAGATGAACCTACAAAAAACTAAGATCATGTTCAATAATTTCGTAGAGGAAACAAAAATACAAGTTGACAACATTGAGCTAGAAATTGCTGATTCATATATTTACACAGCACATTCGGAAGAAACAGTTTTATCCTGAAGGGAAAATTGATTTTGTGTCTAAAAAGAAAGGTCTTCAACCAGTGTGTATTGCCAGTCCTCTCTTATGGATCAGAGACATGGAGTCTAACAATTGCAGCAATACGGAAGTTACAGACAACCCAAAGGAGCATGGAGAGGTGCATGCTTGGAATAACTAGGGGAAAAAAAACACTTGGGTGAGAGAGCAAACAGGAGACATCATTGTAAGTAAAAAGGCTGACACGGCAATGTGCTGGGCATATCGCAAGAAGAACTGATCAATGATGAACAATTGAAATTCTCAACTGAATTCCAAGAGACCACCGAAGACCTAGAAAACGTCCTCAAACTAGATGGGTGGATGAAATAAGAAAACAGGTTGGGGTGACGTGGAAGCGAATTGCTCAGGATAGACTTGTGTGGAAAGCATTTGGAGAGACCTTCATCCAGCAGTGGATAGATAATGGTTGAATATGATGATGACGACTTAATGTACACAGATTTATCAGAAAAACACACACACACAAACCCGATTTGTGCGTGGTAGTAAATAATTTGAACCTTTGTAGTATGACAAAGACAAGGTTTCCAGCGGACTTTTCACAAGAAACCAGGAAAATAAGAATTTATGAAGAAAAAGACCAATAAGGACCTAATACAGGGATTTGTACATGACTTTTTTAAAAACAGAGTTGATATCCTTTTCAAATTTTTATTTTTAAATATTGGACCTTTTCAAGGAGAGAACACAAAAATTGTATTTTATTTATATATATTAATTATATTTTATGTGTGTATGTGTATATACATATTACATCCCCCCTCCCCACAAGTAGATCTAAGGAGCAAGCAGTGAAAAATAAACAGTGCTGGTTTATTCAAAACAAATCCCAGATATTTATTATGCAGCCTCAACAATTGTTTAAATTTAAAATGAAAATTAAAATCCAATTCACTAAATTATGATATATATATATACATAAATTAGGGAACAATTTTGTTAACTGATGAAATAGTGTAAATAAAAAAGTACATATATCGAAGAATTATTAATTCAGAGGTTTCAGAAGGCGTTACAACAATCTAATGGCCACGGAAAGTTGATCTTGATGTTTTAAATAAAAAAAAAAGTGAATTCATTTTAACATAAAGCGTGAAATAAGAAAGTGAAAACAAAACTTCTTTCCTATTACAAAATTCTCATATTGCACTCACCTGCTTTAAAAAATATGCATCAATAAAGTTATGTACCGGGTTATGTCCAGTAAAACAAAATAATAATATAAAATATTATAATTTATAATAATATAAAAAATAATAAAATTTTTTTAAAGTAATTTATTTATTCCCTAATATTTTGGAAAATAAAAGCCAAAATATTAAAAACTTTCAATTTTAATAACTCAATTTATCTAAAAATTTCTTTGACACACACTTTTATCACTCCCATCTCCCTCAAACCCCAAAAAAGACAAATGCAATTAAAGCACAGCATTTGGACGTGTGTGTATTAACGGCGGCTTATCTCCACAAAATTATCGTAGTAATGAGAAATAAATGCAAAATTTGTTTGTTGGTATATGGGGGCCCATTATAATTAAATACAGCCAATGAAAAAATAAGAAAAGGATGCAGACCGAATAGGGAGTTATGGCTGGGTTTCAAATTTCGAAGCCCACTTATTGTCAGAAAAGTTTAAAAATAACCAGGTGATTGTAAATTATGATTTTTTTTCCTTGATTAAGAAAGCAAGATTCTTAAAATAAATGCGTAAATTTTACACATCAATAAACTACACCTATCGTACATGTGACGTCCCGCAGCTTTCTCTGACAAATCAGCATTCAACAATGTGAATTTTATGGCACCGTGATTGCTTCCGGAAATGCCTTTGTAAACATATAAACATTACATATTATTTACGCTCAATTAATCTCTGATTAAGTGTCCATTGAACATAAAAAAAGGAAAATAGAGACCAAAGGATAAATAAAAAAAAATTATACAAACTTGAGACGAAAATATGGATCTTCAAGTAAAAAATGGACCAACAGGGAGCCCTGCAATGAAATTCTTTAAAACAGTGGAAGCATTTGCTTCATAAAATAATTATTCCTAATATTTAAAATGTCAGAGGGCCAGGCCTGTAGGCAAGCCTGGGAATGGCCCCAGTTGCCTCATTGATATATATGCAAGCACAAATGTTTTTCTCATAGGCAAGCAGTTAGGAATTTTCCAATAGGGGCACAAGGCCTAGGAAAAGAGAGCCATAGTTAAAAATTTTCCCCTCCCACTCAATTCTCCCTCCATAAAATTTAAAATACAAACTTTGATATATATTAATATTACAGTATTTGTAGTTGCAATAGACTTAAAAAAAAAATAAAGCTATCAGAGGAGCATCAAATTTATTTGGGTTTATTGTGACATAACATCTAAATTCTCTACCGTCGCTGGCAATTATTTTATATTCGTAAGTCTGCAGGTATCCTGTGTCCCATATGCTCTTTGCATTGCCTCATTTACCCCTTTATCCTGGCTACAGGCGGCTTTTCAGTTAGATATTTTGCAATTCATGCTATTTTGAAAAATTCAGCTCATGATACCTTACATTACACTTAACACAACTACTTGTTTTGATATTCTCAGAAAAGTAAATAAGCTTTCTAACAGTGTAAAAACATAGATGTGCTATTCAAAATGAGAGAAAAAAAAAATGAAATATCTATTTTTTACTTGTGTACTAAGTTGAAACCTAATGTGTTTATAGTATCAAAAGGTGTCATATTCAAAGAGAGTTTTAAAATGAGATCTTAATGACTTTTAAGATTCCTAGAAACTGAGATATTAAGAATGATCAGTCATTTTTAGGACATACTGTACAAGAAGAGAGATTATTTGTAAAAGGTGACTGATATTTATATGGAACAAAATATTAGCTTACTGACTCTGCCAGTAAGCTAATGTCTCATGATCAGTACAGGCAGAAAAATTTTTAGCTGTAAAATATAAATTTAAAGATTTGAACAATAAATACAAAGATGGAGGATCAGATTAAATAAATCTCTCTTTAGTATCATAGTATAAAACTAGTATCTTCAAAACGTTCGCATACAGCAGCTCCTAGTTTTCAGGTAGTTTAGGATGCTTCTTATTAAGGTTCTTATCTTTATAAGAATGAGGATAATCACTAAAATAACTAAGACTGTTGATCTTCCTTTTCCTTGCCGGTTTTGTAAAAAGTATTGTTATACCTGAATTCTTCATATGTATTAAAGGATTTTTTTTTTTTTTTAAATTCTGCCATCAAAAACACTCAAATCATAACTATACATTGAACAAAATGTGAACTTAACACTTTTAAATGAATTTCTAATAAATGGAAATTTCTTGCTACAAGAAGTTTCGAAGATCTGAAAATACTGTCTGGGTTATGTTTCAACATTCCTCTATGCACATGACTCGTATACTGGAAGTGGATTTTTTTTAAAAATCCATAAAATTTTTAGAGTTTACTGTGAACTTTATTATTCTTTTTATAAAATATTCGCAAAGGGTGGCAAGTATAAAAATTAAAGATGGTACATACATGGTTTCATATTTAAATCATAATACAGAAAAACTTCTTATTAGTGGATAAGGTGAGCAGTCGAAAACATAAAAAAAATAAGCATTTATAAGCTCTTTTTTTAAACGCCCCAAGAGGAAAAAATAAGGACTCTCGCTCTCACATGGAAGTGTATGTATTTCTATATACAGATATATGTGCACTACTTCTCAATCATTAAGTAGACCCATGTATTATTTTTCAAAGCTACAAACTTCTGAATACGATGTGGTTATAAAATAATTAAATGGTTTAATAGTTAGATGTAAATACTATGTAAATATATAACATAATCACAGGGATCCCAGCCGACTTTTCACAAGAAATTAGGAAAATAAAGACCAATACGGACCAAATTTAAAAAAAAGGACCATTAGGGACCTAACACAATGATTTGCACATGAATTTTGTTTAAATAATTGTCACTTAAAATGTAAAGAGAGTGCCTTGATATCCCTTTTCTGATCTTTTTTAAATATTGATCCTTTTTCATAAGGAACAATTATAAAAAATTACATTTTATACTCGATCTCCCCCCCTCCCCCACATCCAAAAAAAAACTAATGAGCAAGGAGAACTGAGAAATAAAGTAAACAGTGCTGATTTTACTCAAAACAGAAGCCAGATATTTATTATGTAACCTCAATAATTGCTTAAATTCGAAAGATATATAAAAAGAGAAATAAAAAATAAAATCCAATTCATTAAATTATGACATATATAAAAATTATGAAACAATTTTGTTAACTGATACAATAAACAGTATTGTTAAAAAAAAGGAACATGTATCAAAGAAGCATTATTGATTCAGAGGTTACAAAAGGCACTGCAACAATCTAATGGCCACGAAAGTTTATCTCAATATTCTAAAAGTAAGTGAATTTCATTTAATTATAAAGTGTGAAATGAGAAATTAAAAGAAAAAGTTTCGTTCCTATAACAAAATTCTTATATCATACTTGCTAGCTTTCAAAATTGTACATCAATAAAATTATGTACTATGCTATGTTATCTCCAGTAAAATCAAAAACTTAGAATACCATTTATTCACTAATATTTTGGGAAGTAAAAGCTGAAGTATTAAAACTTTCAATTTTAATAAATCAATTTATTTAAAAATTGTTTCGTGATCCCATCCCCCACCTTTGAAAAAAAAAAAACACACACAAAAGCAATTAAAACACAGCTTTTAAAGGCATATCAGAAGCGGCATATCTCCGTGAAATTATTGAAGAAATGAGAAACAAATGGAAAATTTGTTTGTTGGTACATGGGCCATTCTAATGAAATACAGCCAATGAAAACAAACAAGCACCAACATTCACAAAAAGGATGTTAACAGACTGAATATGGAGTTGTGGCTGAGTGTCAAATTTTGAAGTGCACATATCGTTGGAGAGGTTTAAAAAAACAACCAGGTGATTGCAAATGATAAGTATTTTTTTCCCTTCGATTAAGAAAGCAAGGTTCTTGAAACAACTGAGTAAATTTTACGCTTTAATAAAATACTGGTGTGCATGGAAGAGAATGAACAGAAAGCCATTTTATTACAGAGTTTATAAACTCTAAAGTATGCATGCCAGTATCCAGAGGGGGTGAACCTTTAGGGAGTGGTCCCTCCCAAAACAAGATTTGTAATAGGACTGCGAAAATACCTACATGTATTTACTCATCAAACTTCTAAAAAGGGGAGGAAAAAGTTATCAAACTCTAAATTATTAAAATCCTGACCACAAGGTCTCATTTTGCAGACCATTAATTTGAAAATACTTTAAAGAAAGAAAAGAATAGCAGCCATTTTCTTTAAAAAAAGGGGGGGAGGGGGCTTTTTGAAAAATCAAATTTTGATGGCAAAACTACAAGTAAAAAATTACAATTATGTCTGAAGGCAAAATTAGTATTTCCTCATTTATTTTTGTATGATCTATTTCAGTAGCGTAGCAATTCAAAACTCATGGGGAGGCTCAAGTGGCTTCAAAGAAGATCATGTGATGCGGTCTTAGAGAAAATAATGTGTTTTGATATACAATGGGTGAGGGGCCTTGAGCCCCCTGAGTTGACATTGGAATTCTGGTTTGGGGCCTGGTAGTAAAGGAGGCAAAGACCCAGTGGCCCAGCAGGAAACTTTTTCTAATTACACACAGTTTAAAAAACCAGCAGTCATTAGATGGGAATAAATTCTTTTAAAAATATCAATAAATAAAAAAATTGAAGTACTACAACTCCAATTCAAAATATTATAATAATGAAAAATAAAGCACATAGTGGTTTGAGATTTGCATTTATTTTGGTAGAAATGACTGATTAAGAATTTTAAAGTGTACCATCACATTCTACATATTTTGTAGATGAACACAACATAAAAAAATTAGTATGACATTGCAGAGTTTTCTTACAATGAATTTTTTCCAAAAATTAAAAAAATTAGAACATGAAAAAAATAGTATAATTCATTTAAACGAAAAACATTGTGAATAGTTAATATTCAGTGGCATTTCCCTTGGCCTTAATAACATCACGTAGATGATCTGGAATACTATGCACTAATTTTTTACAGTCATCTTTGCTGATAGTTGCCAAAACGGATTTCACACTTTCCATGAGTTCACGTTTGTCCTTTGGAGCTAAATTCTGAAGGTGTTCCTTAGTTACACATCACATATTTTCGATGGGTTTTAAATTGGGCGAATTGGTCGGCCAAGTATTTACTTTGATTTTATTATTATTAAGCCAAGAAGTGGTAACCTTTGACGTGTGGAAAGATGCAGAGTCTTATTGGAAGATGAAGTCATCCTCAAATAGATGTCCCGATGATTGCATCATAAGAGGCCCAAGTTATCTCCTTGCATACTTCTGAATTTACTCTTCCTGTCCAAATACACAGTTTTCCCAAGCCCTCATTCACCCTCAAATCATAACAGAGGTACTAAACTTCACTGAGCATTTCAAACAATCTGTAGTAAAAGTTTCTTGCTTGCAAAGCCAAACACGGATACCCTGATGACAGTGGTAAATGCAAAACATTGATTCATCGCTAAAAAGTTCATCATCCCAGTTCTGAATTCTCCATTTATAATCTGTCTTTGCACCATCACACTCTGGTTCTTTTTTGCTTGCTGTGTTTTGGGCACAGATGATTGAAAATCAAGTTCATGAAGTCCTCGCAGTGTGGTAGTTGTGAAGCATCCACTTCTTGTTCTCGCCACTATCTACTTACGAATCTCAGGCTCCTGAAGCGGTTTGTAATCACAATACATTTCAGCATTATGTCTTGCCTTAGTATGGTTATTCGCTTACGACCACTATTTGCACGATTATTTTTAAAATTTTGATTTCTAGAATAATTTTTTAAAATTTTATTCACAGTTTCTTGAGAGCAATTCACTTTTTCAGCAATCATCTGTTTACTAAGTACCTCATTGTGTAGATTCTATTCATGATCTTAGTGGCGTCTGGTATCCCGTATTTTATGTTTTGCTTTAACAGGCTTTCAAACAAGCTGCTCGCGCCTGGCTCTACAGTGGCCCCATTTATGCAAATTTCATCATCAATGCTGACTAATCACATCATTTTACAGATATTCTAATATTTTGAATCGGCGCTGGGAATATTTTAATTCTTTGAAAAATTTCAATAATTTTTCATAAAATCTCTATCAATTCTTTAGACACATGTGAACAATATATTATATACTAGCTTATTGTGAACGTTTAATAATTTTGTCGTTCTTCTCCGTTGCTTATTTTTATAGATATCATGTATTTTATAAGATAATGCAATACATTTTTTGGTTATTCTGATATTTTGAATTGGAGTTGTATGTATATATGTGTGTAAAAGGAGGATATATAGCACCCCTGCTTCAGAAGTAACCCAAGTCAAAATCTATC
Organism: Dysdera silvatica; assembly: GCA_006491805.2. NCBI lineage: Eukaryota > Metazoa > Arthropoda > Arachnida > Araneae > Dysderidae > Dysdera > Dysdera silvatica. Next base: position 305,836,446 of record QLNU02015360.1, on the reverse strand, counting down.
GATTTGCGTCTTGAGTAATTTTAAATTGCATAATACTGAATAAACTATTGTGTACGTTTCTTGCAGAAACTATTGGAAGGTTAGATGTGTCAGTTTTGATGAAGATAGATATGACATTACTGATCTAAATGGTGTTTTTAACTGGAATTTTAAAATGTTTGAGTTGCGTAACTTCAGTAGCAGGATTGCGATATATTAAAAAATAATAATAACCCGTTAGTTTTTGACATCCTCTGAATGGGGGGGGGAAAGATATGCTACACTTTTTAAGGGCTCACAAATTCTATCCTTGCCTGCTTGTCTGGAGTTGTAATCCCACCACATGTTAAAGATGCAAATTACAAATTTAGGATAGTAGCCACTGGCCAGTAGGTTCATTTTATTTAGTATCCAATCACTGGTGACAGAAGGGGGGGGCAAATGGCGTAGCTGCAGAGGGCGCCGAGCAAAGGGACATCAAAAACAGATGCAACATATATATACAGGGTGGTCCTAAACTCTACCGACAAAATAAGAGGAGTTGTTGTGAACACCAAATAAGGCATATTTGCCCATATCCCTGTGTCTACAAAGGGGCCGGTGTGGCTGTAGAGCGTAACTACTGTTTACGTCCATATTGTTGCTACATAGTCAATTACATTAATTATATACAATTTAGGTGACTGAGCTAAATAATACAGTAGAGACAAAGAAATCCGGAATTCTGTTTCCTGATCTGTGTTACTGTTTAGTGAAAATAAGCCTAAAACTTTCTTTTAACACACAGGAAAATAATTGAGAACTGCCAAGTATGTGTAACAGGTGAAGAACATCAAAATAAGCATGTTTTTATCAGTGAATTATTTTTTTTCCAAAAATTAGCCGTCCGGGCACTGCAGCGAATTTAATGTTTGCATCCACCACATTCAAGGTTTCCACAAATGGCTACAATGCACCATTTCAAGAATTTTTCAAATTATTTGATATTAATGGGCATTGGGTTCTCTTTATTTGGCGACTTTCTAAAATCAGTTAAATTCACCGGAATTGTATGTGTAGAATCCATGGTCGCAACTGAAGTGACAGATTCTACACATACAATTCTGATGAATATAACTGGTTTTAGAAAGTTGCCTGAGTGAGCCCGACGTCCGTTGACATTAAATAATTTTGAAAATTCGTGAAACGGCGAATTGTAGCTATTTGTGAAAACCTTGAATGTGGTGGATGCAAACACTAAATTCACTGAACAAAAAATGTTTATTTTGATGTTCTTCACCTGTTACACATACTTGGCAGTTCCCAACTCTTTTCCAGTGTGTTAAAAAAGGCAGTTTTAGGCTTATTTTCACTACACAGTAACACAGATCAAAATCAGAAAACGGAATTCCGGATTTCTTCGTCTCTGCTGTATTATTAGCTCATTCACTTAAATTATGCATCAAAAATTGCATTTAATTCATGCAATTGGTTATGCAACAACAACTTGCATGCAAACAGTAGTTACGCTCTACAGCCAAACTGGCCCCTTTGCAGACATGGGAAAATATACCTTATTTGGTGTCCTCAACAACTCCTTATTTTGCCGATAGAGTTAAGGACCACCCTGTATGTATATATATATATCAGTGTTCATTCTAAGTTTATTTTGTGGGACAGAGTGCCTTGCTGCCCTCTTATGAAAATATGTGGTGCCCTGCCTGCCCTCGTAAAAAAATTTGCACCCTACTGGAAATCTGTTCTTTTTCGAAAAACGCCACCAAAAATATATCTTTGGTTCAATATACCTCACCTGCTTAGAATGAACCTCCGTATAAAACCATTTTTTTAATCCCATTCAATTTCCTGTATTTATAATGTCATCAGATACAACGGCCTCCAGATATTGCGAACCAACAGTCAGTCCCTTGAGGTTTGCTGCAGTGGGGTTCGACCATAGTTTAAATGCAGTGGTTAGTCAAGACCCGTTATTCGTTAAGAAAAAAATGAAATAGTTTGTTAAATTTCTTTAATTAGTAATCTAATTTGTTAATGTCATTATATCTATACATGCTGTAAACATTTTTTTAACCCCCTTCGAAATTAAATCCTGGTTACTGTCTTGCTCACTCACCATACCAAAATACCACACGCAGTCATAAATACAAGTGATAAAACATCCAGGATGTAAGCCTTCTATTTTCACAGGTAAAGTTTTCTCCTTGTTACATAAGTTGAAAATGAGAGCTAGTGTTTTATTACTGCTGATTCTTCTAGCCTCAGTTGTTCCAAAATTGTCTGTTGGTTGAAAGCTGTAGAACGATCTTGTTTCTGGAACAGTTTGATGATTTTTGGAAAGCCTTTCCAAAGCCAAGCAAGCAGAAACAACTGCTTTTGTAGAAATAAGTTGGACATTAATATTTGTAATGTTGAATTTTCAAAACTCGAAAAGTTCATTCCTTGTTATAATTTGTCTGTTCAGATGTCGTTGAAGATTTTCCTTTCTAGCTAAAAGTTATACAGTATCCCCCACTTCATCACATTTTGTTTTACTGTAACTGGTTGCAAAAAATGACCACTTGGCTTTTAGTTGAAAGTCCTTCTCATATAGACACAGATTCATGATGATGTATTTATTTTTATACTGCCCATCACTGAAGTAGTGAATGCTCGTGATATGTGGCTAGTTCTCTTTCAAAAAAGCAGTCACAGTTTTTTGGAGCTCATAATACCATACTCACATCATGCTTAAGGTCATCTGATATGATAAAAAGAGGTAAAATCTGTTTTTGATTGCTTGCATCCTTGCAGTGAATCATGACAGGATGAATAGTGCATGAATCTCAGGTCCAGTGGATAACCTTGAGCCTCTTTTTGTATTGTGAAAGCATAATTTTCACTAAAATCCATTGAAATAACTGTATTTGAGGAAACCGTTTCCTTTACACTTTTACAAAATGAAGCTTGTTATTTAGCAATGTATGAATGAGGTATAAACTTGTTCAGCTTTTCTACTAACTTATCAATATAATTATACTAACTCACCAACTGAGCTTAAGCACCGGATCATTTTACTTTGGTCAGTCGAAACCCACTAATTGTACTCGACAACTTCATCATCATCGCAGTTCTCAAATTTTTAATTAATATTAAGTACTAATCAAAATTGAATATGCTCAGTTGTATATACCTATCTGTTAACCAAACAGTTTCAGTTAAAAAAATCCAACACAGTTTATAAAAAACTAAATCAGATAAAAAAACAACTGTAAAACATAACCGCCAATTATGCATGTTACACTTGCAACAGCCTGTGATTGACTGATTAGTGGATGTGAAGTTCTGTTTGCTGAGCAGGCTCACTTGTTTAGACCAGAAAGTTGTATGTCTAAACAACTTTAGACATACAAGTTCCATTTTTAAACAAGTATGCCTGCTAAGTAGATAGAGCACCATGAAATGTTTTTGTCACAACTGGAGTGTTTTGATTGCATATATGAAGATTTCTTGAAATAAGTTACTGTTATTGAGCTGACAATTTTAGAACAAGTTTTTAAAACTAAATTAAATTGTAATGTATTTTTTTTTACTTAAGCCTAATTGTTAAAAACAAGGAAATCAGTTACCTTATTTCTAAATAATCACAATTAAGATATAATCATGCATAACCTATTTTATAACTTTTTTTTTACCTGATTAACAATATTAAATCTACTTTATTATTAAATTCCTTAAATGGGCCTTACCTAATTTTATTTGAAAGTGGTTGATATTTGACACTTTAATATAATTTTACTAAAATGGTAATTTTAATTCAACAATTTCAAGAAAATGAGCGAGTCAAGTGATTTCTATCTATGAGGTGAGAAAAAATAAAGGAGTAGAAAAACCATACATTTTAGTTTTTCATGTTGTAGAGCGTATCTTTTAGAACACGAATAAAACATTTTGTTCGATTATCCTTTTCCCCTTTCTTAGATATTCCACTCACAAGGGGAACCCACAGTGAGCCGCCGATTTGGATGAAATTTTTTTTGACGAAAGTAGAGCCAAAATAAGGAAATACGTGTCTCGGCATTCATGCCAATGCAGCTTATTTTCGGCGATATGAATTTTTAAAGATTTTGCATATTATATATGAGCTTAAAACACAACGCCCTCTGCAGGCCAACCTGTAGCTTGGGCGGTAAGTTGTCGGCTCTTCGCGGCGTGTTTTTGTGTTCAATGCCTGGGGAAATCGATTACACTTTTTTTTTATGTATCCTTTTTACATGTTTGCTTATGTATTTTTATTAGTAAAAATACTTTGCTTACAATCGAATTTTGCTCATAAACTTACTTTAATAAAATTCATATTTACATATTTAATTCTGTGATACTATTTTTCGCAGTTATAATTTTTACACGAATTTTAATATTTTATTGAAGAGTTGTAAAGGTACAAAAAGTTTAGGAGTTAGCTGTAAGTTTTTATGTGAATATAACTTTTATAAAATTTGCGTACTCATTGTCAACCTGTGAAATTTGGCGCAGTATAGCCCAGATGCTCTTGCGCCATAAAAAAGCCAAACAAACAAACAAATCATTGTCAACCTGTGAAGGGATAAAATTACACCAATAACGCAGTTTTGTTTTATTTAAGGATTGAAAGATTTTTTCTGAAAACTTTTAACAATTCCATTAAATAAAAAAGAAAACTGCGTTAATTCGTCTTATTTTGTCATTATTAGCCTTTGCAGTCATTCACTATTAGCATCTATTATGCCTAATATTTTTTTAAATATATTTATCTATTGACAAACGCATTTTTAGTATGTAATCTTTTACTTTATAACATATAAACATCATTTTATTTTATAACATATAAACATTTTATGTGCATCTCATTTATGTGCATTTTATTTATATAGAAACATTTTATTTTATAAAATGCAATCAATTTTATTTTAAAACTGACTGACGTGAACATATTTTTTGTGTATCACTATCGGAGGTGTCGGAATTGTATACTGGTACACAGTTTTGGATGATAATTATCATAAAAACAATAAAAACATAAAAAAATTCTACAACGTGAGCATTTTATAAATGAATTGTTCGAACAACTGATTTTCTTTGTCTAATATCATCTGGAAAACAAATACCATCTACATTTTCAAAAACGCTTCTTTCGTTTGTTAACTTTGCAACAAACCAAGAGTACTGTAATGTATTCTTGAAAATCGGCGCCGAAAGTTGATTGTGAATAAGTGAATGGATCTTCAAAGCATCTATCTGCTCGCGTGTTTAAATGACTATTTTCTTGTAAGATTTCAACACAATTTTGTAACCTTTTAATGAAATTTTTTACTTGACGGAAGAAGTACACATCACGAGGTTGACAGTATGGGGTACAATGAGGTGGAATTACTTCAACAGTAGAAGAAGAGGTGCCGTCGTCATTTGTAAAAACATTATTAAAGTGTGCTGGATCTACTTAACTACATAACAGGCTGGATGGCTACACCAAAACTTTTTCTACTTTTCAACTTTTTAATAATCAACAATTAAAATTCGAGTAGAAATTATCACTGCCAATAAGCATACAATTAACATAACTACATAAATATGAATTTTATTAAAGTAAGTTTATGAACAAAATCCGATTGTAAGCAAAGTATTTTTACTAATAAAAATACATAAATGAACATGTAAAAAGGATATATATTAACAACCGATTTCCGCGGGCATCGAACGCAAAAACACGAAGCGCTAGGCCGGTAACTTACCAACTAGGCTACCAATTGGCTTGCAAAGGATGTCGTATTTTAAGCTTATATATCGGATGCAAAATCTTTAAAAATGCATATCTTCGAAAATAATGCGCATTGGCACGAATATCGAGATACGTATTTTCCTTATTTTGGCTGTACTTTCATCAAAATTGTTGGGGCACTCACTGTGGGTTCTCCTTGTTAGTTTAGAACTCAGTATTTTATTTGAAAAAAATCAAAAAGAAACACTTTAGGATTTTTTCCTGACCATGTATAGATAGACATTTGCTGGTTTAATTTTTTTTTCTGCATTCCTTACAGGTTGATGTATACTCATAAAAAAATTCATCAACATTGGTTGGTAAACAAGGGAGATATAAATTATTTTCTATGAAAAAACAAATTGCATTTACTCTGCCCAATCGACAAAACCCGTGAAATTCCAGAAACTTTAGCAGGCTGTAAAACCTAAACTACATCAGATAGAGCAATAAAATTTTATATGCTTACTTAAATCCATAAAAGGAACAGATATGCCAATTTTCATCAAAATCTAAGATCATGGGTGTCATGGCTGGGTTGAACTGATACGTAAAGATTTTTTGTTAAAGTACACTAAAATTATAAAGTGCCCATTTTTCAATCCAGAGGATCCTGTCTTTTTTGGAGCCTAGAATGAACACTGTATATATATATGTATATATGGTAGAAATCGTTTATAACGATGCTGGTTATACCAACCAACCACATATAACGACGGAATTTTTACAAGAAGTTTGGTTTGCTATTCTACTCCATACTAAATATATTAGTTATAATGGCGTTGTATATATATATATATATATAAAACTGTTATAACGATGGCGGCTTTATGGTCTATGTAGACTCTAAGTAGGGAAATCGGTATCGGATATAACGACATGACTTGATAGTCATGCATTGGAACCACTTGGGTTCGGCACAAAGCCCAAATCGTATTGTTCCGTTCAAATAAAAAGAGAAGTCAGACGCATAGTTCGTTCAAGTGAATTGATTACATTTTCTAATGTGTATAGGTCAAGTAGGTCCTGACCTAAGGCTCAAACTGAACAAGGATCTTGAAGGAACCTTGTCTTATTAAAATTTAGGCGTTATTTTAATCTTATTTATTTACATATGTCCGAGAAATTTTTATTACTGCTAAACCTGAATATTGAAGATAATGAAAAAAAAAAATCATGATTTATTAATTAACTATCACAAGGCTTACATTCCTTAGGGACCCATTCTATTTTTTCAGTCTGGGACCCTATAAAACTCTTAAACCAGCACTGTTCAGAAGTTGTTGATATAACATACTGAATATTATTTATTACATTTGTTTTCTATATTATATACTTCAGTATTTTCTTTTTTACAATTTTTAATTTAAAATCTAAAAAGTACTGTGTATTCAGTGTGACAATGAATATAATTTAATATATGGTAATCAAATTATAATTAAATATATTTTTATTTAATTTTGAAACCAAAAAGTTTAATACTTTTTACTATCAAAATAATTTATAAGACTATAAAGTGCATTCCTATACTATGATTTTAAAAAGAGATCGGTTATAATGACCGAATTTGCATGGTCCCTTGGAGGTCGTTACAACTGATTTTCACTGTATAGATACACTTATGGAGTTATTGCATAGGGGTCATAACAAATAAATTTGCCCTGGGTGTTCAAAAGCCCAGCTTCACTTCTGTAGCCCGTAAGTTTGAAGTACAGTAGAAGTTTAAATCAGTCTCTATCGATGGAGGAACTCAAACCTGTACAAAACAAACACGTAAATCTTTATGCCAAAGGTTCCTAACCTTTTCGATTTGTGGAGCGCTTTTTAGAATAAATTTTTATGGCAGAGCCTCTTATGCCTACGCTATGTCCTACAAGTCAAAAGTATTTAGGGGTAGTGTTGTGGGGACAAAGTAAGGGAATGCAAAGTAAAGAGAAATTTAAACAGTTGTGTAATGTCCATGCAATGAAGTTGTATTTTAAAAACTTTGAAATTTATCATAATATCTAAATTTATTCTCAACTACCACCAACATACTTGCTATTGTCAAAACTTGGCCATACATAAAAATTCTTCTGAAGTTCAATAAATAAAACCATTTGTATATTACAATAGATTTTATGTTGCTGGTGAGAACAACATTGTCTATACAATAATATAGCTGCCAACTTTCTGAGGTGGCTTTTAGTAATCATTCAGAGTGCATATGCATGAGATCATGGTTGTAAAATCTAGTTTTCATTAAAACTAAAACAATTTTTTGTACTTCTGTAACAGGTTATAGTATATATGTTTTAGCAAAGTTATGTTTAGACTGACATGAAAGAGTTATAGTGACAATTCTAAATTTTTAAGAAATCAAATATGTATTATCATAAAAAAGCTTGATTTTATTAAGCAACAGGAATCTTACTAACTAGTTCCCTGTAAGTGAAAATCTTGTTGCTTGTTTTGCAGAAATTAACTACTTTAAGTGAATTTTTTTTTAACATACTTGAGATTTTAAGAAGTATTTTTTCCTTTTTTTTCAATAAGGAATAAACGTAGGATTTTTGTACTAGGGCTTGATCTAAAATCTTTTTGGTTCTTTCAAATAACACTGAAAATTCTTTCTGTAGTGGCATTGTATGTGGGATCAGCAATATACACAAATTTTGATAAAGCACCATATTTCTTTACTCCAGAAAAATCTCAGAAATTTCATTCCATGCAACATCCATTCTTGAACATTCATCTATACTTCCAAACTGAGATAATGCATACTCAAATTCAAGTAGATTGATTTCAACTGGTGTAAGCATGCTCTGAAACAAAGACACCATGTATTCTATAGAAGAATAAGACTTTTTTTTTTTTACAACTGCTCACATCTGCTATTTCAGCATGTTGTCACTTTGCAAAGGGAATTTTTTCAGCGTGTATAACCACGGGGCTGCCAGCAGACTTTTTTGCAAGAAAGTAGGAAAATAAGCACCACTTTGTGTTTTTTTTTAAAAAAGGACCGATAAGCACCTAATGGAGTGATTTGTATACATGAGTTTTTTAAAAAAAATTGTCACTCAAAATTCAAATAGTTCCTTGATATTCTTATTAGAATATATTGTTTTTCTTTTTTCTTCCACAGAGCACAATTAAAAATATATTTTTATCCTACACCACCTCAGAAAAACAATAAATCTAATAAATAAAAGTATTCAAAAATAAAGCAAACTGTTGATTTTGGTCAAAATAGAACCTAAATATTGATAATGCAACCTCAATAATTGTTAAAATTCAAAACAAAATCAAATTCATTAAATTGCCATATTTATAAAAAGTATGGAACAATTTTGTTAACTGATACAATAACGTTGTTAATAAGGGACATGTATTGAAGAATTATTCACTCAGAGGTTGCAAAAAGATTGATAGCGCTGTAACAATAAAACTACCATGAAAGTTCATCACCCTTAAAAAAAATATTCTGTTTTACCATAAAGCATGAAAATAAGAAACGGAAAAAATTTTTCATTCCTATTTCAAAATTCTGATATCATACTTGTCCTTTAAAAAATGTGCATTAATAAAATTATGCAGGGGATTATGTTATATTCAGTAAAAAAATAAAATAGAATACCATTTATTCACTAATATTTATTTTGAAAAATAAATGCTGAGACATCAAAAAATTTTCATTTCATTCATTTAAAAATTTCAATGTATCGATTTACTTTAAAAATTGTTTCGATCTCATCACTTCCCCACAAACACAATTAAAACTTTGCTGTTAACTGAATATCAGACATGGCTTATCTCTATGAAATTATCATAGATTTGAGAAATGAATAGAAAATTTGTTTGTTGGTATATGGGCCATTATAATGAAACAAAGCAAATGAAAAAAATAAACATTCATGAAAAGGATGGAAACAAATTGAATAGGGAGTTAAGTCTGCTGCAAAATTTAAAACTCAGCCACATCACTGGAGAAAGATTAAAAAAATAATAGGATGATTGCAAATGATGAATATACATATATATTTTTTCCCCCCCGATTAAGAAAGATGAATTCAAAAAAACTCACACGGTAATAAATACATCATATCGTACCTACAGAGAGGCAGTAATTTAGAGTTAGTGCACATGAAAGAGAACGAACGTATTACGTAAGGCAATTTTTTATTACAAAATTTATAACGTCTGAAGTATGGATGTTCAGTTGATACATTACAATATAGCTTCAAATAATCCATACAAATAAGAACACAGAAGCAAATAGTGTTGACTTCGGAATTCTGATTTTGGGGCCTAGGACAGGGTGAGGGCAAAAGGAGCAAAGATCCAGCAGCCAGGTCCCCCCCTCCCTGTTTTACAGGTATCATTAAAGCACCTTAAAACAAAAGACCTTGCAGCAGAAGTTACAGTTGAGGACCATGTTAAAAATATTGTAAAAATAATAATGTCTGAAAATCCATGTCTTCTGTAACTTCGATATGGTTTTGTAATGACTGAAAACTGGTCATTTTCTGTGATAATTATGGACAAACCTTATACTGTATATATATATATATATATATATATATATATGCTATGCAATAAACTCAATTCCTCAAATTTAATAGTACATCTACTTCAATTGAAATATTCATTCACTACTTATTATTCAAAATTGTTGTACATTATAAAAAAAAACAATTCCTTTTTTATTTTATTAGACTGTGTAATTATGCAAATTAATGATAAAACCTCGATCAAATTAACACAACTCTGCAGTTTGAATAAAATGCATGCATGTGTTATCTAGTGAGTCACTTTTTATCAGTATTGAAGTTGACTGCCTACAGGTAGGGTTAGGTGCCAGAGAAATTTTTCTCAGGATTATTTTTCTTAAAAAAAAATTAAGCTAAAAAGGGGATCTGGCTAGTTGTCACACATTTTAAGTCGCCAGACTTTAATACTGACAGCTTCAATTAAATGTAAGGTTATTTTATGTAGAAAGAGTAAAAGTGATGGAAACAAACTTTTTAGCAAGTAGAATATTAACAATTCTCCATGAGCTATTTTCTACACTGCCTTTTGTATGTCCAATGTTAAAAATTAAGTTATAAAAAAATATGAAAATATGTAACTTACCTAATCCTTCAAATGTACCACCAGCCAGACCCTGCATTGTTGCTTCAGTTCCTGGTAGAGCAGCAATATTGGCATATGTAGGCATGGTACTGTAAAATAATCCTAATGATGGACCTTGCAGAATTTCAATAAAGAGCACCCATACTGGATTTGTTAAATATGAATACAATATAAATCGAATTCCAAAAGTTAAAAAATTTATTGTTAATGTATTGAAATGCCCTATCCTTGATAAAATAAACCTTGAAAAATACATAAAAGGTAATTCACCTGCTAAACACTGAACAGCTGTTACCCCTCCTAATAAAAGAGAAGAAGCATTTAAATTACGCAAGTGCCAAAATAAAAATGTCCATAGAAAGCCTGTCAATAACCCTGTAACAAAAACTGAGCACAGAAACATCAAAATGTTTATTTTTTTTAATAACTGCATTACATCTTTGAAAATACTTTTGGAAATAATTAAATTATCTACATATACTTTACGGATCGACAAAATATCCAGCAACAAAAAGACTGCAACAAATGAAAATCCAGGGTAATAAGCATGAACAAAAGAAGAACCTGTAGCATAAGTATTAAGTGCACCAGTAATCAAACCAAAAATGCCCCAGCCAATAGTACCCCATAATCTTTGATTACTATACAAATGAGCATTTTCACCCAACAAATTGAAACATGCTGCATCTCCAAGTGAAATACAAATAGAACCTGGAATATAGGAAAAAAATGCTAAAATGAAAAACATCCAGAATTGCATACTGTCATAGTCATATGAAGGTTCAACGAAGTAACATTTTTGAAGAAGAGGATCACATGTTGTTGAACAGGAAAAATATCTTTTCTTCATACAAGCCAAACTCTTATCATATTTGTTAAATAACAGATTCGTTACATTGAATGAATTATTGCTAAATTTAGTATGATATAATTTCATTTCCCCAAACTTCTTTTCACCATTACACTGAATTTGTGAATTGTTGCTACTTATAAAATTGCCATGAATCCTTAGTGCGCATTCATGACACGAAAAATAACACAAAAACAGTTTATTTTCCGGAACATTGTCAATGCATTCTTTTAGTGGTTCATTTTCATATAGAAAAGTTGTTCCAGCACTTGAGCAAATAATAGATCCTTTAATGCTATTATCCTTTGATGGAACAAATATAAGAAATACGGCTGATAAAATAATAAAGAATAGAAATATGCAAAGAATAGTTTTAAGCCTTTTTGTACGATCAGCAATACTACCAACAAGTGGTTTTGCTATCATTGATGTGAGAGGCAATACAGTAAAAATTATTCCAATTGATACAGGCAAAATTCCAAGTTGTTTACCATAAACTGATAGATAGGTAAAAATACCAGCCAGACCTAAAAATGAAAGAAAAACGTTTAAAACTCTAAAACAATTGAACTTTTTCTTAAATATATTCTTCAATTTGCAGTTAAATTTTTATGGATGTGTAATACAATACACAATATAAGTTATATAGAATTGGAGAGAGAGAGACAGTAATTTAGGTATATTTATATATAAATGTGGTGACATAGAAGCAAAAATAAAACTATTTCCACATGACTACATTCTAATGCTTGTACAACATGTTGTGCTTGTGGATAAAAGTATTAATTAAAAATAACTTTTTTTGCATTGCTTTCATGCAACTGCATATTTCGATATTAATTTGAATTCTGGAGTATAGAAAAACCGATTGTTCTATCCATGTGCATTACTTATTCAAGAAATTAAGCTTCATGAGACATTAAATAAAAAGTATACAGAACTTGTGTATTATCAATGGATAACTAAATAGTTGAAACTTTAGTTTTTGAAGATAATATGTATTTTTGAAATGAAACAAATAAAATACAAAATCACTGAAGTAAAATTAAGTAGTTTGGTTGATCCTAACAAAATTTCAAAAACAAATTTCATCTATAAAACTTTAAAAATAATTAATGGGTTAAAATTAAAGACCTAAATATAAAGGGGTACTGAAAAGTATAATGATTATTAATCAAAATGCATATTCATTGACAAAAAAATAAACTATATAAATAGTAGCGCAAGTTATTCAGTGATCTCAGGTTGCATTATTGATGGTCAATTTACAAAGGGATTTTGGTCATATTTTAATGTATTTTGTGTCACATTCCAACTATTTCTCTGATCAACATACAAGGTGGGCAAGTGGTCAAGTTACAAAGGTGTCATCCCTTATTACATAGGCTTTTTTGGTTCCTTGTCACAGGGTCCAAGATATGAAGGTGACTAACTTAGAAGGTTTTATTGTGTGTCCCCAAAGCAAAATATTTCCAATGTTCTGCAACAAGCCTTCAGCTGAACAAAAACATTCTTCAGGAAATGCATGTGTATATTTATATACGTATTATATACATTTTTAAATTCTATAAAATGTAAATTCCTTTTTTAATAGAAATGCAGAAAACATTTCTCGGAATGATTTTTTTTTTTATCTCTTTATTTATTTTAGGACAAAAAAAAATCATACACCCCATGACTATTCTGCAGTGAATCTGTTTGTTCTGCGACCTATGTAGCATTTTTAGCACATTCTGCTTTGGGACTGTGTGTGTGTATGTATAATTATTGAAATATCTCAACCCAAAAATCGGAAGTTTATGAAATGAAGTAATATAATGCCTGTGGGAGATGAGCTCTATGCTTATTCAGGATTTTCCACACATGTTATGCTGTTAATCCATATACGTCAGTGACTGTTCTGATCAGGGTTGATTTTCTGCCGGCAGAAACTAGTTTTTGCTGTGCCAGTAACAAACTGGTTTTAACCGGCAGAAAGTGGGAGAAACTGGCAGAAACTAATAAAAGTACTTAAAATAGTGTTGTATTATTTAGTAAATGAAAGATTACAAATATATATGTTTATTACAATAATTTAGTATATTATAAAGCTTTATATTAATAATTTTAATAATTAAAATATTTTAAAATAATTAAAAAATACTCAGAGTACATCAAAGATTTGTTACAAAAACCATCTTTTGAAGGCCATATTATTTAACTTACTTGGTCTATTTCATCTTATTTATCTTTTCTATTTCCTCATTCCTTTAGCTATAAAATAAAAAGCAAAAACATCAACATACCGGCTGTAAGAAAAAACTTCAGAGGCTTATGGCCTTTTGAATAAGCTGTATTACAGCCAATGAACCACACTTTTTTTAAAGTCTGTTGTAAAGCATGTGGTATCTGCTTAGAAATATTTTAGAAATCATTACAGACAAGGTGCTTGGCTTAAGGAATACATAAACACTGTGAAGCTACAAATACCAGGCAATATAAGGTGGAAAAACCACGTAGATTGCTTGGAATTATTCATAAAGAAACACCCATGTTACTCGAAGATCATGAAAATGATATGGATGATAAAGGAACTTTTCAGGTCATAAACAATCAGATGATTAATAAAGATGTAAAAAGACTTGTTGCGGCTCTTAAAACTTATTGTTGTCAGAATGTGTAAGATTCGAAAAGTTGACTTTTCTATTGCAAATGCTTATGAAATTTGATTAATTCTAATGGATGATAATCTCATAGAAATGAATCAAAAAAGGGTAAAAAGTAAACTTTATCAGGCAATAACTCAACATCATATATATGCCAGTTTATATGCTTCATCCAAAGTACATGTGATCTAAATTGTCACATGAGCAGGAAGAAAATACTAGGAAATTCCTTAATGTCATTAACCCAGAATTTGTGTTTTACATTATAGCTTTCTGAGCAAAATCAGATCCATTTCCTGAAACATACTATTCCAATAAAATTTTAGGAAATGTTCTAACTCTTATGTGGTGGTCTAGTTTAAAGAAAACAACTATAAATGAAGATTTTGTAACTCCTGTTCACACAGTGATCATGTTGCTTGCAGTGCTGGTGATCTTGGAAGAATATTTCTCTTACACTTTTCATTTATTCATAATAAAAAAGTGTTTGAATTAAGCAATAACAGCAAAACTGATCTGATATAGACTGCTTCATTGAAAAGGTCAGCCTGAACTTGAATGTTAGTGAATTTGCTTTGATGTAACCTTCGAATAAATACTGCATATCAGGGGTCAAAATTAACTTTTTAAATCAGGTGCACAAGTGCACCCAAGTCTTACGACTTACGTGCATAAAATACTAGTTATGTGTACAAGTAACAGAATAGAAAGTAAACCTCAACATTAAAAACGGGTAAATATAAGTGTCCCTGTTCTTGAAAAATAAATGCAAGTAGCCATAGTTTTGAATAGTTAGGTGCAATCTAAATTAAAATTCACGAAAGCATAGGTAAAATTTCAGGTGCACCAGCTAATTTCGGAACCCTGCTATACACATTATAACTAAACCTATTTTACTTCAAAATGCATCCCTTTTTACAATTTAGGTTATCTTGGTAAGTTTTTAATGCACAAAATAATTATTTTCTGGGTTGCTGCTGGATATTGCCACTTTTGTCGTGGAAACTAGTTTCTACCATGTCGGTTTTAACTATCTTGGCAGAAACTTGCCAACCCTGGTTCTGATGCTAGTGTGGGGATTAATTAGCTAGTGAGGACATATGCCAGGACTGCCTCAGGATACACTCGAACACCAAAACTTTTATAACTTCCAGATTGCAGACGTGCATATAGTAAATGCTTCCAGTTAGTGGCAAATACACTTGTCGATAGTCCATGTAGTTTGATATTGAACATCAAGAAAGTACTTGGCATACTTCCTTGTAATTCAATGTGTATTGCGATGACATTCGCTATAAATCACAACCATTTTGCAATATTCAGCTTTAGAGTAGTGTGTAATTATAGCTTGTGACATGTTTCTTGAATAACGGTTCAATTCCCCAGCCATGGTAATTATCTCACTGACCACCCATTACATCATTATTGATATTCACACATGCATGTGAATCTGATCACCAATACCCAAATTGTAGATGCAAGTTTAGAACTAAGCAAGATAAAATAAAAATGTAAAGTACAAAAGTTGTCAGCATGACGAGATTAGTCTGTAAGGATATTTTGTGTACAGTGACAGGCTCAAAATAAGTCTGTAACCTCTTGGGGTCCCAGAGGACGCAGCCTTGCATTTAACTGATTCATGTACATAAGATGTCATTTCATACTAAATAACACTGAATAAATTTGTAATTGACATTTTTATTATATCTCCTATATCTCCAGATTTAGGTTTCATAACTTCCGATGTTAGCCACTAAGGGCACTGCAAGCAGTCTCATCTTGTAGTGCATAGTCACTTTACTATACTTACACACCACGTTCATACCTCCAGCTCTTTCGGTTCAGAAGTTATCTGCATGTATAAGGAACTCACTAACCACCATGTATAAGAAAATGTAATTTCAACTTTTGTTAGGAAAAAAATGTGAAATGAAAAATTAATTAGAATTTTTTGATAAATTTGAAAATAAAATTGAAAAATTAATACGATGCATTATAGATTAAATCAACTAGCACCAATAAAGGTAATATTAAACACCTTTAATGAACTAATCTGGATAATTTTTTTTCATACAGCGAAGTATTTGTAAACTTACCTGCATTGAAAAAGAAATAATGTAACTTTATAGGCACATACTGAATGTCACTGCAACATACCATTTTTGCCACTAGTTTGATTTAATACCTAAAAATGTGGTAAAAATGTGTTTATTACAAAGAATTAAAAAAAATTAATAAAAAAGTAAAGTAATTTTTTATAGACTAGCATAAATATTTATGTGCTAGTATATGCAATAATTTGCTCATATATTATTTATAACCAGCTACAATGTTATATCAAGTTACAAATAAATCCAACATAGTATTAACAATTACAAACTTACATTTCAAGTCAAAAATGCTCTCTCTAAAAGTAACTATACACGGCAGAATCTATTTTGCTAATTTCTCTATTTAGCAAATTTTTGTTGGACATAAATCAAGAATTCTGTAGGTGCGTATTCGTGAATTTTAACGTATATTCTATTTAACAAATTTTCATTTAAGAAAGCTTCTAGTGTAACTTTGTTAAAAAGAGGTTCAACTGTATCTTAACTTTTAACAAATCACACATTTGATTATATTTCAGGTTTCTGCACTATTTACAGACTACATACAAGATGAACCATAAGTAAAATAGTAATTTTATCATGCAGGAAAAAGTGGGGGGCAAAATTTGTGGAATAGTTGTAGGGCGAACCTTGAAATTTCACAGTTGAGGATTTACACAAATTCCTAGTTTGAATCTGTTACATTTTTTTTAAATCAGGGTAATATTGAGGAGCTGATTTTTTAGAGATTCTCACTCATTTTCCAAAGTAAAAAATGAGGAATTCTAAGGATTCATCAAGATAGCCTACTTTGAAAACCATATATCGCACCTTTAACATATTACAATCAACTAAGGCAGCCCAAAAATTAAGGATGTACACTGTAATAACTCAGAACTTAAATTTTTACTTTGTTACAATGATATTGATGCTAGTTTTGGAAATTGGAAAATGAAGCTCGAGGATCTTTTAAGGACTGTTGACAAAAATCAAGTATGCCTACTTTTAAGGGCCCTTAAAAAATGAAAACCAAAAATAAGGAATTCTTAAGGACTGTGGGGAACCTTGTTATTTTTTTTAATTCCTTTATTTTCAAATGGAATTATAGGTGCACGCAGGAACTTCATAATGGAAGGATACAGACTTATAATGGGGGGGGGGGTTTACAATGGTTTGCAGAAAAGTAGTCCTAGCACATCACCACAGGGGTTTCATTTCCCGAACATCTTGTCCCCTGTAGACAATGAGTGGGCTACAAAAATGTAAATAATACACTTAATTTTTTAGCAATAGAACCCTGGTCATACAAACTTTGCTTAATCTAAATGACCTTCTATACTATTTTTTTAAATGGACACTTAATAAAAAAATAGTATAGACGGTCATTTTGATTAAGTAAATTTTCGATAACTGGGATTCATTATAAATGATTGCATACCTAATAATTATGTCTGCAAATCTAAAGGAAGGTGGTAACTAAAAACTAAATTATTTTAGTTATTAGATAATATCAGCTATCATATAAAAATATTAGTTTGAATAATTAATTGAATTGAAAAATCACCTTCAGACATAATGAGTTAAATATATGATATGTATGATTTTTCCTTTGTAAAGGAGGGAAAAGGCAGCAATATAGCCTGTGCCTAAGGGCAATTTCCTAAATCTTTTACTTTCCAAACAAATGTTTATACACCTTACCTCCCAAGACTATGCTATGGGTTACTTGGAATGGAAGTGACAGTGTAACATAACCTTAACATTATATGTTGTACATAATCCATAATACTGGGAATAAAATAAAGTCCAATGTACTAAAGGTGGTGATGTTAACCACTAGGACATTTTAAACAATTAAAAAATTATGATTTCAGAAATAATTTCACTCCAGGCGAAGAAACATGGGTATTCTTTTACAAAATGCAATCTTTGACTTTTTCCCCCGGACTCCATAAAGTGCCTGGCATGTTGGAAAGTTGTTTTTTTCATGTTTTGGACCATTTTTAGGGAGAGGGAGGGGTTAGGTGACATACTACTATTTTTTTTTAAATGTGGGAAAAAATATTTTTCGACCTTTCGCCGAGATGGCCCCAATGGGTAACATTCAAGAAACCTGGTATCGCAGAAGCCCTGAATTAGTGGTTACTGGAAAAGTAGAGTCTTAAATTCAGAAAAAAAAAATACTTTTTTTTTTGTAAAGAAATGAACTCATTAAACTACACTAAAGACACCAAGAAGCCAAAACATGAAATCTGATGTGCTGCATAAGGACTATTTTATATATGTTTGAACACAGAGAATTGTTGGCACGGCACTAATGCACAACACGCTAGCTACATTGGTGTTTTTCCCCTTCAAACAGCTCTAAAAGTAAAGTCGTCATTTTTCTGACAGCATAGCGTCTCTGATGTCATGTATGTTATAATGGTAGTTTGCTCTTGCCTCTTGTTTACATATGCAGTGTTTTGGAGTTGTAACGAATTATGGATGAGAGTTTAATTTCTCTTTTTTTTTTACGGATTGGGAATTGAAAGGTAGACAATTCGGGTACTTTTCTGTTATCGGGACGCTACGTATTAATGGCTCGCTAACAAGTTCCGCCAAACAGGACCTTGGCGTCACATATGGCCTTTTTGATTTCAGAATACTGCTTCTGGCAAAAATTCATGCTATACTCTTAAATAGGTCCGAGATTTCTGTGCACTGGATATGCATGCGAGCTTATCACAGCATCGCTGGCTTTTTGTAATATTGCCAGTACATCACCCTAGAGATGGTATTTGAGTACTCTTGAGTAACTGAAATGTTAAATCAGTGGTTTTTACTGATGATGTCGCCTAAAATCGTAGTAAAGGTTTTTTAGAGCATAGTTCCACCCCTTTTATATGTGCACATCCATTTAGAAGCTTCTAGATGTAGTGTCCCCAGGGCCATTTTGTTGTTGAGCAGGATAGGTTTTGGACGTCTGTTATGTACTGCAGTGAGTTTAAACCGCAGTTATGCAGTCTGTTATGTACTGCAGCAGTTTGACCCATATTTTGCGGAATTCATGTGGAAGAGACAACATGCTGGAAAACATGTTCCCGGCATTTCTAGTGGCAGTAAAAAGCATATTCCCTCTCCATACCACCGATGTCAATACGTAGGCAAGCACCTTGAAAAAAATACTTTTAAAAATTCAGACTAGACTTACAGATTATTACCGATGATGACGCGATTTCAAACCCAAGATGGTGCGATTGGCAACAAAAGCAAGGAAGCAATATGCAGTCACGCCTTTGATGTCTTCAGTATGCAAAGGGAGGACCCCCCCCAAACAAAGCACATATTGATTCATGAAAAACCACTCTTTTAAAATATGATACATGCTTCCGTTTTGGCAAGTGTTTCCTTCCATCATTTTTTTTGCTGGGATTCAGGTTTTCTCCTATTTTTTTTAATACTATCTTTTTAAATTTGAATTCAATTTCTATTTTTTTCTCTCTAAATCTACTTTTTTCAACGGACAGCAGATGAGAAAAGTTAAAGCTAAGTCATTTCGAAAAAACAATTGTTTTAATTAGGTTTTTTTACTGTTTTTGATTAAAATGAATAACCATGGAGCTGCTGAGTACTGTTGCGGGCCTTCCTTCCTACAATGGACCGTGTATTGTTACCCTGCACCCTTTTGGTTATATAATTAGACATATTGATATCAAGTCGTCATGCTGATAAGCCGGAGAACATGTTTCCAGCTTTCTTGACGGCCATTAAGACAACCTTCCCACCCCATACCTCCAATGAAAAAACGCCGAAAAGTACTTTAAAAAACATTTTTTGGGGATACTGCATATTACTTCCTTGTTGCCAAGGCCACTCGAACAACACCAAAATTCATGCTATACTCTTAAAATAGGGTCAAGATTTCTGTGCGTTGGATATGCATGCGAGCTTATCGCTGGTTTTTTGGAACACTGCCAGAAAGAGTGCTGTAATCGAGTTTTGTACAAAATTCATTTACCTGTATCAGAGAAGGGGTAGTAGGGGTAACAACCCCCTCGCTTCGACCTTACAGCCTGTTTGGAGTCTTCAAGTCTCCTGAATAATTGAAATGCTAAATCAGTGGTTTTTACCGATGATGACGTCGCAAAACTTAGTGAAGGGTTTTTTGGAGTACAGTTCTGCCCCTCTTATGTGCATGTTTCTTTTGAAGCTCCTGGATGTTGCATCCCTGGAGTAATTTTGTTGCTGAGCAGGATAGGTTTCCAGCATCTGTCATGTGATGCAATGACACCATTTTGACTTGTATTTTACAGAATTCATATGGAAGCGATGACATGAGGAGAAACCGGAAAACATATTCCCGGCATTTCTAGCGGCTGTAAAAAACATATCCCTCCCCACATACCACCAACGCTGATACGTAGGTAAGTACCTTAAAACAATGATTTTTAAAAATTCAAACCAGACTCTTAGATTAGTGATGACACGGTTTCAAAGTCCAGAAAGAAGTTGGCACGATTGGTGACAGAAACAAGGATGTAATATGCAGTATGGCCCATTTTTTTTTATAAAGAATGGACGAATTGAAGGAGTTTCGCGATTCATTAATGAGATAGGTCCCTTGCTAGCACTTGGGTGCTCTGTGGTTATTTTTTTCTATGCAAGCAGAAGGGTTTTTCTTAAACAAAGAATGAACGAATTAGAGGGGTTTTGCTAGGCGTTTTGTGGTCCGACAACGATATAGGTCCCTCGCTAGCGCTCATGGGTTATTTTTCTTATGAAAGCCCCCAAACAAACAAAAACACCACTCAGGACACTTAAGCAAGGGAGTAAGCAGTCAAGCCATGTTTTTATATTAAATAAGTTTTTCCATGTTTTTATTTTGAATCAGTATAATACAAATAGGTAGTCTGTTTATAAATGATCATGACGATCCGAAATGAAGCAAATGCGCAAAACGACGAATCATGACATAATCCAGGAAGGAGGTTGCCGCACCTTGGTGGCAAAGCATGCATCGGATACATCTGTACTGTGGCCTTGTTTTGCACCTGTTACTTTCCTGATGTCATGTTCACGTTTGACTCAAAACATGACTTGTGGGGAGGGAGGAACCCTCTATAAAGCATGTACTATTTCAGAAAAGGTAGTGTCCCAAGAAAGGTAACAGTGCAGAACATGTCCTATAGTGTTTGTCTCCTTTTGAAATGAATCGAAAGTCAATAGATTTAGTACATAGGGTTGTGACATCACACATACAGGCATTTGCACATGTTTCATCATTCTTTCGGTTATGTTTTGTATTGTAGTGAATTATATTATGTCTGGAAGGTTGACGGTGGCTAATTTAGTGGCGCCAGCCCAAAAATAGACTAAGAATTTTGTTTCCCGCATTTTTAAACACCATAAAAACCACACACATACGACAAAGACCAATAAAGGTTAGTGATGACACTACAGATGTATCCCATGTTTTGTCGCCAACTCATCACCAAAATTGATGCTTTATTCTTAAAATGAGGGAAATTTTTGGGAAGCACGTAATAGGTGTGCATGCGTGAGGTAGTTGTATTGTAGCATCTCAGAATGCATTCAGCCATTTTGTGGGTGGCCTTTCCTTTTGATAGTAATTTGTTGAGTTGCAGCGCTAGGATAAGTGAAAGTTTAAATTCATTTTTTTTTCACGGATTGGAATTGAAAGGACGTAAGTTTGTGATTAATTGGTGCATGAAAGGTGGTCTACTATCATCTGAGTATATGTGTTTTGAATGCGACGAATGCATGAAGTTGGTGAAGAAGGCAAGTGTGGACAATTGGTACGTGTGGCATTGTAGGAAATATGGAGAGAAGCTCATGATTGAATGAGGTTAGTACGAAAGGGGTCATGGTTTGAAGAAAGCAAGCTAAGTTTAATGGATGTTTTACCTTTTTTATGGGTGTACAAGGCAACGACGGATTTGATACGAATGGAGTTGGATATAAGAAGGGGATCTATCTTGGTTGACTGTGGCATATGTTTTACAGAGAAGTGTGTCGGTATGAATGTGTGTTTTGGAAAAAGAAATGTTAGGTGGTGAGGATGTGACTGTGGAAGTAGATGAAAGTATGTTTGGGAAGCGCAAGTATAACAGAGGTAGGCAAATAAATAGGCAGTGGGTACTTGGAGGAGTGCAGAAGGGTAGCAATAATTTTTTTTTTTATGGTGGTGAAAGAACGGGTAAAACTAAAGATGTATCCTTTGTTTTGCCGCCAAAACTGATACTATACTCTTAAAATGGAGTTTTTGTGGAGCATTAAAAATGCCTGTATGCGTATGGTAGTTGTATTGTAGTGTCGTAGTGTCCGTTCGTGCCGGTGGTGACTTGTGAGTTGTAGCGATGGGATGAGCGAATGTTTAAATGTTTTTATTTTTGTAACGGATTAGAATTGATAGTATGTTTGGGACGGAGAGAGGATATAGGAGGAAGAGGTTAGAGGAGGTATAGGAGGAAGAGGTTAGAGGAAGTATAGGAGGAAAAGGTTAGAGGTATGATGGGGAAGAGGTATGGAGGGAAAAAGGGAGAGGAGGTATAGGAGAGATGAGGGGAATGTTGAGTATAACAATGTCAGCGATGAAATATTGTTGGACTCGTACTTCGCAAATTGGCGTTAATCATCTGTTAGACTTGTACTTCGCAGAAGGTATGGAGGGAGAGGAGGTATGAGGGGAATGTGGTGCATCGCAATGTCGGCACTGAAAAGCTGTTTGACTCATACTACGCAGAGTATATGTGGAGGCGGCGTCACAAAGAGGAAGTGGAGGAAATGATTCCAAAAGCCATAAAAAATCAATGCTTAAAGACAGCAGTTTTTTTGGTTAAAAAAATCTGAAAAGAGTATAATAGGTAGTAAACTCAGTATAACAGGTAATTACTCCTTAAAAAAACATGGCGGCCGGGAAGTGTATGCGTGATAACATAATCCGGGAAGGAGGTTGCAGCGGCAAAATTGCACAGGGGATGCACATGCAGTTTGACCAAAGAAAGAAGTGTGAGTGAGTTGTTGCCCAAAATTTGAGCAAATGTTCTCTGTTGGACTACCATAGTGTCAGATTGCTGGAAATCATATAGAGGCCTCTCTTCAGACGGTTTCGTACATTATATAGTAAACCATAGTCTGACATTCAAAGACCCGGAAACAGGGCAACACACAAATACTATCGAAGGAACATGGAGTCAAATAAAGCAAGATTGCCACCGACAATACCATCGCAATGTTGGCGATGAAAAACTGCTTGACTCCTACTTCGCGGAGTATATGTGGAGGAGGCGTCAAAGATAAAGTTAAGAAAACGTTTCTGGCTTTTTGAAAGACATAAAAACCATATATTCTCCATGAAACTCAATACTCGGGCACCTAAACACAGAAGTGTTTTTTATTTAGAGATGG
Source organism: Dysdera silvatica (assembly GCA_006491805.2). Taxonomy (NCBI): domain Eukaryota; kingdom Metazoa; phylum Arthropoda; class Arachnida; order Araneae; family Dysderidae; genus Dysdera; species Dysdera silvatica. The sequence goes on along the minus strand of QLNU02015360.1, from coordinate 305,812,587 downwards.
AGAGGAGATAGAGAGGAAAAGGGGAGAGGAGGTAGAGAGAAAGAGGGGAAAGGAGGTATGGGGGAAACGTGGAGCATCACAATATCGGCGATGAACAGCTGTTTGACTTGTACTGTGCAGAGTGTATGTGGAGGCAACGTCACAAAGATGAAGTGGAGGAAATGTTTTCAAAAGCCATAAAAACAAACGTTTAAAGTTAGAAATGTTTTTTTTTTGGTTAAAGGAATATTAAAAATGTATAGGTAACAATATCATGTTCGTTACCCAAAACTCACTCTATTCCCTTGAAAATGCTGCAAAATCCGCTAGATTGCTGTAGCATGTGAGAGTGTGATGTCACGTAGGTGTGTATGAAGCCAACTGGCGAGCGTACCATGTTTTTCTCGGACGGAAGGGGATTTTTTTGCAAATCAGTATTTTTCCTATCTCAGTTAAAGCCTAGTGGGGGGGGGGTGCCCCCACATTCCCCGCCACCAAAAATAACCATCAGTAAAGCACGGAGTAGTACTCTCCTGCCGTAGAAAGCAATGGCAGCTAGTCACTGTGTGCCAATTGCCAGGTTTTGAGTTCTTGGAAACACCGTGCTAGATTCTGCTAAAATTGCGCTAGTTTTAAGGGGTAACAGACCCAGTATTAGAGCCAACGTATAGTAAGAAGTAAACTCAGTATAACAGGATGTATAACATCAGTAAAACATGGTGAACAGGAAGCAGACATGTGATGACATAATCTGGGAAGGAGGTTGTCGCGACAGGGTTGCCACACCTTGGTAACAAATCACACAGGGGATACACGTATAGTTTGGCCAAGGTTAGTACTTGGGTGTTTTTTAACTTCACGAAATAGAGACGGCCATAATATTAACATGATGTAAACAACATGGCAAGTCAGTCGTACAACTGCCATGCATGTTGAAAACATTTCCCATTAAAAAATCACTAGGAGACGTGTTTTGCACTAGAGCCGAAATACCTTGAAAACAACATTCCATCATGGTGAACAGTCGCTGCTGTAGGACCATGTTGTGCGTTACACCTCCCCCCACTCTGAATTTCTTTGTAATAATAGAAAAATAAAAATTAACGAGCTTTGAAGCTTTCTGTGCTTACACAGTACAGTTGAACGAGTATGACTAGTCGGGAAAACTGCACAAAAACTTGCCCTCGTCAAGCTCTTTCCGACGTCGCAAAAACTCACGCTATACTCCTAAAATTAGTCCGAGAATTTTTTGGGCATGGTCCATCTGCACATCGCATCGGTTCTATCGTAGCTTGTTTCGTGAAGCATTGCGAAAATGAACGTCTCTTCAAAGAATTCAAAGCTTCGATTCTACTTCCACATTAAAACTCAAAATCCATGCATAGAAGAAAATGTTAATGTACACACTTACCAAAATGTAACGTGGATGGAAATCGAAAAAGTTGCTATCGAAGAATTAGGTTGATGGAGCTCATTTTACTTATGCCATTCAAATACGATATATTGCGCACATGTTCTGATTGTGGGGTGGGGGCTTCAGAAGCTATAGTCGTTGCGGCACTTTTTGGTTTGAGATGGTACGGATGTCAATAAACGATAACGTTGCCAGTTCCGCTATGTTTGGTTGGGGTTTTTTTATGGCCAGATCACGGCCAACTATCAGCACCCAGATTAGCAACTAGATTAGTAATCTAGTTGGCCGTGATTCAGCTGCTTTAGATAAGGGTATTTGATAGAAAACGCCGGATTATAAAGCATAAATCACGTGCGGACTTCTAGGGCTTGAGGGTCGTAGGTTGTTTCGCTACGATGTGGTTCTGGTTCTATATAATAAGTTAATTAACGTATTACATTTAACTTAATACAAAATTATCTAAAAATAAAAATTAGGAAGCAATTGTACAAAGATATTGGAGACACCGGAAAAAGACCAGTTTAACTGATCTGACTAGTCCAGTGCCCCCCCATAAACATAAAATACCTGCTAACATCCGCACCATGCTATTTATTAATTAAGTAAATGTGTAATTACAATAAAAAGAACAGCAAAAAGAGAAAAGGCTGAACCTTAGTAAGGAGAAGAAAAACTTCAGGAAAAAATAATTTCTCGAACCATGCGCTTAAATTCTGAAAGGGAATGAATGTAAGGGAGGTTATGACCGATATAATTCCAAATTTTTGGACCAATATTGTTCAAAGAGGTTCCACCAATATTGGTACGAGTGTGTGGTATTCTAAACATAGGTATTGATCCAAGATCATATTGTGGAGTAAATGGAACAAAATATATCGAGTCCCCAAGAAAATTAAAAATAATTCGTTTGAACATTAAGATCTGCATTAAATAGCAATATAGTGAAGTTACTGGAATGATATTAAAAGATGAGTAAAATGTCAAAGGATCAGATCGATTAAATCGATTTGGAAAGAAAATTGTAAAAAATCTATTTTGAAGTCGTGATAATCTAACTGTGTTTGGAGTCTGCTACATTACAGGAACAGGATTACCCGGAAGTTTACCTCAAAAGCGTACCTCGTAGAGCATGGCAACCATTGACGGGATGGGTGCAATTTGGTGTCATTTATCGGTTTCAGAACAGGAGGAGGAGGATTGTGCAAGGGTTTCATTGGGAAGGGTGGCCGCCGGAGGCGGCGCTGTAATCCCAGGGTTTCAGAACAGATTTGGAATAACTTAGAAAATTTAAGCCAATCGTTGGAAATCATATATCGCTCGTTCTCACCGTCAGTCAGGACGTTTGCTTAAAACAGAAATCCTTTTGTTAATGCGCTATTTTATTCACTCTATGATTTGCCATATTATTTGACATGGGGGTAGCTGTTTTAGACGATATGTTACTATACAAATGACGCTAAAAAATGCAAAAAATGTTAACGTCGCCAAAGATTTGCCGTGCTCACGTCTTAACGTTTGTTATTGTTTTTCTTAGTTTTATAGCGGTTTTCCACAACAGGTATTTATATTTTGTATTTATTCACTTGTTTTCTTGAAATTTAGAGAGATTGTTGGGTTTTTTTTCGCCTGTTTTATTACTTTTTTCAGTAGAATTTGTTGTTTTCCGTTGCTCATGTGTGTATATTGTATTCGCTCATATACATCGAGATATGGTTATTTTTTCTTGTTTTACTGTTTTCAGCAGCCCTGGCATTAAATTTTAAGAGTGTTGTAGCTTACAGTTTCGGATATGATTTCTGCAGGTATTTTGGTTTTCTACAGTAATGTATTTAGGAGAGCCAAATTTTCTTTAAACCTCTAGTGGGCAATTCCACAGAAACTAGGACATGAGAGAGAAAAAAAAAATTCATGCTACAGGTTCATGTTAAGCATTATTTTGTAGATAAATGGTCGGAAGTGCTTTAATCTAGAGTTGGTTTTTTGTTTTTTTTAATAGCATATTTTTTTATGCATGACTTGTAAAATACTTTTATTTTTTACAGCAAAAAATGTCAATTTTGTTGTGTACTTTTAAATTAAAATAAATTGGCGATTTATTTTTTTGCCTGTAAATTTGTTCCCAGTGGTAATATATATCCTTATGCTGCCATGTGAGAGAAGAAGAAAAATGTCCATTCAAAATAAATTCTAGTGTATAAAGTAAATTAAATTCACATTTTTGATTGTAACAAGAGTAACCAAAAAACAAGAAAATTTACTAAAAATCATTAAAAGTTGAAAACGTAAAAAAAAATTTTTTTTTTGGATGTCTTTATTATCCATTGGGACAGAGTATCTGAGAATATGAAGTTAATATATGTAAAACAACTGAAGTTATTTTAAGTATAAATATATAATAAGAGTAACCGAACAGGATTCATTCATATTTTTTGCTGGTTTATATGTTTTATTTATACAAATCATTTTAACTATTTATGGTAGCAACACTAAACATTTTCTCTGTTTCTTACAACTAAACAACTCAACTTAATGTAACAAAACAATAGGTAAGCATGTTTGTTTTTAGAGAATTCATTTATATGGTTTCTGTTCAAAATTTATCTTGCTTTAATTTTCATTAAAGACACTCCAGATTTGAGATAAAGAACTACTTATTAGTTGTTTTTGTATTTACTGTTATGCAACCTTTCATGGAAAAGGCCCTGTAGATGGTATTGGGGGAACAGCCAAAAGGGTAGTGTGGATGTGAAAATCAAATTCAGGGAATAGGTGGTTAATATTGCAGCCGATTTTGCCAAAGTATCAATCTCTTCTACTGAAATAGAAGTAATAAACATAGAAACTGAAGTGATACAAAAAGAAACATTAATTTAAATGTGGATGCTATTTTTAATGAATCTTCTATAAAAGATATTTCGAAAATGCACTACTTTCGGGTTACTGATGGGAAACCTGTTGGGCAAATATTGACAAACACTAAACCGGTTTCAAAAAGGAATTCTTTTGTGCCTTGAGAATGAATATTAGTAGAATATGATACTAAATATTATCCAGGTGAAATAATTAGCGCAGTCGAAGAAGCACATTGTATAAGTTCCAACGGTACCTGCAAGAAAGAACTAGAAGTGGCCTAAAGAACCAGTCCATGTTCTTTATAAAGAGGAAAAAGTTGTGAAAAAAAAAATTCCAGCTGTTGTAAACTCTAAAAATCAGTTTACTGATTTTTAGATATAATACTCATAATTCAGTAACAGGTGACCTGGTGATGGGAGTAAAAATTAAAAACAATTCGAGATAATGTGTGTGGTGATTCGGGTGATAGAGATAATAGATATTGTTTTCCCCGAGAAAGAACATTTCATATCTTGTAAACTGATAAGACGCTATAATCGTAGTCTAGAATTAAATTCATATAATGATGCCAAATCTGTCATGTGCTTAATCGATAAATTAAGAATAATATAATTAAAATAGGAATAAATTAAGAATTTAATCCTATTCTAATTTATAAGCCGCAGAATTTGGAAACAGTTCGGCCCAAAAGGCTTAGATGAATTATCAAATAGTAGTACTTTGTGTGCCCTTGGCTTACAAACAAAATAACAGGAAAATGTGATGATCGAAGGTTCGAAACGAATTTTATGTGTGGATGCGACGTATAATAGTAATAGATATGGTTTTTATTTATTTAACATGGTAGTACCTGATGAATTTGGTCATGGGTCTCCTGTTGCTCATTTTATTGTTAACCATTTGGATGCAGCAACCCTATGCTTTTTGCAGGGAAGTGATTTTTACATTAATTCAAAGTTGTTTACATCTTTAATCAGTATGGTTTTTTCATTCAATTTGTGCTTACGTTAAAAACTTTGGATACAATTATAAGAAAGCATGTACAACCAGTCACGTTTATTCATTATTATATTCATTAAGTAAAACTGTAGTTGCTTTTTACCTTAATTCCAGGACTTTTTTAAATCTTTCATCGGTATGGTGTTTTTTATGTAGTTTTTGCGATGGTATATCTGAACTGAAATTTTCTCGTTATTTAATGTTGAAGTGGTGGTTGTCGTAAAAACTTGATACAATTATAAGTAATCACTTACAACTGGAGACTTGTTAGGCAAAAATGTAGTTGCTTTCTGTCTTTATGACAGGTCATGTAACTCTTCAATGAGTATGGTGTTTTATAATCATGTGGTGGTCTTAAAAACTTGGTACAATTGTAAGAAAGCACATACAACCAGTAAGGTTAAGCAAAACTTGGGTACAATTATAATGCAGTTGAACCTTGTTAAAACGAATAAGCTTAAGGCAAATTACGTTGGAAGACTGAGTTTTGAATTTTCAGGTCAAATTCTTCACAAATCTTCATTAGTCGCTTTCCATTATCGCTTAAACAGTCTTCTTGTCTGTACAGATTCACTCAGCGTTCTGCAAAGCCTGACTTCATTCAACGTCTCGCATCACACTGGAATCCACAGAGTTTACAAACATCTCGTGGATATAAAAAACGCACAGTATATTGCGAAATTCTGTTGAGTCAAACGAATTTGCGCGTTGAGTTGGGCAAAAGAAAATGCTCCTATGGTTCTAAAATCTATATTTTTGGAATATTCAGACAGGGCGGGTTCCTATAAACTCAAATTAGATCAAAATGAGGGGATCGAAATTTTCGAAAATTTTCCATACTTTCATATGCAATTTTTTTCGATTTTCGAAAAAAATTAAAAGGCCCGTTTTGGGCCAAATAATGGTCCTATCGTTCTGAAATCGATATTTTTGGAACACTCAGAGGGAGCTGTTTCCTTTATAAACCCAATTTTGGAAGAAAATGAGGTACGTACTTTCGAAACTTTGCCATACATGCAATTTTTACGATTTTCGAAAAATTGTCATGGTTTATTATAGTGATATTATCTTGTAACCTGAACACGCCCTACATTACAAACGACAGTAAATAGTTTATAAATTTATTTAACATTAATTTGTTACGTTATCGACTAAATTCTTTAAAAAAAAAATTTTTTTTTTGTCCCCTTCATTGTCTTGCCTCCAAGGTTATTGCTCTGGTTACTGCCCCTAGTTTTACCTTGCATCAATGGATCGGATTTAATCGGTTGGCCTTTTTCTTCCACCCCTTTGTTCCCCAATGATTTCTTTCGTAATGGCCGTGTATCCGCTTCCAAAGAATGCGTCGGAGTGCTCGGCAGTGTTTTCTCTTCCGGATCCGTGGCTACTTCCGTCTCGTGTTCGTCCTTGCCATGTATGTTGCCTCTACCATTTCGGCTCTGATCTCCTGCGGTGTCTTTCCGGTCCCTGGCCGCGTCCGCTCGTTCTTGCCTCTGTGTGTGCGTGTGTGTCTTCGTCCTAGTAGTTCTTCGACTTCGCCGTTTTATTTTTGAGTCCTCATCGCTCACTAGTTCCTACCTTTCTTCATCAGGTTTTGCTCTTCCTTTTCCCGATACATGGAATTACGCCAGGTATTTCATCGTACCTCATCGCAGGGTAGGAACGGTGCTACATCACTATAGCTTCGCCATACCTCCTATGGAAAAACACTTCCGCCGGAGCGGACTTTTTCCAAATCTTCCTCTGCATACAAAACAACAACTTGCATACGAAAGCGACGTAAGGTTTTGGGCGCTCCCAATCTAGTGCCGCAAGGATATA
>QLNU02015360.1:305791057-305805421 GCA_006491805.2 Dysdera silvatica | reverse complement strand
AACAACTGAACCTGCTGTCTTTGAACTCCAATTTTTGCATTTCAAAACCCGTTCATCCTAAAAGATTTATCGCTCCTGTGAAGCATGCTCTACAGTTCAGCGAAATCAACTGCGGCCAAAAAGAGGTACTGAGGCATCTGGTGGCGGAAGCTTTGTCCTCTAACTCCAAGCCGAAACCTAACATTCCTATCTCGGACCAACGTGTGATCAGGGATTTGTATTTAAACGTTAATTTGATTATCACTAAAGCAGACAAAGGCGGGCAGATAGTAGTTATGGACAAAGAGAAATACATTGAAGGAGTCGACAACCTCATCAGTGAAGGTCCTTATAAAGTGCTCAAGAAAAACACATCTTCCGATCAACTCTCTAATGTTAGTAAAATAGTCCGGTCATCAAACATCTTGGATCCCAAAACGAAGAAATCCGTAGTTCCTTCTATTGCTAATGTCGCAAGACTGTATTGCCTCCCGAAGGTTCATAAACCCGGCATTCCATTGCGGCCCATAGTCTCCAACATCGGTACTGCAACCCATCCCCTAGCCAAATTTCTCGTCCGCAGATTTTCTCCTCTCCTGGCTAACAACCATGATACTGTAATTAATTCTTCAGAATTCATTTCCAAATTAAATTCCTCTTCTTCTTTCGCTTCTTCAAAAATGGTCTCGTTCGATGTCAAAAGCCTTTTCACAAATGTTCCCGTTCAGGGAGCTCTTGAAGCTCTTATCTTTCGTATGAAAGAATTTCATTTTGCTGATGCTGAAATCCGTGAATTAGTCAAATTTACGGAGATCTGTATCACACAGACTTGCTTTTCTTTCCGTGATCAATTATTTTCGCAAACTGATGGCCTTGCCATGGGAAATCCTCTTTCACCCATTTTATGTGATATTTACATGCATTATGTCGAAGAGGATATTCTCAATCGCATACCATTTAAACTGTGGATTAGATATGTGGATGACACATTCGCTATCCTTCCAAACGATTGTTCAGATCTCTCTACAATTCTCACCACCTTAAATTCCGTCAACCCTCACATACAATTCACTTTGGAAGAAGAAAACAACGGTTCATTGCCTTTCCTGGACGTTTTGGTACATAGATCGCCGTCCGGGTTCCAAACCAGCGTATATCGGAAACATTTTGTTGTTAGCCAAACGCCGCATGCTGCTTCCGCCCATCCACAAAATTAGACGATAAGCACGTTCTACAGGTTTGGTCTCATGTACTCTAAAATTGTCATCATCTGAAGAATTACTCAAGATTGAACTTAACCATATTCTTGACATCGCTCGAGATCGTGGTTACAATCCTACCATTATTGACGACGCTTTGAAGAAACTCACTAGACCTAAGCTGTGCAGTACACTCTTGATTGATTCCTCTCCTTGTAATTTTATCAGCATTCCTTTCGTTCCACGAATTTCTTCAAAAATTGCTTCCATCCTCCGTAAATTTAATTTCAAGGTCACTTTTACTCCAATCAATAAACTCGGTTATTCCAAACTCAAGGATATTATTCCTGATTGCAATTATTTTGGAATTTACTCCATTCCATGCCAGTGTAATCGTGTTTATATTGGTCAAACACGTCGGGCCCTTCGATTTCGTCTTAAAGAGCATGAAGCCTACGTGCGTAAACAACAACTGGAAAAATCTGCTTTGGCCAAACACGCCTGGGAAGCTGGCCACAAATTTTCTTTCGACAAGGCCCATCTAATAGAGAAAGTTTCTTCACCAGCCGACCTCAATTTCTTTGAAGCCTTCCATATTCTTTCGCATTCCTCTTCTACTGTTAACGATCAGCTTCCGTTCAATTCCATGTCCTCTATTTGGAGAAACTTCATTCGTCCCATAGCAAAAGACGCGGCTACGGACCCACAACTGGTTTACCCGAACTAATTTTGGACTAGCAATTTGGCATCGATAGTTTTTCTAGCACGTGTGCCACATTAGTGTAACTAGGGTTCTGAAGAAGGAAGCCTAAACGCGCTTCCGAAATAGCTATAAACCATCGTATTTATTTTAACTGTGTTAATGTGTTTTATTTTATTTAATATTATTAGTATATTTTTGTCTCCTGGGGAAAAAAATCTCATTATAGTTTTTAACAAATTACAATTCCCTTAACAGAATCTGAAGTTGAATTCTAATTAACATTTAGGAAAAATTAACAATTAGAAAATGCAAATTATTCAATACTTCGGACTTCATAGATGCATTTGTTCCAGTTCTTGGATATATTGGTAATGGACACTGAATGTGAGGTTCACTTGTCCTCTTTGGCTTCTTTACCCTAAGACTGTTATAGCCTTTGTTTAAATTGGGAAGACTACTACGATGTAAATCTACGAAAAATGAAATCAAATCTTCAATAATATAATCATATTCTATTAAAAAATTAAATTCACATTGTACAGGCAAAACATCAGTAGCATATTCTATAAAGGGAGTGGGGTTTTTTTTGTCAAATGATATAATAAAATAAAGGTATAAAAATATACTCTGCATTACATAGAGAAATAAGCCCCCCTGGTCAGAGATTGTGTTCATTGTATAATGAGAGAAACAGTTGTGATGCACCAAAAATTAGACTAAAGACTAGATCAGACATGAAGTGAAACTCAGTTATAATGAACAAATTATTTAGGTTAGTTTAATTTGATGTATAATATACTTACGTTTGTAAAAACTGTAACATCATGACAGAATCGCATTACTGAGCTGAAACTTACAGCAAATGCAAATTAGGGTATGCTTTGTGAATGAGTAGAATTTTGGAGTTACTGTGCATGCGTGGGCTGAGCAGCGCCCTCTAAATTGCTGTTTTAACCGTACAAATAGAGAGCTGTAGTGGGATGCTGAAAATAGTCTATGGTTGTCTGCCAATGGTAAACATTTAATTAGAAGACACTATGCCTCTATGACGACAGAGGGCGCCATATAAATAAGTTGCAGAGTTTGAACGTGGACGAATGATCGGCCTTTGTAAAGAGTTTTTTACTTATCGTCCAATAGAAGCTTATATGCAGGCCAAAGAAGAAGCTGTATCTGTTATGCTGAAGAGAAGCCTTGAAAATTTCTAGCAACATGTGGACGGACATTATCCTGTTGAAATACAGCTTCTAAAAAAGGTACAACTTTGGGCTCCAGAATTTCCTGATGTTTCAGTAGCTGTTGAGATTACTGACGATTCTTAGTAACTGAAACTGCCCATGATACGCAATGGCATCCCAGACCATTATGCTTTGGCGTTCATCCAGTATGACATTGGATAATGTTATACAGAAGGTGACATTCACCACTAATGCGACCATCACTGTACCCCAACTGAAAGTGGGATTCGTCAGAATAAACAACTTGTTGCCAAGTGGCATGCTATTGTCTATGTTGATGAGCCCACTATATATGCAGGTGTCGATAGTTTTATGTTAGAGAAATCCTGTACAAAAGGATTCTTGCACACAGTTCACAGTGCAACAAATGCCAACAAGTTGTTGGAGCAGACATTGATATATTTATAGCTAGAGTTGTAAAAAACCCGGGAATTTTGGGCACATTGGAAACTTTGATAGAAACCAAGATAGCTAGAATAAAGGAGGTAGTCCCGTCCGCACCTTTCTTCCTATTGGTCGATTCGACACAATCGAGTCAACAAGTTTCCAATGTATCCAAAATTCCCGGGTTTTTACAACTACTTGTGGCAGTGCTCCAGTGTTCTCCCAACTATCAAGATAAAGCTGTACTGTCCATCACTGCCATGCAGATAAGGTGTCTATCATCCCGTGTTGACATAACAATTTTTCATCCACTGCCAGATTTGTGACTCATCCGGTTCTCTTCAGCCCATTGCTTCCACACTTGCATCACTGTTGTAACATTGAGCTCCATACAAGCTGTTATTGCATGGTAAGTAAGAAACATCTCACGAAGGCCGATTATTTGTCCTCGTTCAAATTCCGAAACTTGCTCATATGGTACCCTCTGTCGTTGTAGAGGCATAGTGTCTCCTCATGAAACATTTGCCGCTGACAGACAACCATAGGCCATTTTAGTCCTGCTGCAGCTTTCTTTTATTAAGCTTAGCTTAATTTATACAATTAAAACAGCAATTCTGAGGGTGTTGCTCAGCCCATGCATGTACAGTGATTCCGAAATTCTAATCATTTACATATCATACCCTAATTTGTATTTGCTGTACGTTTCAGTTCAGTCGTGCGATTCCTTCATGGTGTTGCAATTTTTACAGACATGAGTATATATATGATTATAACGAAGAAAATCCTCCAGTCCCTTGATGTTGGTTACAACAAAGTTTGACTGTACTTCGAAGTTAATCTCAAAATTAACATATAACTCATGCAGGTAATGGTAATTTTAATATAAAAACCTGAACAGAAAATTATGTGAACTTGTTATGGGGATTTTGATGATTCCAATACTTTAAATACAGTACTTAACCACTTAACAGTTTTTTTCTTTTTCTTTTGCAAATTTTTTCAAAAATTGTCACTTTTTTTATTGTAATTTATTATTTATTTTATATCTGTATAATTGAATTTGTACTTAAAAGTGAAAAACATTTAAAATTTAAGTATTTGGAGCAATTTTTATATCAAATAAAATGAAAATATTTCCCCTGAAAGTTTGCTTTTTTCAAACTGATAGGCTTCGTGGGAAAGTCCTCTTTACAGTTCTGATAAAATTAAAAAATCATTGTTGAAATTTTTTACTTACATGTTGCTTCTTTCTTTATAAAGATCAGCTTTAGTGTGATATAATTTGAAACAAAGTGAGAGGCAAAGTTCGATGTCACAGTCAGGGCAAAAATATCATGTTCTTTTCTTATCCTTTTTCCATTGTCATTTGTTTTCAAAGAGCACACATAACACTGCCTTGCAGGTCTCAGTCTTTTATCTGTTGGCGGAATCACTTCCAAAAAGTGTCTGTCTGTCACTCTCAATAGATTGGGTCAGAGGCCAGGATGACCTTTTCCTGCTGTTGTTGAATGTCTAGATATCAATTGATCAACAATGTCTAACCTAAACTGCAAGTGCATATCTTTCCCCCATGTTTTTGGTATGAAATATAAGCGTTCTATGAACAAGTATCTACAAGATGAAAGAATATCTTCTTGTAATACTTTTTCCCTCTTTTCTTTATTACGGGATAATTTGTAAGCTGTTGGTCCGTTCGATCTGCACCACCCATGGTATTGTTGTATTCCATAACTTTCGGTTTCATTCATATTTCATCTTTGTATGTGGATGCTTAAATCATTTCAGGGTTGTGCACTGATGAAATAATGGAAACTGCCTTTTTATCCATCCACTCCATAATGCAGATTTTTCCTCTCTGATAAGCAAGTATTTGTCCTTTTTGTAGTTTCTTCGATAGCAGTTCTTTTGGGACATTCTTTCTTCAGAGTTCTGTGCATATCTGTGGAGCAACTTATTCAGATATCTGCTAATTCAGGAGATGAATAAAAATTATGAGTAGTGAGAAAGTATCTTTTATGTAAAAGCGGTTTCATAAGTGTCATTAGAACATGCGAGGACATGCATGAATGTTTGTAATTATCAAAAATGAGTTCCTTTTCCAGTATATACGGTCCATGACCAAACATATCCAGATTTTGATTTACAAAGCATACAGATTTTTATTCTGAATCGAGAATGTTTCAGAGGTATATATTGTTTTCAACCTAGTCTTCCTTTGTATAACATAAGGCTTTCATCTACAGTTATATCTCTCTCAGGAGTGATAACTTCATGAAAACAGATACAGTAGACTATCCTTTTAACGAACTGACTCTATAAAACGAACAACAATAAATAAAAAAAGTTTTGAACCAGTACTAATAATGTATACTGATAATTCCCTATAACGAATTTTCCGTATAACGAATTATTTTTGGGGTCCCCAGGTGTTTGTTAAAAAGAGAGTCTACTGAATACTTTAGTACTGGCCAGATTTTCATTAACTTTGGGCACTCGTGAGTTTTAGCATCAAATTTGTCATTATCTGAAAGTGCAGATAACATAAATTAGCTGGAAATGACGATATGACATTATTTTAGGAAAAAATGGTGTAAACGTCGAATATCTCTTGCTCCAATATTGTTCAACTGGTTTTTTTTTTACAATGCCTTGAAGAATAATCAAAGCAAAAAAACATGCACTTCATCTTTTGATGTTGGTTCCCAATTTCTGCTTCTGGAATACTTATGAAGAACACTATTTTGAATTCGTTGTTTGGCATACCGATTTGTTTCCAGAACAATTAGGTCAAGTAAATGGTCATCGATGAAAGCTTCATACAATTGTAGTTTTCCAGCGCTTATGTCGATATTCAAATGAACTTCTAGTTTACTAGTAAAGGAAAATCTGGATGAAGGGGTTGGATTATTACAATCAATTTTGCAAAACTTTGTGCTTCGCTCAAATCATCTATACCAATTTCATCGTCACTGGATTCGAAATTGTCTATAAAACTTGCCCAACTTCCAGAATCATGTATAGATGTTTCAGATTCTGTCTCCAATTCCAAGTCTGTATCATTGTCCATAATTAGCATATGCACTAAATAAGCCATACTTTTATAGACAGCACCAGAGCAGCCAGCCAGCAACACAGACGATAGAAAATAAATGTGCTTTTCTAAACAAATAACATCCACTTAGAGATAGACAAAACAGATTATTCAATCCGACATTTACACTATTGACAATGTCGTTTCTTTGAAAAATTATAAATTATTTTGAATAGAAATTATATGGGCAAAACAGAAAGGAAACAGCAAATTGAATGTGACCATGCAGCATATGGGTAAATCAAGAAACAGCCAAAAGTGCTGCACGTACGTCGTACGGGCAAAACTATTAAGTGGTTAAGCTCAATGACTTTTCTACAAATATGCTAATAATCTCTTTTTAATTAATTAATTACCCCATAAGTTACTTGTTAGTTAAAAGACATGATATAGTTTTTCTAAAATGTGTGTATATTATATATATATAGACCTTAAAATTGTATGAACAATAGGAACACCATACTTGTAGATTCAGTATCCACAGCTTGAAAATATTATATGGAAAGTTTCTGAAATAAGTGACTAGTAAGTTTCCAATAGTGAATCACTCTGAGTAATTGAACTTAATTGTGCATCATTCTGAGTCTCTTCCCATCACAATGAATACTGAAAAGTGTTTATGAATAACGCATTAGAAGAACTTATCAAGTCTTCGAATGAAAAGAAAGATGAAGAAAAAACCAACTAACCAGCAATGTGGAGATTGGAAAAACTAGCGAAGTGTTTCAGATTACATAGACTTGCAAGGAAAAAAATTATAGATTACGATCCTACAATAGAATGCAGTATTATGTTCGTTTATGGTTTTACGGCTCAAGGACTACAGTGGTCATGCTGCGCTGGAACCTACTGTTTTCCGAGGAATCCGAACCTCTGGACCTACAATTTTCCGAGGAATCAGAACCCCTTGGACCAACAGTTTTCTGAGGAATTCAAACCTCTTAAGGCATAGGGAACCAAACCCCAGACTACAGTGAGCAGTGCAATCTTTACGAGATCTCTGAGTAAGTGTTCTTTGCACAGTTGGGAGTCAAACCTGGATTAACGGCGCACTAGGTGAACACGTTACCACACTACACCACCACAGGGCAAAATGCAGTATTAAAGTCGCCTGTATGATCATCAAAGCATTAGAACCTTAGCAGTAAATATTTGATAAGCTGAAAAGAAAGGAACAACAACTTCTATAACAATGTTTTTCCAAAAGGTTGATAAACAAACCATGACCACTATCAATGATCCTCAACTACCATCATCATTTGCTGTTGCTTTAGCTTCACCATTCAAGTTGCCAGGATGACTCAAAGTGGATGATCCTCATTTTGACAATTTCTTGCCAAAAGAACAATAGCATAACACAACGTCACAATGCCAAGATCTCATCTCTCACCTTATTTAATTTCATCATTGAAGTGTCAATGAAGAATAGAGAAGCCATTAAGTACCCACAATAGGCTAATGTATTTTTTTTAGAAATAAATGTAAAAATGTATTCAAAATGTATGTACAAAACATTTTTCACTGTTCTATCATTCCTTGACAGTTAAGCTAAACTATCAGAATCCCATTCATTTAAGAGAGGGCACAAGTAAAATAATGTACAATGCATTTATTATTATTTAATGTTGGTAGTCTTACTGTGCAAAATTCATATATTCTATTTTATCAAATGTACATAAGCAAATTAACAATGGCTAATATATAGAGTTTGTTACTATCTGCAATTTTTGAAATCCGTGAATATGGTAATCCTACTGTATACATAGATTTATATGATTTTAAAAATTATGCTAATTATTATTACTTTTAATTGTCAAAAGTAAAAACGGATAATTATGTTGGCTACAACATTATATTGAAAGTTTGTATCTTGTACTGCAACATATCATTGCTATGCAAGGTAGTGTTGTTATACACAAGATCTACATGTTTATGCACAGTAAAACCTCTCAACAACAATATTATACGGACGGAGAAAAATTATCCTTATAGAGAGAGTTATTATTATAGGGAGGGTTCATTATACAGTAAAACCTCTCTACAACACTATTATACGGACCGAGAAAAATTATCGTTGTAGAGGGATTTATCGTTATATCGGACATCGTTGTAGGGAGGTTTTACTGTATATGTAATTATTGTTTGTTTGTGGTTTTATGGCTCAAAGACTACAATGGTCATGCTGCGCCGGGACCTACTGTTTTCTGAGGAATCTGAACTCACAATTCTTCAAGAGGAGTCCAAACCTCTTAAGGCCTAGGAAATGAAAACTCTGACTACAAAAGCATCTTTTATGAGACCTCTGAGTAAGCTGCTTTGTGCACTGTTAGGAGTCGAACTGGATTAACGGGCGACTGGGTGTACTGTAAGCACACACTGCCACCGCAGGGCTTATATGTAGTTAAAATAATTCATCAAATCTTAATCGATGCATATAATCACCTGTTTCCATATACTAAGAAAATAAATCTACACTGTCTCTTTACAGATTACATTTTATGCAACAAATGTTTTATGTTTTGTTTTTCTAGCACTTTATATCAATGATAATAAAACGATTATTACAGTAACTTGAACTAAAACTAATACAATGTGAAAACTCAAATAACGAATAATTTTTTCATAAGCATCAATATTTGCTATAGAATAATAGTTATAACAGTTATTTTGACACTAGCGTAAGGTTTAAAAACACGACGTTTCGGGAGCCAACTGCTCCCTTTGTCAAGTGAAGGCAGAATGAAGAGTGACTGTAAGTCCTAAGTTTATATACCCGTACATTGGGAATCCCCATCTAACAAGGATTTCCAACATGCGGATATATAAACTTAGGACTTTTACTCACTCTTCATTCTGCCCTCACTGAACAAAGGGAACAGTTGGCCCTCAAAACATCATGTAAACCTTATGCCAGTGTTGAAATAACTGTTATGGAATCTCCTGGCGAAACTTTATATTGCTTTGTTAATAGTAGTTATCCATATAACACAATACATATTGCTGAATTATATCTGACCTCTGTCGAGCAGCAACTTTTAACTAATAAAACTAAAAAAAACCAAAATAGTTTTGCAGACACACCGGTGGGAAAATTCAATGATGCGGTTGATCCAAATGGACTCTGATTAGGACTAGACTGAGTAAACTTTTTCTGAGCAATATTTATAGAAGACCCAACAGAATTTTGTTTTCTATTATTGGCATAAAGAGCTAGATAAGAAAAAAAAAAAATAGATTTAGATTTAGGAATATATAAAAATCTAAAAATACATTAATTTAAGGAGATATTTTCAATAATAAAATGTTCTAAGTTTTAAAATAGAATAAACATAGGTTTTATGATATTCAACAAAATAATGATGGTATTGTAAAACATACAACATTATTTTCTAGTTTTCAGACTTTTTTTTTTTAAAGATCAGCAAACCAGATTTTAAGGTGATTATACCAAAAACTTCTAATTGGAACAAAAACTGTATTTATTATTATAAAAACTTAAAAACAAAAAGTTCATGGATTTTAAATATAGAAATGTTAGTTTTGTTTCTTTCAATAGAAAATTTCCATCTAGAATTGAACACATTTTCAAGATTACTCCAAAACATTTTCTAAGATCTTAACAATTTTCCTATTCTAATTTAATCAAAATTACAGACAGTAAGTTTTTTATGACTTTATAAAATTTAATAATTATATAAGACAATGCACAATTTTTTACATAGTTGAAAATTAATGTGTAGATATAAAATTATTATTAATCAATATATTGTTATAATTTTAAAAAGGAATATAAATTAATTGAGAATAAAGTATTAAGCCCTACTTTATAAGAAATATTACCTTCAACTGATGCCGGCTTTGTAAGGTTTGAATTCTGAGTGCATGCCGATGAAGAACGATTACCACGTGGAAATGTCCTGGCTAAATTCATATTTATGGATTTTAGTTTAATAGTATACTCAATAGATAAAAGTACTTAGAATTAATAAATGACTTTACAAAACATACCTGCATCATAGAAAAATTTGGATGAAGACAATTTAAGGCCTGCAAAAATATTGTATAATGTGAGTATGTACATTCATATTACATATGAATATTAATATGGATATATAGTGAAACTCGTCGAACATAAAAATTTAACCACAAAAGAGGGAGGGGGAGTCATTCTGAAGTAGCTGAAACATTAAATTTCAATCGTTTAAACATTTCATTTTGAAACTTACGTATTTGTAAGTACATATGACAAGTTTAAGATAATGAACATAAGCACTTGTTAGATATAACAGGTAAATTTACAACAAAAGATTAAATATTAAAATTTGCCTTGGAAAGAAATTATCAATAACTGTTTGGTGGTTTTTACTCACAAGTCCTCCTTCGAAATGTATTTTTAATCAAGAGATTAAATCCACCATTTTTCTGTTATTACGCTTACAGCACCCATGTGGTAGTCGAGTAAACAATAATATAAACTACGGTAGTTTTGTGTTGGTAATTGTTCATTAGTTTTGTGCAATGTATGACTATATGATTTATTTATTATTAAAGTCTTTATTAAGCATTAATCATTTGAATCAGCGAATTCAAATCAATTGCCATTCTTTGTTAATGGGAGAGAAAATTCTCCTTACCCTTTATCCTGTTTATCCTTAGTTTCCTGTTGTAAGATATGCCATAAAGGTGAAAGTTTAAACGTATTTTGTTTGTTCAGGGGTTCTGGTCTAATGGAATGAATCATAAAAACAGTGGCCACGTCTGTATCTGAGGGCGATTGCTAAGCAGAGGTTTGAAATATATTATTGCAAATCAGTTTCTGCTGGGGAATTTTTATCTGACCGTAAAAGTGGGGTGTCCGTTAAGAGGGGTTTCACTGTATTATGTACTTTTGTAAGACACTGCCAAAATACAACGGTTTGAAACAAAAATAAAGTAAAGATATAGTTTAAAAATACTTTAAAAGCCCCCAAATTTTGAATGTGATACTTTTGGCATGTTTAAGTCAGTTTGAAACCTAATTTTTTTTAAAATTTTAAACTTAGTAATTTGTTAATATTCTATTTTTTCTTAATTATAACTTAGGCATCATTGAAAACAGCTTTAAACTATTGATTATGCAGATACTGTATATAACATGGGTTTGCACTTGTCACTTACTTATTGAATAATTTTGTTGTAAGAGCGTAGGAAGGGGGGCCGAATGAATACTAGGCCCTGGGCCCCCACTTTGGTTTGATCGGGCCCTGGGAGGGGTGCTTGAAGGCTTCAACCCATCCCCCTCTAAACATGGTTCATATAGAATAAAATGACAACCCATCCCCTCTAAGGCATAGTTTATATAGAATAAAATGACACAAGTATAGCTCTTTAATTTTGTGATTTGTGTGTGTGACTTGATTCATACCCCACCTTTTAAAACACACGTTTAAAAAAAAAAAAAAACCACTGAATAAGTCAAAATTAATGAAACAACCTTCCCCTCACCTCCCCACAGATTGAATCTATTTTGCAGCATACACATTTTTTTAAATAAATTTTTCAATTTCTTTTAAAAGTAACTTTATACATTACAAAAATTTTACATATAGATAAAATAAACTTTTTGCCCTGTAAATTTTTAGATGTTGAGAAAGAGAATAAAAAACTGTAGCAAATTTACATACAAAAGGTTAAACACTGGTAAAATAGCAATGAAAAAGATCACTCAAGCTTTCGGACGCATCAGCAGCAGTCCTTCATCAGGAGTAATGACGATGTTATGTTTCTGTCTCTTTTTTATACTTGAAATTTCTGGAAAACCCTTCATCAGAGTAGTCCCGCAGAATGGGAAAACCCAATGAGAACCAATGGGAGGCCTCCAATAGAATCATGGAAGAACCCCAATAGGGACCAATGAGAAACCCACACTGCGGGTTACCTAATTTGGGGATGTCTCATACATTTCAGAGTAAGAGTTGTTTATAAGTTTCTGGAAGTGGTTGTGATGTATTAATGGCTTTCCCGTGTAGTTTGTAAGTTTCCCAAGATTCTAAGAAGAGTCTACTATTCTTGTTTGTGATGTGACGGTGTAGTATTTTTGTTGAGTCCCAGTCGGGTTCGTGTCCGTGTTGTAAAGCGTGTTCTGCCAGACGTGAGGCTATGTCTCCTTTCGCGAGTGCTTGTTTGTGTTCTTTTTTTCTTGTTTTGATCATTCTTTTTGTTTGTCCTATGTAATGTTTGTTGCAGTCTTTGCATGGTATTTGGTATATGGCGCCTGTGAGATCTTCTGGTGGAACTGGGTCTTTAACTTTTGTAAGTTGTTTGCGAAGTGTTGTGACAGGGGAATAGAATGTTTTGATATTTGCCTCTTTAAGGATGCGAGAGATTGTTTCGGAAATGCCGTGAATATATGGAATAGATATGCGGGTGTGAGATGTATTGTTTAAAGATGTACTATTGGGTCTACAGTTTCTGAGAATGAATCGTTTAGGGTATCCATTATTTTTAAGTGCCGTGTGTATGTGTTTTGTTTCTGTGTTTGAAAGTGTTTCATTACTGCAGTGAGAATTCGCTCTAAGACTTAATGTTTTAACAACGGAAGCTTTGTGGCATGTTGGATGATGCGATTTAAAATCGAGATATCTGTCTGTATGTGTGGGTTTACGGTAAACTGAGGTGAAGATTGAGTTATCGTGAGATCTGTGTACAAGAACGTCTAGGAAAGGGAGTTTATTGTTCTGTTCTGTTTCGTATGTGAATTTTATATGTGAGTTTAAGTTATTAAGGTAATGGAAGAAGCTTTGGAGTGTATTAGTTTTAAGTACAACAAACGTGTCGTCGACGTATCTTTTCCAGAATTTAATGTTAAAATTCGGTGAGGACAAAGCAGTTTCCTCAAATGACTCCATAACCAAGTTAGCTACAACACTTGAGACCGGAGATCCCATGGCAGTGCCAAAAACTTGTCTATGGATAGAACCATTTGAGGAGAACACAGCAGAGTCCAGACAAAATTTCAACAATGTGCAGATGTCGTGAGGTGTTAGTGAAGTGCGTTCATGTAGTGTTGTGTCATTTTGGAGGCGTGTAAGTGCGGTGTCGATTGCAAGTGATGTGGGAATGCAAGTGAAGAGAGAAATTACATCGAATGAGACCATGAGGTCGTCGTCGTCAAGTTGTAGGTTATTTAAAGAGGTGCAGAAGGATTGGCTAGTAGAAACAGTGTAGTCGTTATTACCGATTATAGGAGAGAGTAGACGTGAGAGGTGTTGTGATAGGTTATATGTAGGAGAGCTGCAAAAACTAACTATAGTTTTAAGAGGAATATTTTGTTTATGAATTTTAGGTAATCCGTAGAAGGATGGTAAGCGGCCGGAAGTGCATTTTAAAGAGTCGTAGAGATTAAATGTAAGTTTTTTAGATTTATAGAGTTTTAGAAGGAGAGAGTTCATTTTGGATTGAATTGTTTGTGTAGGGTCTTTTGTGATGCGGGTGTATGTATTTGTATCAGATAAGAGTGTAGAGACTTTATGTAAGTAGTCTGGACGATTTAAGACGACTGTAGTACGGCCTTTATCAGCTGGCAGTATGACAAGGTCCTTGTCGTTCCGTAGCTCCCGGAGGGCAACCCTTTGCATAGGCGTTAGGTTGTCCTCAGGAAGTTTTGGACGCCGAAGGAGTCCTGCCACTCTGCAGCGGATATCAGCTGCAACACGTTCGTCAGTGTGATTATTTTGTAGAGCATTTTCTATGGAAGCGAGAATCTGTGGTGTAGGAATTTTAAGTGGAGCA
>QLNU02015360.1:305769984-305784042 GCA_006491805.2 Dysdera silvatica | reverse complement strand
TACATGATGAGAAAGTATTTGAAGAAAATAATATTTTAATGCGCATGCGCGAAAGATATGAATAACTTTCTTTCATAATTTTGTAGTCAATAGCCTAGAGCAACTTAAAAGAAAAATACCAGTGGGATATCTTGAAAATTCAGAAAGTTATCGATGATATAGTGAGCCGTATTTCTCTAATTCTCTGCAAGTAGCTAGATGATAAGGGTTTTTTCCATAAATTGTCATATTCCAAATTACCAAACACCACTGTTTTGAAAATGAAATATTCCAGATTTATGCAAATAAAGATCAAAAGTATCCGGACACTAGTTCGTCCGGGCTGCGAAGTCTTAGTTTTCATGGCCGAGCAGCTGCATATAAACCAAGCATTACTGCAACCAATGTCAAGCGTCGCTTACAATGGTGCAAAACATGGAGCCTGCAGCAGTGGCGTGAAGTGTTATGGAGCAATGAATCACGGTACACTATTTGGCAATCAGATGGTAGAGTCTGGGTGTGGAGAATGCTGGGTAAACGCTTTTTACTTGACTGTATTGTGCCGCAAGTTAAGTTTGGTGGTGGAAGCATAATGGTTTGGGGATGTTTCTCATGGTTCGAGCTTGGCACTTTAATTCCTTTGAAGGGAACTCTGAAGACGGGAGGCTATCTCGACATTTTAGGCAATTCCATGTTGCCCACATTGTGACAACAGTTTGGAGTAGGTTCATTCTTGTTTCAACAAGATCGTGCTCCTATCCACACAGAAAGGGCTGTACAGAGCTGGTTTGCTGACATGGATGTTGAGGAATTGGACTGGCCTGATAAGAGCCCAGACCTAAATCCCATAGAACACCTATGGGATGAATTAGAACGTCGACTACGAGCTAGGCCAAAATGGCCCACATTGGCGCAAGAGCTGACTAATATTCTTTTGCAAGAATGGCATGCAATTCCCACTGAAAAATTCCAGAAACTAGTAGATAGCCTCCCCGATAGAGTGGCAGCCGTCATTGTAGCAAAAGGTGGCCCCACTCCATATTAATTCTTGTTGGTATGTTGTATTTTTAATGGCGCAAGGACAACAATAGTCATTCTGCACCAATCAATCATTTTGACTTCTGTAAGGGAGAAGCAAAACATGCAGGCATCTGGTAATTTGGAATATGACAATTTGTGAAAAACACCCTTATCATCTAGATACTTTTAGAGAATTAGAGAAATACGGCTCACTATATCGTAGATAACTATGAATTTTCAAGATATTCCACTGGTAATTGTTTTGAAGTTATCCTCTACTATCGATTACAAAATTATGAAAGAAATTTATTCATATCTTTCGCGCATGCGCAGTAAAAAATTCTTTTCTTCAAATGCTCATATCTCATCATATATTCAATATATTAATTTCTAATTTAAGTATAAGATTTTTCTCGTACGTTGACAAATGTCCTGTAAGTTTCATGAAATTTGACTGAAAATTGTGGATATTGTAAGAAAAACAAGTGATAAAGTTTGGATTTTCTTACAGAAATGTTTCTATCTTCATGAATATACATGTTTGTTTTATGAAAATGCACACAGACATTAAGCGTAGCTGGTTAAATATTTTCTGAAAGTTACAACTAATTTCCAGCTTTGATACAGGGTGATCAAATATATTTTTTCACTTTGTCAATAAATATGTGGGTGGTCCCCTAAATGCACAATTCACCGAAACTTTGCTGGAAAGTGTGCATTCATGCATGTTTTATATTATCTCCAAAGTTAGAGAATAATTGGCTAAGTAGTTTTTTAGAAATTGGAAAAAAATTAAAAAATCCAAAGTGTCCGGATACTTTTGGGCATACAGTATATACTGAGAAGAAACTGATATGTTGAATGAAAAAAAAAAGCGTACCATGCAGTAATTTTTTTGTCTCTGAAACTTATATAACTGATGCGTTGTATGTTACATTTCGAAGAATTCCTCCTCTACTCTTTTCTTATATTTGTTGTGCCTTCTTTACTTGTTAAACTGATGAAATTTTCATATGCATATATGTTACAGTGCTTTTGAAGTGTTTGTCCTTCATTGTCCAAGTAAGGAGGGTTCATATGCATTATGAAGTGTCTACATTTATCGACAAATATTTACTGGCGTATGCAGGGGGGGTGTTCATTGGGGTTGTAACCACCTCATTGTGATGAAATTTTGTTTACATAGAAATATGTGGAATTGTGGCCCTAACCCCTTCTTACGAACTTATCCATAATGGGTAGTACAAAACACAAAAGTAAACATTCTCAATATCAGTGATAAAATTGTATACGAGATTTTGACTCTGGTGTTTCAATGGTAATTATCATAGAATATGAAATTGGGGGAAAACTTCCTTAGCGGAGCAGAAATGGAATTCATTTGTATGCTGCATTTTATACATTGAAGACTCTGGCTTATACTGAAAATAGCTATGTTAAAAGTAAAAACAAATGTTTCTAAAATAAATTAATAAACTATATAAATTTCCTCACCCCTATTCACACTTCTAAAAATTTAACAAATATTCATGAGCTAAATTACATAAAACTAATGTATTACAATCTAGAAACAGTGTTAAGATGGAAATATAAACTATATTTTGCCTTAAACTGGCAAAAACATCCACAGATTTGCCGGAATCCTTCAGTTAAGTTGAATTTTGGGTCTTGTGGTGGTAGTACCTTTACCTGGCATACTGCTGATCTGGGTTTGACTCCCAATGGTGAAAAGTACTAACTCACTGTAGTCCAGAAATTGTTTCCTCAGGTCTTAAAAGGTTTGGATTCCATAGAAAAATGTAGGCTCGATGGCATAATACTAACTCATCTGTCTATTGTGCCATCCCACTACAGTCTGAGGTACTGATTCCTTGGAAAATTCGTAGGTCCCAGTGCAACGTGACAACTGTCAGATAATTGAGGATCCACTGTATATATAAAGTTATAGTCATTAACACAGAGCTAAAAAATAAAATATTACATATCTGGTAAGTTGTTTAACTTGAAATTATATATTAAGATATGCATGTGAAGAAGTTCAGCATATATGCGAAAACAAAATGTGTAGAATATGTGTATGCATATACTTACTCCATTTTAATGGTTATGAATGTAGAGTTGAATTGAGTTTGAAGTGAGAATGGGTTTTTTATTCCAGATTTTGTAAGACACTAATATTTATTAGTATTTTAATATGAAGCATTAATTACATAACATGTGTGCTATAATTGAAGTGCCATATTTATTAAAATATTTGTCTAAATGAGTTATTTAATTCTAATGTATGCCTTTTGTATAGAATAAATTACTCTTTTTATAATTAAATGACCAAAAAAGTAGAATGTAACATGACTAACCTTTTTCTTAACGTGCATTGCTTATCCAAGCCATTACCCAAACAAGGATAAAATCTTAATTGTACAAATTTTTAATAAGAAACAAAACTGAAAATTAAAGTGAAGTGGAGCTAGCGAATAATTCATTTATGAATGTAATTTTATAGTGAAAACATGGTAGGCCAAAAGCGTTTTTTAACAAAAATTGCAGGATTAAATTAATTTTGATATCCCATTTTGCCTTATCCATGTTAAATTTACTAATAGATAATATTAGCTGAAGTTTAACATGAATTAGGATTAAATCTTATTGTGTGTGTGTGTATACACATACACAGGACTCCTAGGAAAGTCCAAATTCGGCCAATAACTTTTGAACCAAGACAGATATTGCAAAGAAAGTTAGGTATTGGTATAGTAAAATGACTATGCACTATCAGATGAGATGAACAGCAGCGCCCCTGGTGGCGAATTGAGGAAGTTAAAAATTTTATTTCGAAAAATAATAAAGATGAGGAAATATTTTCAATTAGGAAGTTGTAGAGCATCCTTCAATTTATAGGAAAATGTATACGACTCACATGTAATATGTACATGTACTGCCACAAAGTGAGGTGTTCCGGAAGTTTCAATGCATAGCTTTCAGTTAATGCTTTCTAGAGCTTTAGAGGTCGAGCTAAAGTTCTGAAAGGAAAAGAAACCATGATCTCTCTCCTATAGGAACTTCAACTCAACTTTTAAAATATCAGAAAGCATTAACTGAAAGCGATGTACTGAAACTTTCGGAACACCTTACTTTGTGGCAGTACGTGTACATAGTGCATGTAAGCCGTATGTTTTGCTTACTAACTGTAGGATGCTCTACAACTTTCTCATTGAAAATATTTACTTATCTTTATTATTTTTCGAAATAAAATTTTTAACTTCCTCAATTCGCCACCAGGCACGCTGCTATTCATCTCATCTAATAGTGTGTAGTCATTTTACAATACCAATACCTAACTTTAGTTGCAATATCTGTCTTGGTTCAAAGGTTATTGGCCGCATCCGGTCTTTCCTAGGAACCCTGTATATATTTACAGCACTCGTTCAGCACAGCATAGCCTTTGCTCCATAAAAATCTGCAGAAGCTCCCTAAACTGTCAGTGAAATTTCTGTATAGCAATGTGCATCAGTCTATGTAAAAATTATAACAGCAAAATAAAAAATACGGTGTTTAATTTATATAATAAAACAAATATAAAATAACCGTATATAATAAAACAAAAAATGAGACATCTGAACCTTTGCTCATGATGTCCTAGCTAGCAACAACTGTTTTAGATCTGATAATAGTTTCTAAAACTTCCTTGACAATTTTTGCATGTAGGTGAAGATTTTAGATATTGAACGTTCTTTTTGTTGTTTGTGCCCCTAATTTGCATAAATTAAGCACAAGTGTGTGTGTGTCTCACTTTTATTTATTCCCTACATATAAAATTTTAACTGCTTTATCCTGCTACTTTTTCAGGGGGGATGCAAAACAAAAATTTACACTTTTACAGGGATTGATGCCAAAACGTTTTTAATGTTTACATTTTTCATAACCAGTCTGGCACACAATCTTTCTTGTATAATATTTTTGTTATATGTTATAAAAGATTGACATGATTGATCATGACAAAATTAACTTTTTTAATTTTGTCATGCTTCCATACACAAAAACAGCATGGCATGTTCATCGTTTTGCGTTATTGTAAATTCAGCTGTCCAAATGTGTTTTTCGTAGAAATACTAAAAAGCATATGCACACTTTCTAGATTTTATATTGAGTATAAGTCACTTGTGACATTTCTTTAAAATAAGAAATTATTTAAAGTAAAAATTACTTTGTTTGAAAAGATGACTCTTAAGATCTGATTTTTCGCCAATTATTTGATTTCTTCCTAGAAAACGGAAATTTTCTGGAACATGCAGTGAATGAAATGTGCATTAATTGCACTAAATTTGTGCATTAAAGTTATCTTTATTTCAGAATCCTATTTAGAAAATAAATTCATATATATTTCTCACACAACCCAGTTCTTGTTAACAGTGGTACCACTGGAAAGGTCTTGTCACGAGAAACAAAATCCAATGCAACTACCCGTCCAAATTCAACCACTCAGGAGCTACAAGGGGGTTTGTACAATCCGTCCAGCATACAACCATTCCACTAACAAGCAAAAAAAAACAAAAAAACAACCTTGAAATGTTTTTATATTGTGTAACATTTTACTCTGCGTATTGATCGGAGATGTGTTTTAAAATGAATCAGGAACTAACTCCTCACCTGATCCTATGGGATGAATAAAGGGCATAAGAAGACAGTTTTCTTATGCACTCAACTATGGAGAATTATAGCAGTACCTGTGGCTCGCGTTCCAGGAGCGTTGGTTTAGAGGAGATGGCACACACTCCTGTGACATATGAAGTTGGGCCCAATCATGAAGGTGTTGTCGATGAGCCTTCTGACTAACGTAGTTATCGACAAAGCAACTACCAGCGAGCTTCTTTTTAGTCTCTTTGTATCCTATTACGGAGATACTGATTACATAAATATAGCCACAAGTCGCTAGCTGCTGCTTATTCAAGATACTAAAGGACTTCATTGACGATGAGTTTCACGACTCTCTCGATGTCACAATTTAAAGCAACATTAAGGAGAATGTATTACAGGAAGTAGCCCCCCCCCAAAAAAAAAGGCAGACATTCAAATGAAGGAGGTATCAATTACAACCATGAGAGAGGCAACTGAAGCTTATGATATGGCAAAGAAAACTAAAATAAGGGCTACTCAATACGTTTCAAAAAGATGCCACATTTTCAGATGGAGAGAATATTTGGAAAAAGGTGATAAGATCGCAATAAATTAGTGATCATAAAAGATCACATGTGGTCACAATTCAGATACCATCACCGTTCGTATCAACAAGAACATACCATTTTGAGGGGTTAAAGGATGTATATGTTGCTGTTATGCAAAAAAAAAATAAGACCACCCACTCATATACAATTCAATTGACTATAAGTGCAATGGGGAAAGGTGCATTAATTGTGACACTGGAACCTCAAGGCAAGTTTGGGTCCTGAGTGAAAAAAAAAAGTTTGAAGAGCTGTTATACCATAACATACTAATAACCTGCTCCATTTCAGGTTAAACAACAAAACAGTTGACTGAATTGCGCTTCTAAACACTAAAAAATCCGATGTGTGAAGAAAAGGCCCTTCTGATCTTGGATGAGTGGGCATGGCATGTAGATCCTAAAGTTCACCGAAAGTTGGGGAAAAACGTTGAAGTCATGATTATACCTGCAGGTACATATGTGGGAATACCTCCAGCCCTTCAATGTTGAAAGTTTTCATGACTATAAACTCATATATATGACCGAGTATTCGAAAACTCACCAACTCATATGTGGTGAAGAGGATTTGACAACAAGGGAAGCTATTCTAAAATTGCATCACTTGGTTCATGATCAAATTTCTACCCCTGCACTTGAAGACATGCACCGATATGCTTTCCACAAGGCATTAATATAAACCAAAATCCCACCTTTAAATCTGTGCAACAGCTACATTTCAAACTAACACAGAAAACTTGTAATAAATGTGAAACCCAGCCATTTATAAAATGTGCCTGGTGTGAAGAATCCCTATGCTTCAAGCATTTTTACGCTGAACGGCACTTTCACCAATGAGCAAGTGCTCAGCCAAATGTGATTGAACATGGACACAATATCCTAGGGTGTACCATTTATTTACTAATCGTCGAATTTGTGGCATAGCGGTTGAATTATAAGGGAGTGAGAGTCCAAATTCATAATATTCTATATCAAAGAGTACATTTATTTGATTTCAATATGCACCAAAACATTGGCCATATTATTAATAACAGTAGAAAAACATGAAAATTATTTAAAATAATATTTCAAGAATTATTTTTTGCTTGTCAGTGGAATGATAGATGGATTGTAAGAATCATCTTGTAACTCCTGAATGGTTGAATTTGGACAGGTAGTTCTGGATTTTTTGTTTCTCATGACAAGACCTATCCTGATACCATTCTTGTCAAAATCGACATGTTGCAGTCCAAGTGGTTACCTTGTGAGAAGTTTTTCTCTTGGCAGGCATTGTATACTATTGTGAGATATTTACTAGTTTTGTGTTATGCCCTACATATATTTTTACCTTTTACACCTTTGTAGTTCAACTTCACTAGCATACCCACCTAAACATTTTGCATATGGGGTGAATGTTTCCCCTTGAATTTGCACAAAAAATCAAAACTGCCTTCTAAAAGATTTTAAACTTTTTCTAATGACATATTTACCTTGCAAAGAAATCATGTATTAAACAGTCATTGCTACATTTTGTGATTTCCTTGAAAGACTAATTAAAAAGTATTGTACTACACAATGAGTATGGCTTTTGTTTTATTTTACTACAAAATTACAATGCATGAATTTTAGTGTTTTTCCAGTAGCATAACCAACAATTCACTCAAATGTGTTGTGACTTTGCGTGGATCATCTACAAGCCCTGCAGAGATCATGGCAATGTCAAATATCTATAAAAGGGAAAAATATTTAAATTACTATGAATTAAAATTTTAATCATTTTGAAGACACTGATATAACAATCATTCTATAATTTTTAAAACTAATCAGTTGAGATTTTCTTTTATTTGCTTAGAAGTTATAAAAAACATATGGCATATATTCGAATTTAATATTTTCTGTGAACTGTAAAAAAAATTTAGTTCCGTATTATATCAATTTCATACTTTGACAATTTTTTTTTTTTGGCTTTTTTCATAGAGAAATATATTAATAAGAGCTATTACATCTAGATTACAAATATACAGGAATCTTTCTTAAGCTGAGTAATTTAGTTGTGAGTTATGTTTGCCTTAAATACTGAAATAATGTTACCTAATCATACAAACTAAAGACTTTTACTTTTTAACGTCATAATGTTTGTAAATATTCGAGCTAGGATTTAAATCTGTATCTTGAAGGAAAAGACAAATTAGATGTTACGCTGTTGGAGAATTTCAATATTTAAATAAACTTAGAGAGTAAGAACTTTAGATCTTCAATAACACAATTTGATGCAACACTCAGCAATATAGTCTAGAACATTATATTGAAGAACAAACAAGTAAAAGTCATTAGCATATAAATACTTGTTTTAAATAAACTTCCTCCTTAGTGGCATTAAACTTACACAATATCCTTATTGCCCTGGACCTTAACCCGTTACAAAGATCGGCAAAAATTATTCATACAAAATTACGTATCACTTATGCCTAATTAATGGATTAGTTGTGCCATATTTAATAATTAAATGTCTAAAATACCATATTAAAGTCAATACACTTCAATAGTATTATGTAATTTTTAAAGAATTATATACACCTTTTCATAAATTGCAAAAGGAGCCCTGAAAAATACATTAATATACAGCAAATACATACTGCCATGAAGAGCAGAAAAATTGCTAATTTGGGACAGGAAGATTATTAATTTGGAGTATTGTGGGCACAAAATAAAATTTAAATTTATAACAGATAAAATTCTCTTCAATATACTGTTTGACACCCAGTAGTTATGCCCCTACTTAGCATGGACAGCACCCATGAGAGGGATGAAAGTGTGTAAAAGTAATGCTAAAAGGCATTTTTACATGGTCAGCACCATCCAAGGAGAAATCCTGGGTGCACCACTGGTTGATGCCAATTGCCAAAAAATGAAAGAGGCAGTTAATAAAAGTAAAGATTAGCTACAACACAGCAGCTGCTATGGAAATTAAAATACAACTCAAATTAGTCGTGTGTATGTGCATCATTCCTTAAATGTTTTGGCCACGGATCCCTTTTCAATCCTGAATTACGCTGCAGAGCCCCACTTCTCTCCCCTCAATTTCCGTTGAAGAACTGGTTTGTTAGCAAGGATGGTGCGGGGGACACAGCTTGCCCCCTGTCAGGAGGGGGTAGTTTTAGGGAACGGCTAGGATTTTTACTTTGCTAAAGAATGATTTTTGGCTTCCCCTCCCTCTCAATCCAGAATAATTCTGTGGTTCAGCATTGGCATAAAATGTGGTACAGCCAAAAAAAAAATTTCTGGAGGTTTGTTCCTCCCATATGGGAAGGGTGCAACCAATTTTCGCCCTGTAATACATAGTGATTTAAAAAATTCTTGGGGGGTGTATAATTAAAGGATGATCTAAGGGGCCCAGCGCTCCCAAGAACCGAAAAATTTTCTGGAATTTTTTTTATTAATTTTATACTAAAAAAATGAGGGTGAACCCACTAAGCACCAGCCTTGAAATCAAATCCTGTTTTGATCAATGCAGTGGTTCTCAACCTTTGTAAGGCCCATTAAATTCCTTGTTTATAGGATGAGGGCCCGGTCCCAACAAATTTATTTTTAAATAACTTATTAACTTTAATTTTTAAAGTTCATACATTAAACTATCATCAGTATCAATAATTAATTATGGCATAATTATACAGAGTATTAGTACACTTATGCATATAATATGACATGTTCACAAATATGAAATTGTATTTAAATTAGTTGTCAATCACTGGACTAATGAAATCTTATAGCATATTGCAGTTTCCACAGGCCTAAAAAAACATATATTCATGAAAAATACTTAGAAAACTAAAATGACAGATTCTGGGAGAACCTTCCACAGCCTGGCAGTTGAGAAACTCTGAACTAATGACCATAATTAAAACTCGAACACATTTAATGTATAATAAAATTTTATGTAAAATAAAACTTGTCATTTTTTGACATGATCAAAATTTCAAAACCCTTTAGTCTTCTTGAACAAGGAAAAACTTAAAACTGAACAGAATAACATCTGTGTTGCAAATGTCAGTGACCAATCAGCAACGAAGTAAAAACAGGATGTTTTCAAAAATTCTATTTCAAACTTCCCTGACTTTTCCAGACCGATTTCCAGTCGCTAATTACAGTAAACAACACACAATGCATTAAAATTTGTGTAATCACAATAAATTTCAAGGCCATAAAATCCATTAATGCAAAGCCCAAAGCCATTTATAACTCAATTATAGTGAATTTACAAATTCAAAAGCTGTATTAAAAAGTGTATTTCTTTACACTAAAAACTTGCACTAATTAAATATTTACAGCAACATTTCCATTTGGCCCTTTTCAAGTTCATTATAAAAGAGTTTGCTATATAATGCATAAAGCCCGTTTTCTATTTCCATTTAAAGCATGTATGACTATATACATAAGGAAGTGGTATGGTCGAAATCACTTACAGAAGAGATAAATTTAGCTAAAAGCTTTCCTCAAGCATATATAAGGTTAAATGATTTACATAGATTATATTGCACGGTGCAAAATGGTAACTTTTGGAAGAAGTTTATTAAAAAGTAAATTTTCAAAATGTTTCAGTAGTCAGTAATTGTAAGCATAGTTCAGGAAAAAATTATTTATTAAGTTATTTATTATAACAATAATTTCAAATTTCTAACTTTTTCTATGACTTTCCAGATTAGGTGATGCACTAGAAAAGCAAAGTATGTACTAATCCTATAATTATGCCATAATTAATTTTATGCCCATAAAATATATATGCTTTATATATATATATAAAATTAATTTAAACAAAATTGGAAGTGTTTCTGAGTAAATTCAGTGAATGGTATGATCTATAATAATAAAAAATTGACAGGCCACCCACTATAAAGGTAGAGGAAATGTGCTAACTAACTTCTGGTATATTTTATTCTCTCGGAAAAGCGACTTAGAGGAATTAGTTCATCATAAGCATGTCTAGGTATTTATAATTGGTCATTTCAAGAACATTAAATAAGAATTTAATCACTACCTAGAGAAGATTTAGTGCCAGTGGGCTTCTCATGCATTTCAGCCTTAGCAAATAGTTTGGCATTAATCTGTCAAATTAAAGTTAGTTCATACACACACACATATATATATAATGAACATATATATATACATAAATATGACTGGTGTAGGTTAGTTAGTAAGTATCCTAACTTATAAGGGTGGTACCCATAATTTTTTTACATATTAGGATCTAAGGCCCATTCTACTGAATTTACCTAGAAACACTTCCACTTGCTTAATTATATATTAACTTTATATATATATAAAGTATTATATATTTATAAGTATAAAAAATTAATTCAGGTATAATTATAAGGATTAGTACATACTTTGCTTTCTACAAAAGGCCTACTCATCTGGGAAAACAAGGTCAGGGAAATTTTAAAGTCATTGTTATAATAAATAACTTATTAAAATAATTTTCCTGAACTGTGCTTTTCATACCACATTACCTACTGAAAAATTTGAAAAACTTGTACTTTTGACTAAACTTCTTCCAAAAGTTACCATTTTGCACCAAAACTAATATAATTTATATAAAATTATTAAGCCTATATATTTTTCAGAAGAAAATGTTTGCCAAATATATAACTAAAACTTGGAAAAAAAAGTGTTTTTAGCTAAATTATTCCCTTGTGTGTGTTATATATATATAAAGACTATTTTCCCAAGGTTCTGTAAGTATCTAAAAGCCCAGACTGGGGACGAAAATATCAAAACCATGAATGACATCAACACTTAATAGTTTTAGGGTATCATGTAACTTGTGCATGTGAAATAATACTTTTTGAATGGAAGTTGAATTGTTGAAAATAGAACTCTGTTAGTTCAGTCAGTTATATTTGTTTCCCAAAAATTTAATTACTTTACATAAGATAAAAGGCTCACATTATACAAAATTGAGAAATTGTACTCTAAAATTTAATTTAAATTAAAATCATTTGCTTGGTATTTTATTATGCAAGGACAGCTAAAATCATACTGCATGCACCATAGCCTACAGTTTTCCAAGGAATCAGAACTACAGACTATGGATATATGGTTTAAATAAAAAATAAATGAATAAATCATGCTTATTATGTAAATCATACAATTTAAAATTTTCCGAATAAATTCTGAGTTTCAAAATTTGATAACTTTGTAATGATAACAGTAATTTAGGGTTGGTTGGTTGTGTTTAGATTGCAAAACAATCACCAACCTTTAAAGCCATATATTTTTATAAAATGTGATCTGTTCTAGTGAATACAAGAACGTATAATATTTTATAAAAATGTACATATAAGGTTACTGTACAGCAAAAATCTTTATACACACATAATTCATATAACATTTACTACAAACTATACCTGATGAGCTAACAATTCAGCCAAGTTTGGATTTGTTTCTCGTAAGCTGTTTAGTTTTTTGATGATTGGATGGCTAAAAAATAAATAGTATGCACAGTTTTAAAAATTGACCTAGCTTTAAGTGAAATAAATTCAAATAAATGTAATTTAGCAACACAGAAGTGTACATAAAATGATTGT
This sequence comes from Dysdera silvatica, assembly GCA_006491805.2. NCBI lineage: Eukaryota > Metazoa > Arthropoda > Arachnida > Araneae > Dysderidae > Dysdera > Dysdera silvatica. Next base: position 305,771,262 of record QLNU02015360.1, on the reverse strand, counting down.
CATGGAATCCATTTTTTTATAAATCACATACATACACTGCCTAACAGAAAATGCAACACCATAAAAGAATATTAGAAATAAGAAATTAAGGAATACATAAATGTTATTAAAAATGCTTAAAATATGATTGACGTACAGTTATTGCAGTAAAAAAAATGATTATCTATAGTGATTCAATTGATAGCATGATCGCCAATGCACCTAGCAACACTTCTGGGCTCTACATGTTGTCCTTGTCAATTGATGATCATAGTATTGGCAAGATTCCACATTTCATTTTGATTGGTTAGTTTGTTTGTGGTTTTACAGCTCAAAGACTATGATAGTCATGCTGCACCGGGACCTACTGTTTTCCGAGGAATCCGAACCTCTTAAGGCCTAGGGAACCAAACCCCGGACTACAGTGAGCAGTGCGATCTTTATGAGATCTCTGAGTAAGCGTTCTTTGCACTGTTGGGAGTCGAACCCGGATTAACGGCACGATATATTTCATTTTGAGGTTGTAGCACAGTTGCATTAACTTACCTGACAATGATATCCCAAAGATTCTCAATAGGAGACAGATCAAGGGAATGTAATAGCCAAGGAAGCCTCTGAACAGCTTGTAGAGACTATATGGTAGTGCACATTATATGCAGTCATGATTATTTTGTTACGAAATGGTTGGTGGTAGATCTTGAAGGTTTATTAGTAAAATTAGTCACCATATTGGTGCAACGTATTTGTATTTTATGCTGTAAGGACAACAAAGGTTATGCTGTACGGAGGTCTACAATTTTCTGAAGAATCAAATCTTGAATTACAGAGGACAAAAAAATGGCACACATTCTATGACTCTACCATTGAAAATTGAATCCAGGTTAACAGCATAACAGACGAATATGTTACCAATATGTCACCGTAGAACCATGGACAGACACTTTTCCAAGGAATTCAAACCTCTTAAAGCTTAGGGAACCAACCCCTGGACTATGATTAGCAGTGAGTCAGTGCTTTTTCTTGTTACCATTGGGAGTTTGCTTGGGATTAATGATAAGCTGGATGCATTTCTGTGCCACAGCAAGGCTACTGGCCTACCTACCATGAGTGTACCTTTAATGTGAACTAGAGGTATTTGGCTGTTATGCTAATGGCACGCCACACCATTACTTCATGTAAACAAGCTGTGTGGTGCTTACAAATGTTATCAGGATCAGCTTGATGATCATGTGTCTCCTCCAGATTCTTAACTAATGGTCATCAGCAACAATACAAAAGCTAAAGACTACAGTACTCCGC
>QLNU02015360.1:305736840-305755796 GCA_006491805.2 Dysdera silvatica | reverse complement strand
TGAATGTGTTACCACTGAACAACTGCAGGTCTATCCCTTCTATTTCAATATCTGTGTTGGAAAAGAAATGATCTACTTTAAAAATCACTTATATACAATGAAATCATACGATTTGTATAATACCAGTGATTGATCATGCAATGAAGAAGATTCAATACAATCATGGGCGAATTTTCTATTTTTCCACTCCCAATCAGTGGTAAGAACATAAAAATTGATACATTCAATATACGCTACAAAAGTTTATATTGATAATAAATATGTTGAAAAACAAACTCATAAATTGAAACATAAACATTAAACAATATTAACTTATATTGAAGTATTATTTCTTTTTGGTATATAATAAATCAAATTCAATTTTATTGAAATAAATTTTAATTTTAGCAAAAAATAAAAGCCTATCGAACACTGGTATTTAAATGGAAAGCATGACATCTGGCCTTCTTCTTGGCAAAACATCTGATTATATCATCAGATACCATCAGATATGGTATTGATTTTGTTATATCAGACTTAATACACAAAATTTTGCCGCCCCAGTCTATAGCCTAGTAAAGGCCAGCAAACAAGTTTAACCACCAGAAAAAGTGACTAATTAAAAGGAAAAAGTGACCAAAAGTGACTAATTAAAAGGAAAAAGTGACCAAAAGTGACTTATGAAAATGGAAAAAAGTGAGAAAAGTAACTCGGAAAAAAAAAAAAAAAAAAAAGCAGTATTAATTTGTGGCAGAAGAAAATTTCTTTTTAAAAAAGTCCTCCCACCAGAAAAGCCGGGTGAGATCAAAGTGAAAATTGTTGCTGAATCATAATTGCAATTATGAGAACAGAAATTAACCTTGGTCTTAAATGAGGTCTGGCCAAAATATAATACATTTTTATTAAACTACAACACTTCTTTCAGAAAATACAGAATTGTGAACGACAAAACAATGATCCATATTAATTTTTATATCTTGGTTTTCAGAAACATTTTATTTATTTACAGATGTTGTTTTTTTTATCAATGTTCTTCTGGAGAACATCTGTTTCTTGTCTTTTGATATTTTCCTTCTCTTGGACAGGCAAACATTTTGCAACACAGCCTGAGCCAGTCTCACGTCACTAAAATTCCTGTTTTTCAAAGCCTCCTCCAACTCATTACTTGCTTCGAGGACAAGTTTACCAGCAGCTTTGTGAATTTGGTCCTTCTCTTTCCTTTTCTGTTCTAGTATTTCTTTCTCTTCTATTAATTTTCCCTACTCCATTTCAATCTTCCTATGGCACTATTCCTCTTTTTCCTTCATATCCTGTTGCTCAGCTGTTACTACTACTATTTTTTTTTTCTCTTTTCATCCCTATAATGTTAGTAACTTTTGTATACACCATGAGTAAGAACTAACAAACTTTTGGAGATTGGCACTAGTTCAGGCTTATTATTGTACAACTGCAGAAATTCTTTAGTCATCATTATTGCATTTAGAGTACGCTCACTCATTGAGGATTACTCAATTTTGAGTAATCAATTTGAGTAATTAATTACTCAATTTGAGGATACTCTTGTCAAAGGGGAACTTGAAGACAAAAACCTTTCGATGTCTGCATTGCCATGTGACAGGGTGAGGGAAGCTTTTACAACCATAGTAATGGTAGGGTATTTTTATAACATGAAACATCATTGGTCATGATAATTTTATTACAATACTCATCAATTCGAGTATTTACATTTACTTAGATCTCCTCATCAACCTACAAGAGCCTGCATTCATCCATCAATCTGTCACCAGTGACATCAAAAGGTAAGGCTTTGGCAATCATGACAATATCACCAATATTTCACTGTGAAAGTATTGCATTCGGATGAAGTCACTTAAAGGACTTTAAACAAACTTCTATGTTTCAAACACTTTTCAATGGCATACTTGTAGCAGGCAATGTAATGTTTCCTTACATATCTCAGGAATAATGGTTTCTTTTCCTCATTTGCATTCCATAGAGCAGCAACGATAGTTTCTCCACAAGCAATGTTTTTTGAAGAAAGAAGATTTGTTTTCTCAAAAATGCTATCTTTTATTCCATCAACACTCGTTACTGGTTACATACCAGGCCTAATAAAATTTTCACCAGAGTTTCAATTTCACTGTAAACCAAGTGTATTAGCGGCTCATCTTTTTGAAATGTCCCTGTAAATTTAGTAAAAATCCGTGCACTGCTACAGAAAATAGGAATTTCAGCTTTCATAGTATTGTCTTTCAATAAGGCAACAATATGCTTACACTTTGCAAAGGAAGCAAATTTTGCATTCTTCTTTGGGATAAATGTAGGAAAGTACTTTCCCAGAGCATCCTATTGTTGAAAAAGTCTTTCTGCAGCATTCTCCACAGTTAACCATCTGGTAGTACCGTGTCCGATAAAACGATGGTTAGGTAATTGTAATTCATTCTGTATGATTGTGAAATCTTACTGTCATGATGGCCAATCATTAAAATGAGAATGAGCTGCTACAATCAGATCTAACACATCCTCTCCAAGCTGAGAAAGTCTCCCAATAAATGCATCTGTAAGATATTATTACCCTTCACAGGGATAACACAATTGCCAAATAATGGTCAACACAGAAAAGCCTCCGGGGCGAGATTTTTGTGAGTTTTTTTCTCCAAAAACAAAAAAGCTATAGTTTGAGCTAAATATACGTGGGTGGCAAAAAAAAAAATAAAAATAAATAAATATTGTATAATAAAATCGCCCATGAAAAACCCACAAAAATATCGAGCCGGAGGCTTTTCTATGTTGACCATTATTTGGCAATTGTGTTATCCCTGTAAAGGGTAATAAGATCTCACGCCCTAATATACGGAGAAAAATCGTTTGTTCTCGTTCGTCTAGTAGGTCAAGACACCGCGGGGACCCTGGTTCGAATCCAGGATGAGGAAAGCGTCTCTTTTTCTCCAAAATTACATAAGCTCTAGTTTGAGCTAAATATACGTGGGTGGCAAAAATTATTGTATAATAAATTCCCCCACGAAAACTCACAAAAATCTCGCCCCGGAGGCTTTTCTGTGTTGACCATATTTGGCAATTGTGTTATCCCTGTGAAGGGTAATAATATCTTACATCCTCATATACGGAGAAAAATGCGTTTGTTCTTGTCCTCATTCGTCTAGTAGGTCAAGACACCGCGGGCTCAACGCGGGGACCCTGGTTCGAATCCAGGATGAGGACGGCGTCTCTTTTTCTCCAAAAACAAAAAAAAGCTCTAGTTTGAGCTATATGAACGTGGGTGGCAAAAATTATTGTACAATAAATGCATTGTACCAATATCAAGAAGCTTTTTTTGTCATACGAGTGACATTTCCTCATTCATGAGACGTGTTACTGCTTTGCTGACATTGGGTCCATTGCTGCGAAGCATCAACATGCTTCGAGGTAAGAGGCATGCACTATCAAGGGCAGTTGTCAATTTCTGAAATAAATCTCTTGCAGTGGCTTTACCAATAAACAAGGGTTCCAAGTGTCTGTTTACGTTTACAATATCTGGACCGGTAGTAAGCTGTGGTTTGCAATTCTTTCTTGTCAGCTGCATTCATAGTTTGATCAAAGCACATGCCATATATCCCATTCATATCGTTCATTAACTCCTGTTTGAAGTAAGGTCCTAAGGCATCCTCTACAACATAATTCATTTTAGTTCATTTCAGAGAAAACCCTTGTGCTTAATGAAACATGGCTTTAAAAATCTCTCCAATTCCAGTGCATGAAGCTGCTGGAAAATTAATTGCCACCCACTTTAACATCCTCAGAGGTTGCAGCAGAATCTTTCACACTGTACAGCCTAATACTTAAGCATGCCTTGGACATATTTGTTTTGGAACAAGAAGCAGATACTGACACGTCGTTTGCTGGATTCAATGTCAACCGCAGCTGTTTGGTTTCTTGTAAGAACAAAATGTTTTTTCTGTGCTGAAATAATTTAGCATGTCCAAGGGTGATTGTAAGTCCAAACCAGATTCTCAGAACAAAGCAGAAAATTCCCTAAAAAATTATGTAATATCTTTGGTAAAGACACTGATTTTCAAAAGAATATAAAAAATTATGGGAAACAACATTTTTGTAATTTTTAAAAAGAAATCCCGGAAGAGGCAAGTTGAAATTCCTGGAAATCGCGGAACATAATCACCCCTGCATGTCGCAAAGTAGCTTGAAAGTCTTTATTTCTGGTGTTCACAATGCAGAACACACTTTACAAAACAGCTTGATGACACTATGTTTGGATCCCCATTCAGCCACTACACACTTACAGCCATCATCCTTTAAAAGCCAGTCATTTCTAAATCAACATTTCCCCATGATTAAGGTGCAAACTCATCAAGGTTTAGGCTTTACTCAAAGGAAAAGGGGAAAAAAAAGATAGGGTAGTTACTGTTTGTTGTATTTAAAACAAAAATTCTGGTAAAGAATGCTACAATAGCCTGGGTTATGACAGGCTAGAGCATAAATGGAAGTATAGAAATAAATTGGTTTCTGCTCAAATTTTGAAAAATTGTGTTTTTTGTTTAAAAGTAATCTTATGTGGCATCCAGATCATTGTTCTTAAAGTTTGCTTTACATTTTGAAAACGTCTACCACTTTTAGAACTTTAAGTCTACTAAAATGAACGCCATGTAAGACCATTTTTAAGACTTAATTTTTCAAAACTTGGATGTAGACAACTCTTCTTCTTCTATACTGCTCAAACATTTCCCTTCAAATGTCGATCACTGAGGAGCTTTCACTGAGTTTTTAAGTAGTTACACTTAAAAAAAAAAAATTCACTGTACAATCAAAAGAAAAATAGCAGGGAATCTAAAAAAAGTGAGAAAGTGACTCCTTTAGCAAATAAGTGAGTAAAAGTGACCTTTCCAAAAAAAGTGACTAAAAGTGAGAAAAGTGACCAGTTTGCAGGCCTGCTAGTATAGCCTATTGGGAAATACGGCATTGAATACAATGAAAAAGATTCAATATTTCTGAATATTATATTAGGCTCAATGAAACTGGCTAAGCATACTGTTCCTAGTTCATCAAATAATCACTGAATAAACATAACATACATGCAAAAAAATCATATGCACTTACTGCATATCATGATGAAATACGTAAGAAATTGCTCAGGGTAAATATTTAGTGAACATTAACTCAGAATCATACTGGGATTCTTCCTATATTTGAAATGCTTTTAACTATGAACATGTGTGCTTGGATATATTGCAACTATTTTTGCTACTCCACAAATCCATGATTAATGGATACCATTTAACAAAATAGAACATATTCCCACAAAACGATGTGTTTCTATGAGTATTCGATGATGTGTGCATATAAGTATACAGGGTGGTCATAAAAAAACTTCCCCTATGTAAGTGACCTTGGGGACCAGATTTTTTAAGGTATCAGAATGAAACCTGAGATGTAGACATTTCAAGGTGTGCACTCAAGAGTTACATACATAAAAAAATTAGCTACCACAGTTACGTTTACAGTTACCAAATTCCAGAAATTCAAAATGGCAACATCTTTCTTTTTATTATTGCAATATAATCAGCACCGTGACAAAACTCCAAATGCAGTTGAAAGTTTTCAACTGCAAAAATGGCTGCGCAACAGCAGTATCAAAGGAGTGTGAACGACAAACTAGGAAAGGAAGACAAGAAATCATACCGTTTGACGCTTACTTAGCAATGCTCTATACGGCCACTTTCACAAGTAATGACACATTGCATGCATGATATTGTAGACATCGCTACCACATGTAACATTGTGCACGGAATATCAAGAACCTCTCCTTATATGGCATCTTTCAAGTCAGACTGTTAGGATTGTCCCTGTACACTTTTGATTTCAAATATCCACATAGGTCTCCTAACCTCATACCAATAGATATCTGGATATGAGGATATTTCACAGGCAATAATATGTTATTGCTTGTGAAGGTGGCCACATCAAATATTTTTAAATAAACGTCAAATGGTATGATTTCTTGCTTGTCATGAAGAAGCGAGCAGTTGCTTTGCACTCAGTATTGTAGATGAACCTGGTTGATTCTCGCCATTTAACATTTCGCAGTACCCAAGTAATAATCCCCATTGACCATCTGATCTATATCAAACTTCCAATGTATCAGTCCATCAGAATTAAAGTAATAAGCATTGTTTACAGAACAAAGCAACTATTTTATGAACGTTTTAGTAGTGTAGTAATAATAGCGTAGCAACGGTGTAGTAATATTAACACCGATGTTATGGCATGGTTAGATGGTGAAACGTTCGCAAAGAAAAGAAATGTTTTTGCATTCAGTGAGGCACGATCTCATAACCTCCCACTTGCCGGTAGTGCGCTACCAACTGAGTTACGAATGACTAACACTAAAAAAAAAAACATGAAAAAATTGTCTATTGTTCGGGATTGAACATTCATAACTCAGTTGGCGAGAGTACCACCCTCCCGCAAGTGGGATCGTCTGAACACAAAAACATTTCTTTCTTGAACGCTTCACTATATACTTGCCATAACATCGGCGTTAATATTACTATGCCTAAAACATGATAAAATTATTTGCTTCATTTGTGCATAGTGCTTGACTTGCATAAATTGTTATTGTTATTGTTTGTTTGTTTTACGGCTAAAGACTACAGTGGTCATGCTGCCGACCCTGTTTTTCAGGAATCCGAACCTCTTAAGGCCTAGGAAACCAAACCCCGGACTAAAGTGAGCAGTGTGATCTTTATGAGATCTCTGAGTAAGCGTTCTTTGCACTGCTGGGAGTCGAACCCGGATTAGCGGCGCACTAGGAGAACGCGTTACAACACTGCGCCACCGCAGGGCCTGACTTGCATAAATAGTTTACAGACTTGATTTATTCAAGCGCACTTTCTTTGGTGATGACTCAGAGTTTTCAGTTTTAATCTCTGGTGTTTAGTGAGTGGCTCAAATTGAAAACACCAAGTTTCATCTCCAATAACGATACTTTTTTGTTCAAGAAGTCTAAGTCTTTCTTGGCGGAAGAAATAATGTCTTGAGCGTGATGAACACAGGTTTTTTTCTAATTCTCTGTTAGTGAACGAGGAACAAATTGAACACAGATCTTTCGCATGTTCAAGTCCTCAATCAAAATTCAATAAATTTGAAACATGTTGATCCCAGAGACATCGCGAAACAGCTTCACAAACAAATAGCAGTCTTCTTTCAGCAAAACCTGCATTTTCTCAATGTTTTCATCCGTTTGAATAATTTGATTGGCTTCCCGCTGTGTTCAACATCTTCCAGCAACTATACCATTGTATTTGATGGTGCTTCGTGCCTGCAGGCCTCCCCGCATCATATCCAATGCTTTGGTAAACGTTTTGTTCAAATTCACACACAACTAATATTAACTCCTTTTTTTTCCCCGATCGTGATTTTTATACAAGTAGCGAAAGCATGCAACCAGTTCTTTTGTTGTATTAAAGGCCTACACAAATGAATGACTCTCGAACTAAGCAAACATATAAACAAGGTTTCCATAAACATAGTCCACATATGATAGAACAGATGGTCGTATGTATTATATTGGTAAGAATGAAGTTCGGAAACTTTTGGGACACACCGTGTATGTTATAATGATATTGAAAGAACCACCAAAATTCTTACATAATGGTCAACTTATCACTACAACCTAGGTTAGTATAACTTATTATAATTACACACACACAATATACATATGCATATAAAATTACAAAAAATTTTTTTTTATATCTTCATAAGATTTGGAAAACTATACAGTAAAACCTCTGAATAACAGAAACCTTGAAATTTACATATTTGTTTGCTATTTGGTGGTGTCTACGCTTTGGGAGGGTTAGGAGATAAAACTAAACATTGGGTTTAAAAGTTGAAAAGTGTCCATTAAGTAGGTGTCCTCTATTTGGGAATGTCTGTTAAGGAGGTTTTACTGCATATTAAAAGAAATAGATTACCTCGAATAAATCTAAGCCACTTCGGCAAAATATCGGCCTTATTTTTAATCAATACTCTTTGGGTATAAAGAGCCACTCCAATTTCTCCTTCTCGACTCATTTCAAACAAGCCAGGTTTACTTTCAGGAATGTAGAGCAAACAACGTAAGTTAATTGGTGCATCTGTGGTGTAATGCAATGTGTATCTTGGACTGTCAACAGTATTAGCAATGTAACGGAAAAATTCTTCGTGCATTTCAGGATCGACTTCTTTAGGATCAAGAAGCCATAATGCCTATAAAAAAATTTACAAAATATAAATGTTTACTAATTTCCTTAATGATCATTAGGGCAGTATAATTATACGGTGTGAAATTCCACATTCGTTTTCACATTTTTTTTTTTTTTTTCAGTTTTAAAAATTTTAGGATATTCTCAAAAATTTCACAATTACCAAATATATCTTCAAATATTAGATTTTTGCCCTATATTATTGCTTAATTTCTATGCTATTTCACTGCAAGTATTTATAAAATAATACTGAGATTTTTGGAAAATGAAAAATCAATAGCGGCATTTTGAGTAAAATCATTGGGTATTGTCAAAAGTGCAACAGAATAGGAATTTAAACTTATCTATAAAGTACATTTATATGGCTAAAACTTTCTATGTTCACATACTTTTTGGCTGCGGTGGCGCAGTGTGGTAACGCGTTCTCCTATTGCGCGGCTAATCCGGGTTCGACTCCCAGCAGTGCAAAAAGAACGCTTACTCAGAGATCTCATAAAAGATCGCACTGCTCACTGTAGTCCGGGGTTTGGTTCCCCAGGCCTTAAGAGGTTCGGATTCCTCGGAAAACTGTAGGTCCCGGCGCAGCATGACCACTGTAGTCTTTGAGCCGTAAAACAAACAAACAATAACAATCACATACTTTTGTTTAAATTTGTTGGATTCTCTGCATTCATTAAGAAGTTAAAACATACACTGACATACAGATACCCTGCTTATAAGCAATACATGTACGTGTATAAATTTTTATAAGCACTTTCTAAAGACTGCCCAACAGATCATCAAAAAGGGGACTCGCAGCTTAGTATGATACCTAGATCAAAATACACACAACTAAGCTTACTATGAATCAAATCTAGTGAGTTCAAAGATCGTGATTGTAGCCATGATCCACCGCATAGATACGTAAACAATTCTTTTTTGCAAAACCTTAAAACAAAATGTAACAGTAATAAAAGTAGAACAAATTGTAATATTGAGATTTCTTATCATACAAAGATTGTTGCTCTTCTAAAACCTATTCTAAATTTTCATCTCTCTCTAAAACCCATGAGAGAGCGGGAGAAAGACAAGCATAAGAAAACTGGAAACATTCTAGTTTCTAGCTCAAACTTGTATAAATTGAATAACAGTAGAAAATGCCAGCACCATTTTATGCAATTATTGGAATTCATAAAGAGAAATTTTTCTTTATAAGCTGAAATTAGATGATTGTCAAAAATTAACAATTTTGTTATTTACACAAAAAAGAAAGTTAACCAATATATAATTAGATTACACTATATATATATATATACAGTGAAACCTGTCTAAGGCGGAAACTCAGGGGACCGGAAAAAATTCCGCAGTATGCAGGTTTCCGCCTTATGGAGGTTACATGCAAAACAAATACATACATAGTTAAATTCAGTGGTAAGAGATGACTGCATATGCTAATTGTTTTTATTTGTCTTATCTTGCGAACTTTAAGACTATATTTTCCTTTTGATAAAAATATTTATTTTATCACTGCATTTTATTTTTATTAATTTTAATTTTTGCACTATTTTGTGGTTTTAGTAGTTACGATCAATATGGTGCAAAATTTCATGCTAACTATACATGCTTATTCCATACAAAAATCTATTACGTAAGGTTAAATTGTAACGATAAAGTACCTCCCTTGTAAAGATAATGATTCCCTTGTAAAAATAATGTTTCCTTTGTATAAAGATACTCTCCCTTGCGGTAGGTTTATCCATGAATTGATAAAGTGGATATGAGTGACTTTTCTTTTTTTGACTTGGGAGAGTGGACGTTGTAACCCCCATTGCGATGAAATTGTTTATAGTATACATGTAAATACAATGGAGTTGTAGCTCTGTAACCCCTCCCCCCCCCATTGTAAGCCTGTAACCCTCCCCTTATGAACTTTCTGGGTATGCCTATGGTGGGTGGATGGTGTGCAAAATGGTGGTCATACAAGCATGTGCGTAGGCAGAAAGTTCATAAGTGGGGTTACAGATTATAACTCATATATTCCTATGTTAAATATACAAAATTTCATTGAGATGGGGGGTTACAACCCCCAAAATCGTCCCCTGGCTACGCCTATGCGGACAAGGGCATTCTATATCTGTAAAATGTCTTTTGTTCGCCAGCCTCCACTTTGCTATTTGCATTGTATTACAACCCTCTTTCCTTTTTCTGCTGAGAAAATTTTTTTCCTACTAACGATTTTCCGCCTTATGCAGGTTTTTCTCTTTGACGGGACTGAATAGTGCTTTCCGTTTCCGCGTTAGACAGTTTCTGTGTTAGATAATGTTAACTACCATTGACTTTTGAAGGGACCGTAAAAAAATTCCGTTTTGAGCAAGTTTCCGCTTTGTGCAGGTTCCGCCTAAGACAGTTTTCACTGTATATGCACAGAGGGTGTTTACACATATTTATAAAGATTTTGATTTTAAATTAAAAAAACACTAACAGCGACCTGGAAAACATCTGGCAACACACTATTACCTGAAAAGTGAAAAATTGTTTGAGACTAAAAAATAAGTTTGCGCTGTGAAATGGCATACAAAAGGGACCTGTGGCTTGAAGGTTATATATTTACCCTTTCCGAAGAGAAATATTCATATTCAATAATTAAAAAACAATGCAACAAGCATGGTTTTCCAGTTTCAAAATATAAAATAAGCGATATTATTAATGTAAAGGGAAAAAATCACCAGGCTTTAACATCAAGATGGAGAAAGAACGATTGCAAAAGCTTTGTATACATGAGCCTCAGCTATAAATAATTAATAAAGATTTGAATTTAATTAAAACAAAAAAAGTGCAGTTTATCGTCTGCTACCTCGGCATGTTGCTGAGCAAAAGATCATATGCAGATTATTATATGGAAGTCATTTTGCAGAAAATAGATGGACAAAAATGTTGCAATTGACGAAGTATGGATTTATTTAAATGATTGTAATAAAAAAAGATAGATTATCGAAAAAGAGATCAGAGTGACACAAAAGTTTGTTTCAAAGGGAGGAAAAAAAATTTCTATAAATGATTTATGGTTATCGCTGGCATTTCTTGTAACGGAAAATAAAAAATAAGAAAAGTTGAAAAAATCCAAAACTCAACTCTATATATTATCAAAATAATGTTCTGACTCCTATTTTTAAAGAAAATATTCCAAAACTGTATCCTATTTACTTTCAAATTGTGGAACTCCATCAGGACAAAGCGAGCAGCCACACCTCCAAAAGTACAACCATATTTCTAGAAAAAATGAGACAAGAAACTGGAATTAAGTCAACACCAATTAGCCATATTCCTACCCAGTCTCCAGATGTAGCACCGATGGCTTATTGTGCATTTGGACTTTTAAAACAATCTCTTTCAAAACGCCGACCCACTACCTTGGATGGACTGTGGAAAGATGTGGAGGAATGGGAGAAAATTCCGCTTGTGATTTTACAAAAAGCCTTTCTCTTGGAAATCTAGATGTAATATGATAGTTCAAAAACAGGGCTATCAGAATACATTAGAAGACAATTTTTTATTGTATGTATGTTATTTATGCTGTCAAAGTCATAAATATGTGTAAACACCCTTTGTGTATGTATATATATATATCAGGGTGCGAAATTTCCGGTCGCCAGCTGGCTACTGGTGACTGAAAACTTGTCGTTGACGAATAAAACTTTTCTCGTTAAATTACTGCAAAAAAAGCGATTTTTTTGTGATTTCTGTACAGTATAAATATACAAAGGCACAGAATAATCAATCAATCCGAACATTAAATCACTCCCCTCCACTCCACCGCCACTTCTCAGAACATGGCACGTGATAACTAATATTTGACGTAGGTCATGATCAATTTTAATACTGGGTCATGTCAGTGCTTTCCATAATCACGGGACATGGAGAAGAACCACTATACACCCTGCGGCCACGGTTCGAAAGTAGCGATCGTTAGTCATATTTTGCACCTATAAATTTTGTTTTGACGACCGAGATTTCTGACCAGGGATTTATACACACCCAACACCCCTCCAGAGTTTTTGATACACCCTCTAAAATTCTTGAACACACACTGTGTTTAATGAAAATAGCAATGAAATCTAGTTCACACACACCCTAAAAATCTTGAACACCTCCCACTTTATGAATCCTGGGTAAGCCCCTGTTTCTGACCCAGTCATCATTTTTGATGCCTAACTTTTTCAAATTTTATTATTTATATGACGCAAATTTCGATTGCTCAATCCTTTATTTTTCCTTCTACCGATCTTACCGACGCACGTTGCAAGATCAGAATCGTTGTCACTCTCATTGGGGGTACAATGGTCTACAATCTAGTGAACTGTGCATAACCATGATACCTCATTCTCTCCCTTAGTGTCCCAACATATTCTTTTTCACCTACGAAGAAGATCTTTAGAGATGATTTACATTTAGCGATATTCTTTGGCTTCACGTTCATTTCTGATTTTTAACTTTGCTATCAATTTTCGATCACGAAAGCTGTGAAAAATGAAATCTATAGTAAAGTTTCTTTAGTGAAGTGTCCACATATGCATAATATTTTAAATTGTGATCATGCACAATCAAAACCGAATTTATAAATAGACATGGTGGAAAAACGCCCAAGGCATTAAATTTTAGGAGGGCAAAATTTCAAAAGATGGAAAAGTTATTTTTTTTTTTAATTTACTTAAAAATTGAGATCTATCTTTGATTTCTGTCAATTCACTTTTGCTGGAAAAGCTTCCCCCGCACGCAACCAGGAATAAAATTTCGTCATATAAAATAAATTTATTTAAAAAAAAATATCGTCATATATATTATAATAATGCACATAAGGTAATCTGCGACCCCCCCCCCCACTTCCATTTCTGTCATAGTCACATTTGAAAACGGATCGAATAGCCTTATTCCTTCTAGCAGAAAATTCCTAATAAGCACCCACCCCTACATTTTCCACAACATTTCATTAAATTTGGTCAGGAGGGGGATTCTCAGATTTATACGTATACGGACAAGTGTCCACAGCGCTAAATTTTAAAAAATCTTAGTCTGCAAAATTCCGTCAATCCAACTTCCCCTGGAAAGCGTATCTCCCGTTTTTGTCTCAAATTGAAATTCTGAAAATTTTCATGAAACAGTACCCCCCACAAAAAGAAAATTTAGAATAAAAATTTCGCTGTGAAATAAAATAAATTAATTTACAAAAATGTCGCTATTTTATCTTACCATAATGTACACAAGATAATCATAACACCTCCACATACTGCCCGATTTTCTGACGCATTTGAGGAGCCGGATCGACAAAATCGTATTTTAGCATAAAATTCCTCAAATGCCACTACGTTTTCCCTGAAATACATTTCGTTGGGGCAACAGGGGTTTGACGCTTCTGACTAGGCCCTGCTGCTCGGGAGGAATATGAAATAACTCAAGTTCCATTAAAAAGCAGCTTTATAGAAACATTCAATTGGAGTTTAGCTACACAGGATTTTTTTTTTTCCACCCAAGTAAAACGTTTCGGCAACTAAAGAAAAATTGTTAGGTGATATTGTTTTCCTGCTCCTAATTTTTAACCCTGGGCATAGCATGACTTCAAATGTAGACCATCTCCAATTTTTCATCATCGCCCCCTCAAATAAAAAATTATATTACATACAATTATTGATGTATACCATCATGATGATATTTGCATTAATTATCATGCCAGTTCACTTGACAGCATTTGATGGCAAAATCTCTACCAGCTTCATTGTTTTCTAATTTAAGCTAAGTATTGCATTTTATAATGATTCTTCCCTCGAGTACATCTGAAGCTAAAAGAGGCTTTTGTCATAATTTAATTTAATTAAAAGACGAACAAGGCTTCGGTTATCGCTTCCTACATTTCTTTTAATAGGATCCAAACTTCGTATCGGAGCTTTTTAAAAACGGGTAAGGTGAATGGTCATCTTGCGGTTGCTGTGAATGGACCCCCACTACAGAATTTCAATATAGTAGATGCCATTGTTATGTGGTATTTTGATACAAACAGGCAGAGATATACTAATATTCAATGTATGACAGATAAATACTATAAAATTACTACCAAATAAAAATTTTATGCACTAAAGAGGCAAGTGGATTTTGTTTTGGCTATATATTAGGACCTGAAATTTCTCCTCCTGATATATATTATATATAATTTATATATATATATATATATATATATATATATATATATATATATATATATATATATATATATATGTGTGTGTGTATGTTATGGTAATGTGATTAATTGGTTATTATTAATAACCAAATAAGCCGCTAAAGTTAATAATCTATGAGAATTTATCAGATTGACCAGCTATTATTAATAACTACCAATGAAGTTTGGTCAATGTAATAATTTTCAACATGTTTAGCTTGAGATTCCATTATGCATGCGTAATATTTTTCCTCGTCAATGCTTCACTATTTCACAATCATATGACAGCTATACACGTCACAATACATATGGAGTTTTGATCAGTTCATTTAAAAACAAGGAATATCAATTGTAACATAATGTGTAAATTATATGTGAATACTTCTGCAAATATATGTTATTTCACTATAAATCAAAATCAAAACGAAAGCATTGATTTAATGATTAGATCAAATAAAAGAATACATTTTTTTTAATTTAAATATAGAACAGTTTAGCCAAAAACAAAATTATCAACTGAGAAATGCAAATGATATATAAAGAAACATAATGTTTGTTTGTTTGTTTGGCTTTTTTATGGCGCAAGAGCATCTGGGCTATACTGCGCCAAAAAATTTTTTGTATTCATCTTAATAATATGGATGTTAAATTATATATAATGTAGTACTTTGCTGTAATATATTCTAATAAAGTAAATGCAATGAGATCAATCCATGCACTGTGCTGAATTCCATACAATTTATACAGTAGTAAATATGAGAGGTCTTCGATGTATTTGTGGAAACAAAATTAAAATTTATGAAGTCGTCAAGATTTCAAAAATGATCATTCAAGAATAGATATGATAAAAAAATAAATAGATTGAACTTTTAGAGCTGTTAGTTTAAGTTAAAAATATAAGTACAAATCAGTATTTTATTTAATCCATGATTTTTTTAATTCTACTAATGTCTACAACAACAGATTCATTATCACAGCATATAGATACATAAAAATTATGGTATAGTTGAAGTTTCAATAAATTATGCTTAATTACTCACAATGACCAAACTTCATTAGTAATTATTAATATTTACCTGTAAATATGATTAATATGCATTATTTATCACATTTACCAAACGATGTGGTTATTAATAATCACAGGTTAATATTAATAATAACCGAATTTATTACTTTAACTGTAACATATAAACTCATGTTTGTAAAAATTGCAACACCATGAAGGAATCATGTGATTGAGCTGAAACTTTCAGGAAATGCAAATTAGGGTATGCTATTCAAATGATTAGAATTTCAGAGTCATCACGCATGCGTGGGCTGAGCAGCGCCCTCTGAACTGCTGATGGATCCGTATAAATAGAGGGCTGTAGCGGGGCGTGTATGGTTATCGGCTAGTGGTAAACGTTACATGAGACGTCACTATGCCTCTACGACGAAAGAGGGCGACATTTCAGCAAGTTACGGAGTTTGAACGGGGACGAATGATCGGCCTTCGTGAAGGAGGGTTTTCTTATCGTGCAATAGCAGCTCGTATGGGGCGTAACAGCAGCACAGTGATGCGAGTGTGGAAGCAGTGGGTTCAAGAGAACCAGACAACTCGGAAATCCGGGAGTGGACGCCGAAAGGTGACGTCAGCACGGGATGATAGACACCTGGTCCGCATGGCGGTGACGGACCGTTTTGCTTCATCTGGACAGTTGACAGAACGTTGGTGCACTGCTACAGGTGTATCATTGTGTGCTTCATCAATTCGTCGGCGTCTACTGCACCGTGGACTGCGTGCAAGAGTTCCTTTATACAGGATCCTCCTGACGCAAAACCATCGGCGCCTGCGGCTACAATGGGCTCATGGACATAGAGACTGGCGTGCTGATTGGCAACAAGTGGTGTTTTCTGATGAATCCCGCTTTAATTTGGGGTACAGTGATGGCCGCATCCGTGTTAGACGCTATACCGGTGAACGCCACCTTCCGGAGTGCGTTATCCAACGTCATAGTGGACGATACCCCAGAGTTATAGTCTGGGGTGCGATTACGTAACATGGACGATCTCAGCTGCTACGAATTGTGGGTAATCTTAACAGCAACCGGTACATCAATGAAGTTCTGGAGCCCGAAGTTGTTCCCTTCCTTCAAGGCATTCCCGGAGCTGTATTTCAACAGGACAATGCCCGCCCACATATTGCCAGGAATGTTCAAGACTTCTTTTCATCACAACAGATACAGCTTCTTCCTTGGCCTGCCTATTCGCCGGATATGTCGCCGATTGAACATGTGTGGGATTTCGTTGGTCGGCGTCTCGCTCGTGATCCTCGTCCCATAGCTACTACAGATGAACTTTGGGGTCGCATACAAGCAATCTGGAATGCTCTTCCTCAGGCACACATTCAACATCTGTTTGATTCCATGCCACGTCGTATAGCATCACTTATTGCAGCGCGTGGTGGCTTCACCAAATACTGATTTTCGACATGTAATATTGTTTTTTTGCTTTGTAATTTTAATCGTTTATTTGTATCAACACAGGTCGTTTGTACATTAAATTTCATTCAATTCGGACGAGTCCTTCATGGTGTTGCAATTTTTACAAACATGAGTATATATAATACACATTTTTTGACTTTTTTAAACTTTTAGAAAAATTCAACACCAGTACAAAATTGAAAAACAGTACACCTATACAGAGCAAACATATGTAAAATAAGGTCCAGAAGAGACAAATTTTCATCTCATTATTGATTTTTAAGCCAGTTTGTTATTAATATAAGCTTGGGTATCAACATTTTTAAAATTAAACTCACCTGAATGGTATTTGCTCTTTTGCCATTCAAAAATATTGGGCTACTGACAAAATTGCTGTACTTTTGGATCACATCTGAAATATCAAACCAGACATGGAAAATTTCTAATTTAGAAGGACAAAAACTTCCTTTGAAATAAAAGCTCTATTAAGATAATTTTTTATCAAGATTTCACTGGATGATAAATAAAGTATCTAATGTGTGCATAAAAAGACTAGTTAAATAACTATATATAAAAAGACTATGGCATTTTAGTAAACTTGCTGATTATCACGAGTTTGTTAACGAATTAGTTGCTGTGAATAAATGGTACAGTAACTATTTTAAACTGTAAAGTTATTTCATCCAAGTTAACTTGTTAATTCTGTAAAGTATATTTTATATTACTAAATATCCAATAAAAAAGAAATATCAAAACACAACTACAGTAATCCTTCTCAATAACATAATTCTAATTAATGGCTATTTAGGTTTAACGGTGGTATCTTGAGGTCTTAGCAAATGCTTCATAGAATTATACACATTCCAATTAATGTCTTCTTCTGTTTAACGACTTTTCCCCTCATCTCTTAAAAGTTGTTAATGGGAGAATTTACTATACATAAATAGAAAATACTAAAAAAATTACAAAATATTGTTTTAATAAGTCTCAACATTGAGACTGATTAAAGAGCAATATCAAACATATTAATAGCATACTTACAAAATGTCATACATTACTTTTAACCCTATGACTGGCCACTGTTTTACCATGAATACTCTTTTAAAATGCACCCGATTGAACATATAATGCCTTCGAAAACGACGGCCACATTTTAGCAAATCGTCTTAACATTTCTCTCCCCTGATTTCCTACCCACAATGATTGATACCTCACAGTTGGAGGGAGCATGAGCAAGATTCAATTCCTGTGGTTTACACAACCATTATACTATCACCCACCTAAATTTCTTGGCCGGACAATGAGCTTATTTTTCTCCTTACACCTTTTAGCTCCAGACATTTTGGGTGTGAAATGGACAATTGTCGGGATCTGTTATCAAGAATAAACAACCCTCCACTTGAAGAACCACAGTGTATAAAGTCCTTTATATATGGGATTGCCGTTCACTGCAGAAGAAAAGAGGGTTTCTGAAGTTTGAAGATAACTCATTTACCTACTGTTGAAAGCGGAAATTTGCTTTCAATACTGGTTTTAATGAAGTTCTATCGGTTTGAAGTTCTTAATTTTCATGAGAGTGCAGGCCAGTAAATAATTTTTGTATGCGATAAGAGCCAACAAATTTATTCGTAAATACATTTCCAATTTTTTTCAAAGTTCATAAATTAAATGAACATATGTATTAATTACTTGGCACCATAAAAATTTAATATCAGAAATATATACTGTGCTAATAACATACAATGAAATTAGTTATCAATCACTGAATTAATGCCAAATAGAAAAAATGGTTTGTTTCCCATAACATGGGCAAAAAAATTAGAGGCGCTCGGTCAGAAAAAATTTCTTTTTACTGAAATTTCTTTAGCATATATAATTAAATTGGTTGTTGTGGTATTAATACTTGTCATAATCGATTATGCAATAAGTTATTGGTCATCAATTAATCGATTATTAGTTCAAATGCCAATTATTCGCTTCAAAAGTGTAGAAATGTAGAAAAACGTTAAGGTAAAAAAAATTTCCCTATTTTGTAAGGTCAGTAAGTATCCGCGCAAATAGATTTACAAA
>QLNU02015360.1:305705225-305735840 GCA_006491805.2 Dysdera silvatica | reverse complement strand
ATTTAATCTGCGTAGTGTTCGATTTATATAAAATAAATACATATAGCTTTCTTTAAAAAAAAAATAAAGAATTTTTTAAAAATTAATTTATTTCAATTCCACTATCCATTAATCCATTTATTTCATATATATGTGTGTGTGCAATTTTTTATTTTAATTTTCCTGAAAATTCCGCCATTAGTCGAACCACATACTTTTAATCTGGGGCACTTGAAAACCTTAATCCGTCACTGTTGTTTGTAATCACATATATGTGTACGTGTGATTAGAAGTCATTAAATCAGGATTTTATTACTAATGTTATATTGAAAAAACACAGAATTTGTTACTTGCGAAGTTTTTATCAGAACAAAACAAAATTTGAAAACATTCTTGATATACTTTTTCTTAAATGTTCCCTAAATTTTCATATTGATTTTAAAAAATATTGTAAAATTAGGTTTCAAAAATTAAGAAACCATCCTGTCTATAAGATATGTGCTGCCTCAGTTTTCTTAATTTCCATGCAAATAAAACGCACAATCTCCCCTAGTTGCTGATTAACAGGCTCTATGTCTAGAATGGTAATAGATACCTCATCTTTGTCTAGCAGTAGTCAATAGGTTTGGAATACAATGCCCTGGGCTTACTTCTTTCAGCTTCTTGAGGCTCTATGGGGTTAAAAGTGTTATAGATCGGAATTTGGTTCCAGAGGAAATAAAGGGCTTGGAGATACACAATGGTGTGGATCTAGCAATTGAACAACTAATATTTTCCCTCTCATCTGACAAAAATAAAAACTACTTCAGTTGGACATGATGTTTCTCACACTAGATCCACGACCAAACTGTAAAAATTTAACGTTTTATAAAAAAAGTCCGGAAAATAATTTTTTATCATCGCTTATTGTTAGAAAAACATTGTATAAACCAAAGTGTCAAAAAGCAAGGCATAGATTCCATAATGTCGAAAGGTGCCCGTTGAATCGAGAGAATTATAATTTTCCCTGCTGTGGAGAAATGTGGTAACGTGTTCACCTAGTGTGTCGTTAATTCGGGTTCGACTCCCAATGGTGCAAAGAACACTTACACGGAGATCTCATAAAGATCGCACTGCTCATTGTAGTCGGAGGTTTGGTTCACTGGTTTCATTGAGAGGTTCTGATTCCTCAGAAAACAGCAGGTCTGAGCGCACCATGACCATTGTAGTCCTTGAGCCATAAAATCATAAAAAAAAAGCAGAACTGTAATTAAATTATAATTTAAATTCTTTACAAGTAAAATTGCTATTTTTGCATTGATTTTTTTCCTCATGCAAAATAAAGTGTTTTATTTATCATAATCCCACCGACCCTAAAAAAAGGGCACATTTTTGGATTCTAATATTTTTATATTACTTTGGAAGAAACAAATGATCAATTTATTGATGGCGAATATCTTGCTGAATAATCTATTATGAAGCATAATAGTCTAGCATTAAATTACTACGTAAAAATATTAATGAAAATTTTATCAAAATATATGGTTAATATTATGATTATTTTAAAATAATTTATCAAAAAATGAGCTCGCAAATTTTTATCAGATTTTAGAATAGTTTCTATGGCTTTCCTTCCGAACATTCACCTATGTTTGTCTTTCATATTCTCAATTTGTTGGTTCTGATATTAAATAATTATATGTTTTAGGTGCAATAGAAATTACATTTATCGCTTTACATCTAATACTCAAAATTAAAATTTTAATACATAAATCAATTTCAAAAACGGAATTTCTCGTTCACACAGGAAATCAGAATGACAAATTACAGCATTGCTGACTCTTACCAAAACAACAAAAAGGATTGACAAATATTCTTTTGTACGAATTTCGTATGTGTGACTATTATAAGAGTCTGCAAGCTTTTGAGAATGTACAATTTTAGTAACCTGTAGAAAGCCATGTTCACCATCTGTTTTGTGTTGAGAAACTATTATAACACAAGAACAATCACTAAGATATAAAAATAGGTAAAGTGGGAATTGCACTATTTATTCTAAACAAGTTTTTGCTACTTTTAAAATCCTTTTCATTAGGATTTCTTGGTACGAATAGTTTTCTTTTTTATAAATAGTTGACAATAAATGAAGTAGCAACTAAGATAATGTTTTTCCGTATGTGACTACCTTGATAAGTAATTCGTACCATAACTGAATTATTTAAACTTTTAACTAATTGAAATATTCTAAATTTCTAACTAACGCATCTTTATTCGCTTTTTATTTTTCACATATTCGTTTTAAATTTGCTAATAATATCATATGCTTATTGAATGAAAAATATATGTAATTTCACTAGATTTCTACGATAAAATTCCATGGGAGTTACTGATCGATTTTGAAGCGATGAGTTTTTTTTTTTGTGTAAATGAAATTCATAAAAGTTATGAAATATTACAAACTATTTTTTTTTAAATGGGGGCTTTTTGAAAAATCAAATTTTGATGACAAAACTACAAACAAAAATTTACAATGTCTGAAGGCAAAATTGGTATTTCCTCATTTATTTTTGAGTAATCTATTCTAGTAACATAGCAATTCAAAACTCATAGGGGGCCTCAAGTGACTTCAAATAAGACCATGTGAGGCAGTATTAGAGAAAATACGTTTTGATATACAATGGGGGGCTTGAGCACCCTGAGCCCCTCCTATTCGACTAATCTATTTATATATCTTTATGATAAAAGTGACATACCTTTATTCGTTATTTTGTAAAGAAAAAATTTGATTAATTTAAATTATGGTAAGTCCTTGTGTGGCTGACCACATTTTCAGGTTGGGGGGACTTTGCCTGATAGGGGAAACTACTAAATTACACATGAGGTCTTTCAAGAAAAAGATTTATATTCTTCCAAATAAGTAAGATATTAAGTTTTCATTAAGTGGATTTGAATCTGAGTTAAATTTGATATAGAACATTATGATAAGACAAACTGTATTCGGTAAAACTATGTTTATTCTGTAACTCAGTAAAAATAAATATACATAAATTTCATTATAATAAGAATATTTTGCATTTACTAGAATTAAAATCTTTTATAATTTGTTTTATATTTTCCTTCCATATTATATTTCGTTCAGCATCTATTTTTTTATTTCTCGATGGTTTTCGTATAAGGCAATTATGCACTACAAATATTTAAAAATAATTTTATAAATATGCTTTTGTTCACCAGAATAATATACGTTTCTGATAAACCTCTAATCATTTATTTTCACTACAAAACTTGAGAATTTCGAATTTAACTTTAGGTTTGCCTGCACCATAAAATTGGCCCAAACCCCGCTTTATGGTTATTCATATGAAAGTAAGTTAGCATTACGTCACAACGCTTGTGCCAGCTAATGTGCAGTGGGAAGTAAAGTTAAAAATATATAAAGTTGAAAAATAAATATTTACGAATATTTTAAATACAATTACTTTAATTTTTCTTATCTACTTTTGATTACTTTTAATATAGTAACTTGAATTTAGCTGTCTTGGAAGTTGTAGTTAAAATATTTTAGAAATTATAAACGTAGGGCGTTTCTCAACCAATTTAGCCTTGCGACATTAAAACAGTAAAAAAAAATCAATGCTGTCTTTTGTTCTTTTTTATATATTACATACATATCTTATATTTTTATATTATGATATTATATTTATTTTTTTTATATTATATTTATGTACATGTCTTATATTAATTATCAGAGTAAGTGTACTGGTGGATCTGGGAGGGGGGATGGGGTAATCGCCCTCCCTTTGAGCCCAGCCTATATGCCATTGTATCATGGAAAACAAAATGAAGGAGTATTGGACACTTAGCAAAAAATAGGAATCAGAAACAGATAGCCCCATGTGAAAAGTTTCTGAATCCTACTTGAGTTGGGAAACTTTTGGACTAAAGGTGTCATGTAGAGTTCAAATCGCAGGCAGCAGCCACATAGAGATTTCATTGTGCAGCAGGAGGGGGAAGGCAAAGCGTATATATACATCTCGGCCAGCATCAAGAGCTTATACCTTGGGCATATATGTATATACGTTTCGGCCAGTTTTCGAGAATTCCGCTAGACGCGTATATATACGCTTCGGCCGTTCTTCAAGCACTTTGGAAAAATGTATATATACGCTTCGGCCAGTCAAAGGGTTAACTTCTGGATAATTACTTTTTTACCAGCACCACATATCACCAATAATATAAAGAATGGCTTATTAACTTATACATTCATATTTAAGCATACCTTTGATGACATCCTCTTTAGCAAATTCTGAACAATCAGGTTTAAGATGAACTACAATCTTAGTTCCTGATTTTACGCCTTCCGCTTCAGCAATTTCATATGTTCCGGTGCTAAATACACAATTTATAAATTTTATAAACATTTCACACACACATATCGTTATACCTTTCATAAAAAATCCATGTAATTTCTTATTGCCTGATATTGTTGCCGAACCCAAAGCATGATCCATCTCACAGGCACCTACAGTGCATTGCATAATGATAGGTCCATCCGAACAAAAACAGAAGTTCTATTGAACTACTGTTTCATGTTTTTAATTTACATTTATTACAAGTTACAAGGCTCTTTTAACAATAAATTATATAAAAATAAAAATGATTGCAAATGTACTTAAAAGAATAAAGTCACAATATTAAAAATAGGTGTTGCAAAAAGGTAAGTACACCATACGAAACTTACAAAAATTTATTAGTACAGATTAGTAGCAGATTTTTCCACTCTTTAGAATCTATTCATAAATTCTTTTTGGCATAGAATTAAGAAGATTCTGCAAGTAATGCACGTTGATGGCATGCCACTCAAACAGAATTGCCTCTTTCAGTTTATTGGTAGTACTGTATTGTTTCCTACCTGCATACACTGTTCTTGAAAGTGTTCCCCATGGATTCTCTATATATAGGAAGCAACACGGAGTTTCACCAGGAGATTCCATAACAAACAGTTATTTCGACACTGGCGTAAGGTTTAAAAACACGACGTTTCGGGAGCCAACTGCTCCCTTTGTCAAGTGAAGGCAGAATGAAGAGTTCGTGAAAGTCCTAAGCTTATATACCCGCATGTTGGGAATCCCCATCTGACGTTATCTCATGCAGGACAGTTCTGGCTGGGACCGCCCTCATCTGACAATGTCAGATGAACACCCCCAACTCGAGGTTTTGCAAAAATCCTGTAAGGTTCTGGTAGAGGTTTTGCGATGTTTATTGCACGACTCCTCAAACCGTAGGTTTCCCATGATTCCAGAAAAAGTCTACTCCCCAGATTCGTCACATTCTGATGTAATGTTTTCATCGAATGCCAATCTGGTTCGTGACCCTCCCTGAAGACATGTTCAGCCAACTGGTTTGAATCGTCTCCCCTAGCTACCGCACGCATATGCTCCTTCCCTCGTAGACGTATCGATCTTCCCGTCTGTCCAACATACACCTTGTCACAGTCTCCACACGGTATTTGGTAAATAGCACTGGATTTTTAAAAAAAACATCTATCTTGAATGAGGTTTTCTTTAGTTTTCTCAATGTTGACCGTGAAATCGTAAGGTGGAGTTAAAATCCACACAAGTTGGCATCTCTGCACATTGTAACGGGCGGAGTAAGCAGTTGATTCCACTTCGAACCAAGAGCAGACGGATACTCCCTCCCTGCAGCGTTTTGGAAGTTACGTGGTCACGTGCATTAGAAGAGACTGGTGCCGCAAACTGACGATTCGACCTCGCGATGGGATTTTCACCACAGGCAGCATTTTTAATGTAGAACTTTAGAGTTTTAGATTAAGTTTTCTCCCAAACAAATAATTCATGACTTTTCCATGCTTTTTTTTTTAATTCTATGACTTTTCCAGACCGGGAAAATACAAAATAGAATTCCATTACTTTTCAGGATTTCAATGACCTGCCCGTACGAACCTTGACCTCAATACTAAAAAATTTCGCATTTCTTAAAAAAATCATTTTCTTTTTAGCATATTTCACTGTGTTATTATTACATACTCTAATACGAGACCACTGAAATTTTTTGGGAGATTATTTGCATATTCTTATGAAGAAAAAATTACTTTTATTGGTGGACCTATAATTATGCAATACACTGTACTACCACAGTTCATTAAAATTTACTTAAATCATGATAACCTGCCATTCTCACTAGGCAATCATCTCCTTAACCCCTTGGGTACAGATTTATTTAAAAAAATTCTTGCGGTTGGAATGGATTTAATTTGCTGATGTGTGGAATAGTATATAAAGATACTATTTGTTATGACTATTATTTGTTAATATTAACTGAACTTAGTAATTTGTAACTTAGGCAAAACAAGCACATGACGAGTCTCAGTCATCAAATGTACCCAAGGGGTTATTGTTTGTTTGTTTGTTTTGTGGTTTTACGGCTCAAAGACTACAATGGTCATGCTGCGCCGGGACCTACTGTTTTCCGAGGAATCCGAACCTCTTATGGCCTAGGGAACCAAACCCCGGACTACAGTGAGCAGTGCGATCTTTTTATGAGATCTCTGAGTAAGCGTTCTTTGTACACTGTTGGGAGTCGAACCCGGATTAACGGCGTACTAGGCGAACGCGTTACCACACTGCGCCACCGCAGGGCCGTACCCAAGGGGTTAAGCTTCCACAGTTATCTGTCCTTATATATCCTCTGCTTGCAGATGAAACCACTTACAAGAAAGAGATGTTGCTATGTATTCCTAATGAGATTGTCTGTGCCAGTTTTTCCAGCACTTCATATACACATTATGATAATCATAGGCATAACTTAAGGGTTAAATATAGCATAAACTGGGGAGCCCAAAAAATAAACTTAAAATTGGGTTTAAAAAATACGATTTTGCCTCTGTTCTAATAAAAACTGAGGGGGCATGTGCCCCCACCTGCCCCAGTTGGATTATGCTTATGATGATGATAATATGTGAATTTATGCACAAAACTGATAATAAAATGTCTATCCTTGCCTTTGTTCATTAAAAAAATCAGTTTTGATAAACTCAAATTCAAAGGCAAATTTTTATCAAATTTACGTTGCAAGGCTCAAGAACGGTTAAAACGATGCTGCACCAGGCCCTACTGTTTTCTGGAGGATTCAAACCTCTGTTACCCAACAAATCAAACCCAAGAACATGGATTGATAGAAGAAAAAAAAAGTAATACACTTCACACCATTCAAAGTCAAATCTGGATTTTCTGCATGGCACCAGTATGTTACACCATTGTATGCCAGATAACTAAACTTTTATGTAATGTCATAACGAAAGTATACTTCAGGCTCAGTAAATATTTAACATAAAACTTTTATCATATAATTCTATTCACATGGCCTGTTATTAATATTTGTTTTAATGTACAGGGGAAAAAAATGATTGCAAAATTTAGCACTGACTAACAATAGTAAAATTATCATCATTAAAATAAACAGCCTTACCCATCAGACATCCATTTATATGCTTTAGATCCCTGTTTATATGAACAAGTATAAACTTCAACTTTATCAGCAACCATAAATGTGGAATAAAAGCCAACTCCAAATTGACCAATAATTTTATTCACAGCACAGCTGGTACTTTCAGATTTTTGGACTTCTTCCAGAAATGCCTTAAAGAATAAATTAGGGAATACTAAATATATATTCAATTATATGTTTTGCTTATTTAAGTAGAACTACTTATTGCGTGACTGCTTTGTATATCATATTCCAATATAATCTCAAAATCAAGAACAGATTCACAAAAATATATGTTTTAACTGATTTCACAAACTCAAGCCTCATTGTCATGAGATGAATTTAGCAATTTTATCAACTGGGTAGTTTTTACAGACCATACACATGGCATGCCTAGAACAAGACATTCTCAGAAAATAAATTTAAAAAAAAGAACAAACCTGTGCCTACCAACGTAGTACTTAACAGTCTTACTGCATATTCCATAATTTCCATGAACAATACATAGTAAGATTTACACATCTCATGATTTCCATGGATGTCGATTCTAACTGCTGTATTTATTTACGCATGCCGTTTATTCATGTTCGACAATAGTAAAGTCTTATACATATTATTAATCCTTTTAAATTTTATTTTATTCAACAGATGATATTAATGGTCCACTATGTTCTCCTCTCAACAAAGAATTCATGGGTAATTGCACATTAAGTTTTTTAACCTTTTCATTTCTAATCAAATGTTTAATCGGATTAGTAATCTTACTACTTCACTGATTACGTTTAGTTTATTGATCTTGCAACGAATGGTGAAATGTGTTGAATTTGTTATTATGATACAAATATTTTCAACCAACAAAATATTACTTCTCAAATACATCTGGATAGCAAATAGGAAATAAACCGTTTTTTTTTTTAAGCATCATTATTCTTATAAGCCCCACAGAGAGTTAAATGCATGCTATGCACTTATTAAAAATGTATCGGAAACATAGCAATACATTATGCAGTTAACTTTTACCAAATTACGAACACTTAGGAAATAAAGAATGTAATATAGCAACCAAATATGCACATTTGGTCACAGTTGCTGTGAAGTATTAGACGATTTTTACATTTTTTCTTTTTAAGGTTACTATGAGTCATTTGGAATAAGGTCTGCAATTTGTGTGTGTGTGTGAACATGGAGTCTGAATGATATATTTACACACATAAACCTTAATAGAAATTAAATCCAACCCTATGAACCTAAAACCATAATCATAACTAGGGCCTGGATGTTGATGACATTTGCATTTTTTTTCTTTTTTTCTTCTTCTGTTTTAGGGCATTTTTGGCTGTTTTTCCTTGTTTCAGTCATTTTTTGCTAATTTTTTTCTTAAAAATTAAATTTTCGTAAGAATTACAGACAAGTTGCAATAACCAAAACTAGGATTTCTAGATGAAAAATGCTTCAACAGCTGTCATTGTCAATCAACTACGTATATCAATCCCAGCCTTTTTAACTTTGCCTTTAGCGCCATTCCCAACTTTTATTTTAACCTTATGCTAACTTTTATTTCAACGCTGTAGTCACACTTCCCAACTATTACCTTATATTAGGTATTTTTATTGAATTTGGAGGTACTTGAAAAAGTTAATCGTTCAACCTTCTGTCAGCTACTTGAGAAATATTTTACTCTTTTATGGCCAAACGGAGTGGAACATAACGTCTTACACTTTTTAACGGATGCTACACCAAACATAGTAAAAGAGGGAAAAGCAATTAAATGTTTTATCCAAAGCTAGTGCATGTCACTTGCCTTGATCACACCTTACATTAGGGTTGCTGAGGAAATTTAGGAAAATCATCCACATGTAAATAGTCTTGTTTCTAATGTTAAAAAGATTTTTTTTTAAATCTCTTTATCGTACAGAAGCTCGTAGTTTAACTTTGCTGCCAAATTCTTTGACAATGCATTAGGGAACATGGTTGGATGCTCAATGAATGCATATTTGTTACAGAGAAAATTTTGATGCTGTAAAGGCGACAGTAAATGAGTTTCATTCAGAAGACGCAGCATTTATTCAAATTGCGCGATGTCTGTTCTCTCAGGAAAAAATAGAAGGAAATTTGGCATACATAAGATCAAACTTCAGCATTTTACCTTATATTATTAAGGGTTCAGAAGCACAGAATGGCTATCGTTGACCCAATTGTTACATCGACAAAGAAAGCGAAGTAGTAAAATAGGCCAAGGGGAAGACTGGACACTCCATTGTTGCAAAATTAAACTATGTTTTAGGGAAAGAACCTAGATTTCAGACTTCGACAAAAATTTCTCGTTTGTTAACCGGAGAGGCAGACACATCAAGAATTTATGAAGAATTTTTTATAAAAATGAATGTGCAATATGCTCCAATAACATATGTAAGTTTCATTCTGTGAGTCATTGTAATAACATATGTAAGTGTTGAGAAGAGCTTTTCAATGCATCAAAATTTGCTTTCTGAAAATAAAATATACTTTTGACAATGTTAAAAAACGTATAATTATTCTGAGCCATTTTGATGTACAATCTAATCACTTGCAACATCATTAAAATCCATTTATAACGGGTATTTACTTCCTTTTTTCTTTTCTTTTGACATATCATGGAGAAAGAATGAAAATTCTAGTCTATAAATTGTCTAAAGTTGAAATTATTTAATTTGGAACTTATTTATTTGTAACTTGAAGAATATAATACAAATTGTTTTGTGGGATTTTTTTTTTTTTTTTTAAATCTTAAGGGCATTTTTTATGAATTTTTAGGTTATCAAGATCCGGGCCCTAATCACAACAGATGATAAGGTCTTGTCTATGTTGAGGGAAACTGAGTAGCCAATGTTGTGATGATTATTCTACATTTTGCTGTTCATTCTGTGATTGCCACTGGCTATAAATTAAATTTCATGAATAATCTACTGTCCAAACAGATAACAGTGATGCCATTCCTCAAATATACTGAAATGTAATTTAACTTAACATTACTCTGAAAGCTCTAGTTTGAGCTCAAGCGTGTCAGATTACTACTTAAAAAAATCCCCCCCATGAAAAAATACAAAAAGCAAGCCCCAGTGGCTTTATGTGTTCACCATTATTTGACAATGGTGTTAACCCTGAGAAGAGTAATATTATCTTTCAACCTTATATATGAAGAAAAGGAGCATTGTTCTTGTGCCTCGGTAGCCTAGAGGTTAAGGCACTGCGGATCTAACATACAGATCCTAGTTTGAATCGCAGCTGGGACGATGTCTCTTTTTCCTTTACTTTGAAAGCTCAACTGTAGGTATCTAAGGTTACTACCTGAAACGTACTTTCCAGATTTGAATCTTATAGAAAAGTCATGGTGTTGGGAAACTCACTGCAATATACAGGGTCTTTATAATTAAAGTTCCACTTTGAAATGGACATAAAATAAAAATTACTGGACCAAATATTATCAAACTTGGTAATGGCTCATAGGAGGTCATGGGATTTTATTTTCCTCAAAAAAAAAATGTTAAAAAATCACCACCAGCGAAAATGGCACTGTATGCAATATTGTTAAACGAAATAAGACATTAAGACATCATTTTAAAACGTTTTTAATCGTTTCTAAAACGTGTTACAAAGCATGTTGAATGTGGCGTCCACCATTTTCTGAAAGCAAGTTAAATCGCATTACTGCGTTCTCAACAGCAGCTCTTAGCATATCAGGAGGAATGTTGCGGACATGTCGGTGTATCGCATCTTTCAATTCCGCCAAATTGTTTATGTTATCAATATAAACAATTTTCATAACCTCACAGACAGTTTAGTCTTAAAAACGTTTTAAATCGATGTCTTTATATTTTATTTTGATTTTTTAACTTTTTTTTTTTATTTTTGCGGAAAATAAAATCCCATGACCTCCTGTAAGCTGTTATCAAGTTTGATGACATTTGGTCTGGTAGTTTTCATTTTATGGCCATTTGAAAGTGGAACTTTTTTTGATTTATAATGACCCCGTATATCATTCCAGCATGTAACAGGTGGCCATAAAATAATGTGAGGTATTGAAGGCCCTCTAGCAAGTAATTTATTGAACGAAACGTAACAAAATTTGGTGGATGTATATAATAGAAAACAAGGTTTCGATTTCTAAAGGAAAAAAAATTTAGTACCAAAAGTTGCCTCCAGGAGAAATATTAGTGCCATTTACTAAGTGCACTAATTTGCATAATCACGTTTCATGTAGCAATCATTTGGATAAAAAGAAAGGCTGGGAGAATTTTCATCACTCATAGGCAAACTGCTTTCAATGGCTCTTACCTTACATGACCGTGCTTTTTTGGTCAAGCTGTATTATCAGTAGAACAGATTTTATATGGGTAAAATTTCAATACCCGATAAAAGATTTTCCACACCAATGAGTATGGGATATGTGTTTCGTGAAATGTGGCCAGCACACTGCTGGTATCCTGCACATTCATCATCTCTCCTGTTCCACAATAGCAGTTGCAACTTCGACTTGTTGGTGACTGACCACTTTGCTTCCCCAGTCTGGTTACCGTGCTAGAGTTCCAGTAGTTTCAAATCGTTGAATCATGTTTTGTAAGTTTGTTATGCTTATCAGTCCTTTTCGTAATTTCTTCATCCATCGAAATTCATGTAGGGCAGCATTGGCATTCTCGTTCCGCTGATAATACAGCTTGACTAACAAAACACAGTCACATAAGAGCCATCGAAAAACAGTTCACTTCGAATGATAAGAATTCTCCCAACTTTTCCTTTTATCCGGAAATGCGTTTATGCAAATTAGAGCATTTTATTTGATAACAAGCATTAAAACTTCTCTCGGGAGCAACTTTTGGTACTAATTTTTTTCTTTAGAAATCAAAATTGCATATTTTACTATGCACGTCCACCAAACTTTGTTACATTTTGTTCAATACATTATTCATTACAGGGCTTTGAACATCTCACTTTAGTTTATGGCCACCCGATACATAAACATTGAAAGAGAAACTGAATAATTTGTTTCCACAGCTCTTGGACAACTTAACGCTTAGCATTCCATGCAGCTATATTGCAATCCAGTAATAATCTCCTACTATGAAATTTTGCTTGTGTTCGTTTGTGTTTTACAACATAAGAACAGTTGTCATACTATGCCGGAAGCTAAAATTTTCTGAAGGAATTGGAAGCTCAAATTATCCACAGAAATAAACTCTGGACTAGGAGGGAAGGAAAAGATAGCAAATGCTCTATGGTATCATTAAAATTGAACCCCGGTTATTAGCACAATAGACAAACACATTCCCATATCACATTACCACAGGGGTCTAACGAGGGAACCTTTTATCATGTTCATCGTACCTGGAGTTGACACAAGATTATTTTGTATAATTTTTAACGTTAATTCAGAATATGTCTTTTAGTTTTTGCAAAACTCATTTTTAGAGCAATTTTAACCACTTAAAAATGACGAGTTGGCGACCTTTTGGCGAGAAATTTATATTGTGGCATACTAAGATTTGGCTCAGACGTTTTGAGCCAATGTAGTCTAAGCCAGGTGATCACTCAACGAGTGTAGTTCATTTCAGACATTTCGCTAATTTCATATGCTTACAAGATTTACAATTATAATTTGTTAAAATCTGATTGATTTTCATTTTAGTTGAGTCAATTTGCATGAGATTGAATTGTAATAAACCGAATGAAAAATTTAGTTAATATATTACAAGCAACATTGGATTTAGCAATCTGCAGGTATGATATGCATCCAGCAGAAATTACCATTGAAAAAATAGCTGAAAGTGAAGTTCTTTTATGTAATATTGAACAATTTATATTCAACAGGCATGAAATTGAGGATATAACCCTTGATTTTGCAGAAAATTCATTTGAAAATATAAAATTAAACATTACGGGGACCGATGATGATCACAATTTTGTCAGATTCGGATTTGGAAATTGACGATGAATGTTTAAAAGACAGAACAAATTTTCCTTTGCACAAAATGAAGGAAATTATGCAATTCTATTATTCATGTAAAAGTAATAACCTACAACAAACTCAGCGCCGATACCCACATGTCAAATACAGTAATTATATTGGACAATTACGAGATTACATTTCTGAAAATGGGGTCCAGTTAGAAAATTTGAAAATCATGTAATGTCAAAATTCATAAATTCAAGAGAGCACAATTTACCAGTTAACGACACAGATTTGAAAATGTGGGCTTCTATGAAAGCAAAAGTGCTAGGCTGGATAGAATTCAAAGCCTCCGATTCCTTTATATTCTTTCTTTAAAAAAAAAATGTTTAGAATTGTTTCCAGAAAAATTACGAAATGCACAACAGTATTAAATATACAAAATAAAGAATTAATAGAAAACAGTGCAATAGAATTTCTTTTAGAATGTCAGCATTCAATTAAAGATACCAGTCTGGACCAAATTTTAAATGCTGATGAAAGCGGACTAAATGATTTCCATGCAAGTGAAAGAACATTATCATACAAAGGAAAAAAACGTATTACTGCATTAATAGGATCAACATTTTCAACAACCCATTCCTATACGATTAGCCAACAATATCCATGGGTGGGGAATCATAGGGAAAATTGTTTGAGAGAAACTGATACAAAATTTGGACACTCATGACAAAAAATGTTTTTCAGCCTTCAAATGCACATGTTATTTGTTCCAAATCTAGAAGAATGTGTAAACTGAAAATAAGAGAATGGGTAATTGTTTAAATCCCAGTTTAAACACCCCCTCCACCTCCTGTATCATTTCAGATTCCTGGACAAGTTTTACAGATTCTACTACTTATAAAGAACTACCAGAAAATTGCACACGATTGAGAATTCTTCCTAAAACAATTGCTCTCATTCAACCATTGGACGTATGCTTCTTTCGTCAATATAAAATATTTGTAAAAAAAAATCACAAATCGAATTGCTGTAGATGTATTGGATACAGATGTAAAAAAGCAGTAATACAATTATTAAAATTCATAGTTTGGTTTATAACCAAATATAATCGCCCAAATATAGACCAATGATCCATGGATGCTTGGCTCAAATGCAATATTATATTAGTAATTTAAATCTAGGAAAGTTTGCCAACATCCGAGAACTGTCTTTTAAATTGGATCGTGAGAATTGACATTTTACGTGACAACTATTTGTTTTTAAAATGTACACATGGTCATAATTTTGTGTTTTCCCCATTGTTACATACAGCTTCACTACCATTAAAAATCATTTTATTTAACAAAATTCAGATTAAAATTTCGCACCAAAAGGTCGCCAACTCTTCATATCTAAGTGGTCATAATTTCTCGAAAAATGAGTTTTGCCAAAAACTAAAGACCTATTCTGAATCAACATTAAAAACTATACAAAATAGTCCTAGTGTCGACTTCAGGTGTGACAAACATGATGAAAGGTTCCCTTATAAGAAGTTCCGCAGCTTTGGAAATAGTGAAGAAGCACCAGTTAAGTAAGAAGGGCTTCATATTCTCTCCTAAATTTAATCCAAATCCTGAAACACAAAAATCTAAAAAATTTCTTCTTCTATATTTCTCATATCGCTTATAACATATACAACACAAAATGCAAAAAAATTGGGTTGAGTAAAATATATTATTATTAAATACACCTTCCATAAAAGGAATGTTATTTGTACTAGTATTCATTAATTGTGCATGGGATACTTTTATACATAAAAAATTATAAAAAGTTTGGTTAGCTTTACCTTTGATCCAGATCGTGCAATTGTTCCTAAACTATCTATAATTTCATCTCTATTCATCCCAATACCTGTGTCCTGAAAGGAAAATGAAACAATTCATATTTAAAAGAAACCAAGAAATTTGCCATAAAAAGAAAAACAATTACAAATTCCTGATTTTTTCTTCTTCTTAATTTCGCTTTCTTTTTGGTTTTACGGCTCAAAGACTACAGTGGTCATGCTGCGCCGGGACCTACTGTTTTCCGAGGAATCCGAACCTCTTAAGGCCTAGGGAACCAAACCCCGGACTACAGTGAGCAGTGCGATCTTTATGAGATCTCTGAGTAAGCGTTCTTTTTCACTGCCGGGAGTCGAACCCTGATTGGCGGGGCACTATGAGAACGCGTTACCACACTGCGCCACCGCAGGGCTTTTTTCTTAATGTAAATTAAAATAGATGAGGACTAACGTATTTAAAATACTAATATTTTTTTTTGTAAATTTTATTTCAATTTTTTTTATACAGAACCTCTACATAATAGCCACTTCCAAAGTATGGTCACCTTTGCAGAGTCCTGCTGGTGACCATTATTTGGAGGTGCTACGGTATTACCCTTCTCAGGGCTAACACAATTGCCAAATATTGGTCAATACATATTTTGATTTTTTTATCCTGAACATCTAAATAACAGAAACCTCCAAAGGACAGTCACCTTTGAAAAGTCCCACGGGTGACCGTTCATTGGAGGTTTTACCGTACAATAATTTCTCGCACCTACGTATAAGTAGCTCAAGTTAGAGCTTTTTTGTTTTCGGAGAACAAGAGATGCCATACCCATCCTGTCGTACCAGGGTCCCTCCATTGAGCCCAGAATGTTCTGACCATTAGACGAGCAAGGACAGAAATAGTGCTCTCTTTCTCCATATAAATATTAAAATTAATAAAAGATATTACCCTGCTCAGGGATAACACAATTGCCAAATAATAGTCAACACATAAAGCCACCGGGGCGGGTTTTTTTGAGTTTTCGTGGGAAAATTTATTATACAATAATTTTCGGCACACATATAAGTAGCTCAAGCTAGAGCTTTTTTGTTTTAGGGGAAAAACTCACAAAAAACTCGCCCCGGTGGCTTTGTGTGTTGACCATTATTTGGCAATTGTGTTATCCCTGCGGAGGGTAATAATACCTTAACATCCTTATATACGGAGAAAGAGAGCGTTGTTTCCTGTCCTCATTCGTCTAGCGGTCCAAGACACTCCGGGCTAAACGGAGGGACCCTGGTTCAAATTTAGGAACGGGATGCCGTCTTTTCCTTCTAAAACAAAAAAGCTCTAGCTTAAGCTAGTTATATGTGGGTGCTGGAAATTTTTGCATAATAAATTCCCCCACGAAAACTCACCCCAGTGGCCTTGTGTGTCAACTATTATTTGGCAAAGAACTTGAAATAATTTGACGATGATACTGTGTGTTACTAAATTAATTGAAAAGGCAACAAATTAACACAGTTTAATTAAGTTTAATCGTTTACAGACTGTTTCAATAGCCCTGGGCTATTTTCGTCAAAACGGTCGACGATATACACACAATGTGTAATGACAAATACGTGTTACAAACAGCGGTTACAGGTATAATGAAATGAACAGTAAAAATACAAGCACATGGGTTAGGGGAAATGTCTCTGGTAATGGAACATTAAGTTTAGAGAAACGTCTCTAGTAGTATAACATGGGTTTAAAAAGGAGCAGACTAGTAGAAAAATTATACTATATGGGAGGAAATGCATAATGTGAGACAGAAGAAACATTTTATGAAGAAATATTGTTCGATGTGGGGAGAAAATTCGTCCAAAAGGGAGAAAAGAAATTGAATGGCAACTGGTCATTAATGGCGTTATCAGCATTGACGATTATATGTAAGGACTCCAAAAAGTTGAGGTCCAGTGGAAAGGAAACTTTTTGGGTAAGTTGTGCTTTATGAAATAAAAATTTATGATTGGATTCATATGTTTAGCCAAAGCAGATCTGTGGAGTTCTTGTTTACACACATAAGCTTTTTTAAACGAATTCGAAGGGCTAGGCATAAAATGCTTCTTCTGACTCAAGGTGCATTTCCTCCCATATAGCATAACTTTTCTGCTGGTCTGTTTCTTTTTAAACTCATGTTTTACTACTAGAAACGTTTCTCTAAACTTTACGTTCCATTACAAGAGACGTTCCCCTGACATGTGTTCATATTTTTACAGTTCATGTCATTATACCTGCAACCATCGTTTGTAACACGCATTTGTCATTACATGTTCGGTTTGGTATGTTACCGCTGTTAAGACATTTGGTAAAGAATTTTGCAAGTATGTCTTCTACATATTCTCCAGCTTCTTTTAGGATATCTAATGTAATACCATCATCACCAGGGGCTCTTCCTTTCTTCATACTTTTTATTGCAAATGAAACTTCTTCTTTTAAGATTTTAGGAGCTGTTCCTTCGACTATTTCAATGTCTTCGTTTAATCCACTGTTACTTTCGTATAGATTTTTGTAGAATTCTTCAACTCTTCTAAGTATTTCTTCCCTATTTCTTGTTACGGTGCCATCCTCTCCTTTTAATGCAATGATGTGTTTCTTCCCAACAGATAAACTTCCTTTAACAACCCTAAGGCTCTTGTTATTTTCAATGGCTTTCCTTACTAGCTCACAGTTGAATTTTCTTATGTCTTCTTTCATGCTTTTGCGCAGAGTTTTACAAAGTTCTATGTACTCAATCCTGGAACTGGTATTTTGATTGTCCACCTTCATATCTCTTCGCCTTTTCATGAGCTGTTTCGTCTTCTCAGATAATTTGCTATTGTGCTTTTTACAGGTTACACCACCAATTTCCCCAGCAGTTTCAACTATTGTCTTAACAATGTTTTCATTTGCTTCTGAGATATCACTTTCATCAATAAGTCCTTCCAGTGCAGAAAAGCGATTTTTTAATTCCAACTTGAATGCCTCGGTATTTTCTTTTAATTTCTTTAAATCCACCCTCTTACTTACTTGTTTCCTAATGAGCTTCTGTCGTTCTAATTTAGTATTTAAGTGCATTTTACATCTCACCATTCGATGATCACTTCCAGTATTAAATCTGTTCAGTACACTGCAATCTTCAATAATTGATTTCTTGTTTGCCAGGATATAGTCAATTTCACTAGTTCCCCCATTTGGGTGTTTCCATGTCCATTTTCTTTGCGGTTTCTTCTTAAAAAATGAATTCATGATGCTAAGATTTTCAGCTTCTGCAAATTCGATGAGTTGATCGCCACGTTCATTCCTTTCCCCATATCCGTATTTACCAACCGATGTCTCTCCTTGTTCCTGTTGTCCAATTCTTGCATTGAAATCCCCCATGATGAGCTTGATATGTTGTTTCCCTTTGGTGTGTAACTCTTTGATTTCTTCATAAAATTCTTCAACCTCTTCGTCGGTATGGCTTGATGTTGGTGCATATTGTGATTAAATTAGCGTGGATGTGGATACAAACTGGTGACAAGAAAAGGAAACATGTTGACTGCATTTGAACACAAGAAGTGATGGCTTCATTTCAGAGAAGAGAAATTAAAGTTGGGAGCAACTGTTTGCAGCGCCATTTAGTGACAAATAACAGAAGTATAATTTATGTACATTAAGACAAATACAACTTATTTTTCCTTTCTCATTCCCCCAATTTGGCTTAATAGAGGTAATATACATAAGAAAAAAAAATTAAACATTAAGTAGATCAAAATTCATATTACAAAGTTCTGTTAATCTTGGTCTTGAAAAAATTTTA
Source organism: Dysdera silvatica (assembly GCA_006491805.2). Classification (NCBI taxonomy): domain Eukaryota; kingdom Metazoa; phylum Arthropoda; class Arachnida; order Araneae; family Dysderidae; genus Dysdera; species Dysdera silvatica. The sequence goes on along the minus strand of QLNU02015360.1, from coordinate 305,716,840 downwards.
GTTAACAAATCAGCAATATTATCCCTTAGTATTAATATACTGTAAATTTAATAAATCTCTAAAAACTAAATATATAACATAATATTTTGCATCAATGTGTTTCGAATGGTTGTTAAAAATAATGTCTTTACTAAAACAAATAGCTTCATTATTGTTACAGTAAACATTGATTGATTGATTGTTTGGCTTTTTTATGGCGCAAGAGCATCTGGGCTATACTGCGCCAAACATGGTAAAATCAAAGACTGTAGTAAAAGCCAGTACTTTTTAAAAATTTAAAAACGTGCGTATGGTCAGCATACAGCACAGTAAACATATGGGTGTACTGTAGAGGGCACAGGCCATATCAATCCAGGCAGGCAAAGAAAAAATCTTACCTTCATAGTCTCACGTGTTTTTGAATTTAACGTATGTTAAGAAAAAGGTAAGAAACCCATATTTTTTTTGTTTTGTTCAAAAAAATTCTTGGCCTGAGATACAGGCCACCTAAGATGTCGTCATTTGTCACTTGCGATTTTCGGCAAAATTTTAAAGTGTTCTATCTCTGGAAAGGTTCAAGATATTTTATTGCTGGTATTTTTTTTATTTGAAAGGTAATACGTTCTGAGTAAAATGATATCCTCCGTTTGGAAATATATGTCTAAGTTCACTTGGAATTCACCTTCTGATTTTTTTTTTTTCCAAAAATGCCAATCTTAAAAATTTTTATTTTTTGACTATTGATCAGCATCATAGAGAACTACATTCTTTGAAAAGGAGAACTTCCACTTTTTATTTAGTTTAACAGGTTTTATAAACAATTGAAAATTTTGCCATACGTTAATCCAGTTTCCGTTACCACATACCCACACATTGGTCTCATGAAATGAAAATCTAGTCTTATTTGACATGGCATTTTAATTCTTAATAAAGAAAAGTAAGAGACACTTCTAACAAAACATATTAAAGGTTCCAAAATATTTGCCTAAGTTCCAAAACATATTACAGGTTCCACAGCATACTACTTCCAAGGCACTCTGCTTAGAAATGAAATTAGCAATTCAATGAACTAAAAATTTGTTCAACTGTATCAGTATCTTCCTTTGATATTGAGTGGATTCCTTTTGAACTAATAAGAACTGGGGCACCCATAATCTTTAAAACATTGCAAATTGGAAGTGAGCACTGGTGGCGGTCCCCAAAGCAGAATATGCTAAAAAGTGCGACGCACATCGCAGAACAACAATCGCGAGGAGGGAAATATATATGTATGTGTGTGTATGTATTATATTATATAATTTTTAAGTTCTATAAAACATAAATTTCTTTTAATAGAAATTCAGAAAAACATTTGTTGGGTGTTTTCTTATTTCATTTAAAATATATATGTCCTGCAAAGGGTTGCTGAGTATTTAACTGGAGAGACCCACCGCTGAGCATTATGTGTGATGTGTGAAACCGGCCTAGACTAGTGTCCTACACACACATGGTAGGTAGACAGGTTTATCCATGCGGCAAATTAATATTTGCTGCACGGATAGAAAGGCGGAAGGGGAGGGCTAATTCACCAACCCGTCTAGCCAGCGTGGTGAAATTATGGCTAATTCCTCCATTATGTTGACACACCAGAAACCATGGCCCCTAGTCTCCAGGTGCTGGAGTGCTCCTGATCAAGGCAGCGGTCAGTGTGGCATGAAAGCAGGGGGTGCTAAGAATCACTGGAATGGCCCAGGCTGCCGTTTGTTATTGACCTTGGCAACGTATAATGGACGATCCCTTGCTTCTGAAGCAAAACTTCAGGAATTGGAAGAAGAACTTGACAAGATCAAATGGGACATTGTAGGACTCAGTGAAGTTAGAAGAAAAGGTGAAGAGTTGGTGGAACTTAAGATAGATGAACTCTGAGATAGTCGAAGGAACAGCTCCTAAAATCTTAAAAGAAGAAGTAGCATTTGCAATAAAAAGTATGAAGAAAGGAAGATCCCCTGGCGATGATGGCATTACATTAGATATCTTAAAAGAAGCTGGAGAATATGTAGAAGACATACTTGCAAAATTCTTTACCAAATGTCTTAACAGCGGTAACATACCAAACCAATGGGATTCTGCAACAGTAATTCTTTTGCATAAAAAAGGTGATAAAGAGGATTTGAAAAATTACCGACCAATTAGCTTGTTACCTGCTATTTATAAAATCTTCACAAAAGTGCTAACACATCGCCTGCAGAAAAAATTAGATGCAGCTCAACCAAGAGAACAAGCTGGATTTCGAAGTGGATTCAGTACAGTGGACCATATTCAAGTATTAAGAGAATTAATTGAAAGAACACATGAATATGAACTTCCATTGTGTGTTGCATTTATTGACTATGAGAAGGCCTTTGACTCTATTAAAACATCAGCAGTCATCAACTCTTTAAGATCAACAGACATTGAGGATGTGTACATTGACATGGTGAAACGTGTGTATAAAAATGCAAGTGCAAAATTTCGGTTACATAAAGATACCAAAACTATCAAACTTGGCAAAGGGGTGAGGCAGGGAGATACCATTTCTCCAAAACTTTTTACTTCAGCTTTACAGATGATTTTTCAGCTGATAAATTGGAATAACAAGGGAATAAAAATAAATGGTGAATATTTAAATCATTTGCGGTTTGCTGATGACATTGTTATTTTTTCAACGAACCCATTAGAACTCCAAGACATGGTACAGGAGCTCTCAACTAGAAGTAAAGAAGTTGGACTCAAGATGAACCTACAAAAAACTAAGATCATGTTCAATAATTTTGTAGAGGAAACAAAAATACAAGTTGACAACATTGAGCTAGAAATTGCTGATTCATATATTTACCTTGGCCAGCTGATTTCAATGGATGGCAACATTATGAAAGAACTCAACAGACGTATTAAACTTGGCTGGAGTGCATTTGGAAGAAACAGTTTTATCCTGAAGGGGAAATTGCCTTTGTGTCTAAAAAGAAAGGTCTTCAACCAGTGTGTATTGCCAGTCCTCTCTTATGGATCAGAGACATGGAGTCTAACAGTTGGAGCAATACGAAAGTTACAGACAACGCAAAGGAGCATGGAGAGGTGCATGCTTGGAATAACTAGGAGAGATCGAAAAAGAAACACTTGGGTGAGAGAGCAAACTAGAGTAGAGGACATCATTGTTAAAGTAAAAGGGCTGAAATGGCGATGGGCTGGGCATATTGCAAGAAGAACTGATCAACGATGGACAACAGAAATTCTGAACTGGATTCCAAGAGACCACCGAAGACCTAGAAAACGTCCTCAAACTAGATGGGTGGATGAAATAAGAAAACAGGTTGGGGTGACGTGGAAGCGAATTGCTCAGGATAGACTTGTGTGGAAAGCATTTGGAGAGACCTTCATCCAGCAGTGGATAGATAATGGTTGAATATGATGATGATGATATATATATATATATATATATATATATAATTTTTTAAAATATGAAATAAAAAAATACTCAACGAATGTTTTCTGAATTTCTATTATGAAGAAATTTATGTATTATAGAGTTTAAAAATTTATATATATTATAATGGTATTGTGTATATATATATATACATACAGCGATCCCTCACTTATACACACTCTCTTTTATGCGCGTTTTTTTCCACGGTCCCGGCCAGGGATATAGGAAAACAATGATGACTCTTATTCATTTATGCGCCACACTAAAAAAGCACCTCTCACTTATGCGTGTTGCAAAAAAAAATCTCAGTTCAAAAAGTAGGTTCCTCAAGTAGTCAGGTTTTGCTTATCGCAAGAATTTTACGAGTTTTGTTCTGCTTGTAGGAATGCATTCCCTCGCCCTTCCCCTATTGTTCAGATTCCATGAACACATTACTCTACCTTATACACAGGGGTGTATGTGGGGGGGGGTTCTTGTGATTGGCATCAGTAAAAGTCGCAGCCAATTAGAGAGGTTAGTACAGTACGTATCACATGGCATTGATCGCTAATTGAAGATCAATCTTTGGAGTTAAGGTTAAATAAATGGTTACATTTTAAAATGGCAAAAAGAATGAAATTGTCGCTTACGTTTAAAATGTATGTTATTAAAAAATTCGAAGAAAATCCTTTTACCTTGAAAAAAGCTTTAGCGAAGCATTTTGATGTCCCTGATTCGACATTCAGAGGTGTTTTAAAAAGTCTGGAGGCGATAATAGTAGCTCCTCGAGAATATGGAATCCAGTCGAAGAAAAGAAGCAGAATTCAAGGAGGAAAGTACGAAGAATTTGAGAAAATTTTGGAGCTGTGGTTTAACCTTTAGGTTAATGCAAATACGAGGGATGAATTCGTCTTCCACACGGCTGAAATACTCTGAATGCTTCCCCCCCTCTTGTGATTTTTCTCAGGTCAATGTCTCTATTCCCTGCAATTCAAGTCAACTCTTTATTCCCTGCAATTCCCTCTATTCTTTATGCCGATGCAGAATCCGACTCCCCTCCCCCTCGCAGCTAACGCTCGGATCTTAGAATAATGGGTCTTTGTAAATTGATGCAACTGAGGGGGTATGGTACATATATGTTCCACAAGCCGTAAACTCAAGGCGAAAATTTCATGGGACAAGCCCTGTCCTGCCGTCACCAAAAAGTTAAAGAAGCTCGTGCCTCGAACATTCCTGTTAATGTTGAGCTTCTAAAGGAAAAGGCCGTACAGTTACCAAAGAGTTTTGAAATGGAAAACTTTTTTGCATCACATGGATGGATGGATTGAAAAATTCTAAAATAGGCTTGGCAACTCGTATCCTTTCTAAGGGAAGTGTGAGTGTCCATGAAGGAACTGTAGAACAATGGAAAGAAGACTCGTCTACTTTAGTAAACAGATACGAACCGAAAAACATCTACAATTGTGACGAAACTGGATTTTTTTATAAAATGATGCCTGACAGAACCTTAACATTCAAGGGAGAACCATGCCATGGTGGGAAAAAAAAAGTAAAGAAAGACTAACTGTCTTGCAATGCCGATGGTTCGGAAAAATCCCCGCCATTGGTTATTTGCAAATCAAACAAACTTCGCTGTTTTAAGAACGTGAAGAAGCTTCCTTACGACTACACTAGCAACAAGACAGCATGGATAACATCACACATTTTCTTTAATTTCCTTCGTAAATTTGACAGGAAAATGGAAAAGAAAAATGGAAAGTTCTCTTATTTGTGGATCAGTGTCCTGCTCACCCACAAGATCTTTCAATCACATGATCTTTCAACAACACAAAAGTTGTATTTTTTTCCTGCGAATTGCATGAGCAAGATTCAAACTTTGAATATGAGTGTCATTCATTGTGTGAAAGTACACTATGGAACTTGGAAACACTCATTTTGAAAATTCACGAAAACAAAAACAATCCTCGATTGTAAATTATTTTGTGAGAAAGTAGTAATAGGAATAAAACGAAATTTGGGTATGTAAGCATTTCCACTTTCTTTGTGTTTTTAAAAAATACGTAGTACAGTAATTCATTAAAAAATAAATTCATTGCATTTTGAAACTAATCTTATTTACATCTTTCCAATGGTATACATACATAGTATTAATTAACAATATAATGTAGCATAAATGTATTGATGTTTCGCTTTTAAGCTCCCTTTGTGGTTTTAAACATGTGGGTCTCTCACTTATGTGTGTGTTTCTTGCTGTACCCTACGTCCGCATAAGTGAGAGGGCACTATATATATATATATACACACACACACACATCTCTGCAGAATTGTTCTTGACCAGCTGAAGGCTTGTTGCAGAACACTGCAAAACATTCTGCTTTGGGGGGTGGTGTTGCTACCTTGCAGCTGGAAATCTATATCCAGCAGCCAGTTCATGTGGTAGCATAAAGTTCACGACGATTTAACTCACAACTGATATCTATAACCTCTGCAATCCACCAGTCACAGTCATACACACATGCTACAAATATCCCTCTTTGTAGGTTGTGAATCTAAATACTCTCCTGCGGTTTCTGAGCTGTTAGTTGGACAAATGGAATTTCTTCTTTCTTGTTCCTTAAAGTTCATGCAATATAGGTCCGCCCATCACTGAGTCCACACATGTCTTCTGAATTCCTTTCACAGGGGTAGTTTGGTTTGATCATGCTTCTTTTTTCTGTTGGCAGAATTCTTCAACTTCCTCTTTGGGCAACAGGATGGGGGCTGTTAATGTGTATGACTTCACCACTCTTGTAAAATCCTCGGCATTCTGAATTGCAGTAGGACCTTAGACCATATAAACGATAGACATAGTGTACGCATGTTAATGGCTGCTCTGCATCATGTGGGGTTAACCATGTCATTGGTCATGGGAACAAGAGACTTCTCCTTCCCAACAAGCTTCTCCCCATTTTTCTAGTCTTTTAAAATGATCATGATTCGATATTGCGTTGCACATAATTGCAAGAAAAAGAGGGAAAAAAAGGCAGAATTCACTTATTTCATAGAACAGCTTATTAATGAATTTAGTATGTGTTTTTTCCCCTTCTATTGGCATTGTAAATGATTGATTCCCGTTATCACAAACATTTTCACGGCTATCATTCATATTTCACTAATCATGATTCATAGTGGCGTTTTTCAGAAGAATTTTTCGCTATCAGGCTTGATTTTTATTAAAAGCATGAAGAGATTATTGAAAAAAGTATTAATAAAACCTATTATTCATCGATATTATTTAATGGTGTAAGTACAAATGCACCTAATTACTTGACTTTGAATTTTCATAGCAATTAATTTGTTAAGCAAGTTAAAAAAAATTATGAAATAAAATATTAAACTGTAAACTTATTTTCCTTCATAAAAGCAAGAGTATCAAACTATCTAAGTTTTGCTTTACATTAGATTGAATTCATTGGTCCAATTAATAAGTTTCATTTTGAAATTGCACAGTAACAGTAAAAAATATTACTGCAAAGAAGAAATATATAGAAAAAATCTGAGGGAGGGGGCATAGCGACATATTACCCTATAAAAGCGAGCGATTGCATTTGGTCAGGACTTCACTCAGATTTCAGATCCCCAAAAAACTTTAAAAATTAAATTTAAAACCAAAACTATAGAAAATCAGCAAACACATCTAAGAAATAATATTCCACGGGGCCTAAAATCTGTTTTATTTAGAATGTAATAATTATCTTTACAGCTAGTGGCTCATTAATGTATATACACACTGTCATGCCACTTTATCACACACACTTTCCTTATCACTTCAATGGGAGGTATGTTACAACAGATTCAAGAATTTTCAGAATTTTGTTTGTTTTGGTGGTTTCTGGCTCAATGGCTGCAATGGTCATGCCTGCTTGCCCGGGGACCTACTACTTTCAGAATCCGAACCTCTTAAGATCTAGAGAATCAAACCCCAGACTATTTTAGAGATTTTATGAAGGAAGAATTCAAAATTACACATTTTCTAAAAATTAAATGTTAAAAAAAAAAAAGATTCCTAGAAAACGGGTTTAGAATAATAAATTTGCTCACATAAATGTCTATAACCATTTTTTAATAATCACTCATGTTTAAATGAGAAAATTCGTTATTTGAAAAGAATTAAAGTATTTTAGTTAGAAATAGTGAGTTACATTTTATTATTTCAGTCTTTCATTTATGTGAGGTTTTAACGCTAGCAACTATAAAATTTAGAAATCATGATTGGTCGATTAATTTAATTTCTATCGCGCAAAGGCATGTACGCCATACTGTGTCATTTCAAAAATTAAAGAATAAAGAAAAGCCGCTTTTATAATAAAAATCATATGGAAAAAAAGGGAGCATTCTGATTTATAATGTGGGACCGTTTAAACATTACGTAAGCACATTTCTGGCTATTTTATACTCCTTTCCCCTTTGTAAAAAAAATAAGCAATTGTCTGACCCTCCCCCTATGTTTATATGAAATTTTGGTTCTCTAAATTTTTGGTTACTATTATTATAAAATACTATATATATTATACATATATTATTGAAAGCTGTGTCCGTTACTTACCTGTATTGAGAATTAAAATGACATGTCAAATAAGACTCGATTTTGAATTCATGAGACCAATGTGTGGGTATGTGGTAACGGAAACTGGATTAACGTATGGCAAAATTTTCAATTGTTTATAAAACCTGTTAAACTAAATAAAAAGTGGAAGTTCTCCTTTTCAAAGAATGTAGTTCTCTATGATGCTGATCAAGAATCAGAAAATAAAAATTTTTGGGATTGGCATTTTTGAAAAAAAAAATCATTTTTTATTTTTCAAAAAAAATCATAAGGCTATAGCAAGTGAACGGACATATATTTCCAAATGGAGGATATCATTTGATTCAGAAAAATATTATCTCAAATAAAAACAGCAATAAAATATCTTGAACCGTTCAGAGATAGAACACTAAAATTTTGCGAAAATTGCAAGTGAGAAATGGTACCCATGCATCTTTGGCAGCATGTATTTTAAGCCAGGAATTTTTTTGACCAAAAGAAAAAAATATGGGTTTCTTACTTTTTCCTGAATTTTAACATACGTTAAATTCAAAAACACCTGAGACTATGAAGGTAACCCCCCTGCCTGAATTGATATGGACTGTGTCCAAGAATGAAAAATTATGACATTCATTAAGGCACTTAGCCAACCAAACAATTTCTGTGGCACTCATATCTAAAGCAACGTATTCGGCTTCCATCGCAGACCTACTGATACATCTTTGAACAGAAGATTTCCAATTTATAGAACACCTCCAATACAGAAAATATAACCACTAATTGATCGTCGACAATCGACTGCAGTAGCATAAGATGCATCAACAAACATTTCTAATCTAGAAGATAATGCACGATTTAAATTTATAACATACTTACAAGTTGTAGCAATATATCGCAATATTCTAAGTAAAGAATTTCAGTGTGTAAGAGTAAATTTAGAGGTAAATTGGGCTAAATAAATAACAGGATACAAAATGTCCGGTCTTGCTCTGTTAGCCAAAAATAATAAAGAGCCCAATAATTGTCTATAAGGATAACTTATACTACAATCATGATCTGAAGCTACATCATCAGTGGGAGAATGAGCATTAATCTCTAAAGGAGTATTATGATTATTATTATTCATCTTTATTCATATCAATGTACAACATATTACAATACGTGATTCATGAAACTTTGAATTTGATTAACGTATAAACTGCTGGAGAATTATCCACATCACCAAAACTTTCAATCAACTTGTTTATGTACTTATGTTGGTGACATATATAATTACCATTGAAATTATCAAATTGAACACCTAAAAAACTATTTATAGGTCCCAAGTCTACAAACTGACAATATTGAGAAAGAGAATCAAATATTTTCTTTAAAACAATGTCATTGCTGGCAAATATAACAATATCATCAACATACAATAAAATCTAACAATCATTGTTATAGCAGAAAATGCAAGGACACCAATTTATAGTTTTAAAACCTACTTTTCTAAATGTATCGACAATATGAAAATACCAGTTATGTCCGGTCTGCTTCACACGATATAACGATTTATGCAATAATACATAATCATAATGTTTGGAATGATAGCCCTGTGGAAATTCCATATATATTGGAGTATCAATAGAACTATACAGATAAGCATTTTTAACAACCCAATGTGCATGAATCCAACCATAAAGAACAATGTAAAGCACAAAAAATAATTTAACAAATGATACATCAACAACAGGTGAAAAGGTTTCTCAAAAATTAATTCCGTATTTCTGTTTGTATCCACGTGCAACCAGTCAGGCCCTAAACTTTTTTATTGTACCATCTACATTGGGTTTAACAGCATATACCCACCTATTTGTAATTAATTTGGTATTATGGGGTCTGGGGACTTCTTCCCATACATGTCTATCCTTCATGACTTGAACTTCCTCAATCATAGCCCTATCCCATTGCAACTTATATTTGGAAGTCTAGGTATCCTCATATGTATCAGGAATGATCATTTGAAACCAATTCATTAACTACTGAGTCCATATCCTCAGTTTCTTTATCATCATCCTGAATCTGGACAGAAGACTTTTGACACATAGGTACTTTGTAATTAGGAGAAAAATTAAATTTAAATTCATCAATTTGTAAATTTTCTCTAAACAATACTTATTAACATCGTTAAAGGATTGACAGCTATCAGATTGCTTAACTGTACCTGGAAGATAATAATAAACATCCACACGACTACGATCTTTCCTAATAACTTCTTTTCTAGTCTAGACATGAGATTTAATAATTGTAGAAGGTAATGAATCCGGTTTAACGTTAGCACTAAGGTAATATCTACAGCAAAATCCTCTCTATTCTCGATTTCTCCATCTAGTGTAGGCTTAACATAAAACTGCTTCATATTTTGTCTCAATTTTAATTTAGTGATTTCCATTACATTCTCATCAACCTTAATACGAGAAAGTTCAATAAAGTTGCCAGTCTCAGGATCATAAATCCTATACCCCTTTGTAAGCATGGCATGACCAACTAAAATTCCAGGTTTGCGCTTAGCATCCAACTTTGTGTGATATCGCATAGGAATATAGAGAAAAGTCAAAGAACCAAATACATGAAAATGTGATATATTAGGTTTATGACCCAACCATTTTTCATAAGGAGTGATTGAAGGATCTGTAGAATGAGGTAAACGATTTTTAACATGTATGTAAGTTTGAGCTGCTTCTGCTCAAAATGTAGCATGAAGTTTAGCTGCAATTAATAAGGCTCTAACATCATCAATTAAGTCATCATTTAATTTTACAGCAACACCATTCTATTCCGGGGTATAACAATGAGTAACCTTGTGTTTAATACCTAATTTGGAAAAGTAGTTAAAGCTTTATTGCAAAACTCAAGTCCGTTATCGGAGCTAATTCGCTTAACTTTATGACCCAATTGCCCTTCTGCATTAACTATAAAACATTCGATTTGTTCCACAGCATCAGATTTATTCTTAATAGGAACAACTTGAATCCATCTAGAATAATCATCCACAATTCCAAGAAAATACTTCGAACCACACAAACTTACAATTGGAGATGGTCCCAAAAGACCAATATGTAAAAGTTCCAAAGGTGCAGATGTTGAAATATGCATTAAATGTTTAAAGGGTCCTCTTTTTAATTTTGCTCTTGTGCACTATCATAACAGTTTATTATTTCTCGGGTTATAACGTTAACCCCTAAACAAATTTTTTTATTAATAGATTTGTAAATTACATCATGACAGATATGCGCACATCTTTTATGCCAAAAATTTAAATTTTTAGGTCTATGTGGAAAACACATAGCCAAAACATTACCTGCTAAAACATCGACATTAGATGAATTTATCGTCAAAATGTCATTTCCCCACTAACTCTTGATTCCGTCAACAACATATGATCTATTAACCTTTAGTATGACAAACTGACAATTTCCTTCTGGATCTAATATGCTTAACTTACCTTTACTGCCATTATAAAACCACTTTGAATCTTCTGAAGTTCCTAACTTATTAAATTTCTGACCATATATGGAACATAATAAGCATTACTCAGGCAACACTGCAATTCGGAATCTTCACCCAGTAAATTAAGATAAATATCTCCAATTCCCTCAACTGGAACTATGC
>QLNU02015360.1:305688645-305699747 GCA_006491805.2 Dysdera silvatica | reverse complement strand
TTAATTCGCAAAAACATCTCATTATTTTATCTTATCAAAATCTACATAAGGTAATCACCCCACCACCACTCTAAAATTTTCTGTCACATTTCAGAGCAGTTCGACAAATTGTATTTGTTTAGTTTAGCATGAAATTCCTTGTAAATTTCCCTAATGTTTTCCACGAATTTTAATTTAATTTTCTCGATGGTTAAGGAGGAGGTCAATGCTTCTCTGACTTCAGCCCTGCTGCTCAGGGATGAAATATAAAATGACGTCAGTTTCATTAAAAGGCACCTTTATAAAACCTCAATTAGAGTTCATCTCTAACAGGACTTTTTTTTTAAATTGCACCCAAGTAAAAGCGTTTGGTAAGTGAAAAAGAATTGTTAGGTGTCATTGATGTCTAACATTTGGCTCCTAATTTTTAACTCTGAGCATAGCGTGACTTCAAAAATGGGCTCTCTCCAATTTTTCACAATGGCACCCTCAAATAAAAAATTGTATTTCTTATGTATATCATCATGATATATGCATGAACTGTTATGCGAGTCTGCTTGGCAGCGTTTATTGGCAGAAACTCTATCATTTTCATCACTTTGTAATTTAAGCAAAGTATTGCATTTTATAATGATTTTTCCTTTGAGTACAGCTGAATGTGAAAGAGGTTTTAATTATTTTAATTAAAAGACAAACAAGACTTTGGCTATTATTTCCTACTGTGAATTACTTGTTATTTGTTAAGCTGTATGAACCAAGCCTGGCTAAATGGTGGAATTAATTTATAGTGGAGAATGTAGCATATGAATATATAAGGAAACCAGATTTTAAAACGCAACTTTTTTTAAAAATAAATGTTCCTTTATAATTTGTAGAATGCCTGTTATGTTCATCATCATCATTGTTAAGTCATTGTTCTATGTGTATGAACACACAGTATAATGCTATAGGAACAAAATAATCTTGAAATTGCACCAAGAAAATCATTTTGGCAACCTAATAAAAAATTTTAGGTGCCACTGACGCCTAACTTTCCACTCCTAATTTCTAGTCATGTCAGAAAGAGAGCTGCCTGCTTCAAGCTATGCCCGATGCATTGCAGCTTTTGAGCAATACAGTTAACGTATCTATCGAAGGGAGAGTCACAAAGGAACAGAGAAGATAACTAGGAGTGTAACCCCCAAAGCAGAACGTTTTGCAATGTTCTGCAACAAGCCTTCAGCTGATCAAAAATGTTCTGCAGGAGATGCATGTATAATGTAAGTTACATTTTTAAATTCTATAAAATGTAAATTCCTTTTTAATAGAAATGCAGAAAATATTTGTCGGGATTTTTATTTATTTTAAGACAAAAAATTTTATTTACTCCGCGATTGTTCAGCAGTGAAGCTGTTCGTTCTGCAACATGCATCGCACTTTTTAGCACATTCTGCTTTGGGTTTTTTAACAAATGTGAGATCCTGGATGGAGCAACTGTTATGCTATATAAAAAAGGAAGCCTTAAGGGTTTGAGACAGGCCTACGATGCTGGTTATTTTGCTAATTACTGTAATGAGATTGAGTTACCTTATTTTGGAAGGAACAGATCGGCAGCTGTAGATTGTATGAGGTTTTGCGTGTTTCACCTCTTCCACTGTGCACATAGCCGTGAAGTCTGGTAATAAACCTAGAGCTGAGACCACCACTTCAGTGAGTACCCGTGTTCCTCTTAAACTGCCTCGACCAACGATTATTTGTAGACACTGAATATGAAAACACATTTTGGAACTAGTTTTATAGTCGGCATTATCGTATCTCCACATAGAACTCGATTCATGCAGAGTTAGGTTGAAGGTGGTCTCCAAGAACTGATCTAACATAGGAATCTGAGTTATCCCATACTTAAAGAACTGCTGCTATTCTATAGGACCTTGACCTAATGATAAGAACACAAACTCTCTTACATTCGTGGGATTAAGATCACAGTAGGTCCTCACAAGGGCTTGGTCAATGAAATTGTAATATTAGTAATTATGAGTGTGTGATTTCTAGCTATTAGTAATACAAAATTATAAGGCATGATTAGTGGTGTTCAATTATGTTTCAGATAGATCATATGCTCAGTAAGCTCAGTAAAGTATACTAATTATTAAGAACCTATTTCTTCTTTTAAGATATTATTACCGTTCACAGAGACAACACAATCGCCACATAGTGGTCAACACAGAAAAGCTTCTGAGGCGAGTTTTTTGTGTGTTTTTCGTGGGGGAATAATTATACGTGAAAATTCCGATACCCATCTTATTAGCTCATACTAGAGCTTTTCGTTTTAGGAAGAAAAGAGACGCCGCCCTATCCTTTATGCCTTTTTTATTTCTAAAACAAAAAGTTCTAGTATTGGCTAATAAACGTGGATGTTGGAATTTTCACATATAATTATTCCCCCACGAAAAAGATAAACTCGCCCCGGAGGCTTTCTTGTGTTGACCATATTTGGCAATTGTGTTATCCCTGTGAAGGGTAATAATACCTTACATCCTTATATATGGAGAGAGCATTATTCCTGTCCTCGTTCGTCTAGCGGTCCAAGACACTCCGGGCTCAACGGAGGGACCCTGGTTCGAATCCAGGATGAGGAAAGCGTCTCTTTTTCTCCTAAAACAAAAAGCTCTATTATGAACTAATAAACGTATGTATCGGAATTCTCACATATTATTTCTTCTTGTTGGTTGTGACAACATTTATATAAAAATATCATAAAATTTAAAGACACAGAAATAGGTACTATAAATCGATGTCATTCTTATAATACAAAACAAGTTCAAAAATAAAAGTTTACCTTGTTGAGTTTCTGTATCTGTAATGATTGTATGATGATCACTTTTAATATTGGGTTCTTGTTCAGATGACAACCATATACTAGTAGACAAAAATCTTCGGTGATTAACATTATCTTTAGACAAAAATAAAAACATTACATTAGTATAAATTAATACCAAAACAATAATCAAAATTTATAAATTAATACCAAAACAGATACTATTCAGGATTCCCACTCATATTAGAGAAAAAAAAATCCCTAACCAATCACAAGCAACTTTCAACTGAACTTCAATTGTGGGGAACATGTTTAGTGGTGTGCGTTTGTGAGATGTTTTAGTCGATTGTCTTGATTATTTGTACATTTCAAAACCTCTCGATGGTTTTTAAACCCGACTCGATACATTGCATAACAGTAAACAAACAAATGTATAAAACTTCGACTCCCATTTCTATTTACATATATTTAGTCAGTATTTATTTTCAATGATAAAACAAAATTATAATTGCATCTTTATCAGCCATGCTTTTGAAATACTATATTGTTAATAAATACTATATCATTTACTATATTTACCGTGAATCCCTTACGATGACAAAAACAATTTAAATATTTTTATAAATAACTTTAAGACTAAATGCAGCTTAAAATACCAGAGGGTCTATTTTTAAATCACTCAATGAAGTGTCATATAGCATAAATCATATTTTTATTTATTTTTATGTAAAATATACAAATTTAGGTTCAATATACAAGTATGTGGTACATCAAATAAAAGTAAAATTGGACATTTCACCAGGGCAGCACTAGAAAAAACTTACGTTTGACTGAACCAGTGTTACCCGATGTAGTAAAAAAAAATGATCAATTAAATTACAACATACAATAAATATTGGCACAAGGCTAGATGACTAAAAACTTAACAAGGCAAAATTAAAATTTAGGAACAAAAACAAAAATTTACAGTAAATTACAACAAGTCGGAGAACCGTAAATATAGGATAGAATAAAATGTGCATTACAGTTAAGTAAGCATATGAAAGAAAAAACGAAGGCAAACACAAGAAAATGATTAAATATATTCAATCGGAAGATAAGTAAGCTTGAAATGCAAGCTTAAAGGCTAAAAAAACACGAGCGTTAGCAACCTCTGGCGGGAGGGTATTCAATAAAGTTGGTGCAGAATAATCAAGGCATCTTCTTGTGAGACCAATTCTAACTCTCTTAGGAATTAGTTTAACACTAGAAGTGGGGAAATGATTGGGAGCATGTAACAACAGGTATTAGTTGGGCATATTTATTTGAGTTTAATCTTCGAAACATAATTTGAGAAATTTAAAAATAAATAATTTGTTAATGGTTAGCAATATATGCTTAGGATTTGTATTGGAAATTGTTGTGGAGGATCTGTAATTGAGAATGAGCTTAAAACATTTCAGTTGGAGCCATAATTCACGCCATGAAGGTAATACATGTATACACTCATGATGATATATCTGTGAATTGTCATGCCAGTCTGCTTGGCAGCGTTTAATGGCAGAATCTCTATCACCTTTACCATTTTGTAATTTAAGCAAAGTACTGCATTTTATGACTCCTCCTTTGAGTAAAGCTGAATGTAAAAGATCTGTAATTGAGAATGAGCTTAAAATATTTGTTGGAGACAAGACAATCCACACCATGAGGGTAATACATGTATACGCTTATGATGATATATATCTGTGAATTGTCATGCTCATCTGCTTGGCAGCGTTTAATGGCAGAATCTCTGTCATCATCATCAGCGTTTTATAATTTAAGCAAAGTATTACATTTTATGATTCCTCCTCTGAGTAAAGCTGAATGTAAAAGATCTATGTTTTAGTTATTTTAATATAATTAAAAGACAAAAAGGTCTTCATCTACTACTTCCTACTATGGATGACTTGTTATTTGTTAAAATGTATGGACCAAGAATGGCTGAATGCAATCCGCTGCCTGCAATTCATTTGTTGTGGAGAGATGTAGTGCATGGACGTATAAGATGACCAGATTTTAAAAAGTAAATTTTTAAATAAATGTCCCTTTATAATTTGTAAATTGTCTATTTTGTTTATCATCATCATTGTAAGTCATTATGCTATATGTATGAACATACAGCACAATGCTACATAAACAAAGTTTTGAAATTGCACCTAAGAATCATTTTGGCAACTAAGGAAAATTTGTTAGGTGCCTAACTTACTTTTCCTAATTTCTAACCCTGTGTGCAATGAAGCATGAATTTATAAACAGGTATGTTGGGCAACTGTCCAAAGAATGAAATTTTTATGAGGGCAGAATTTTAAAAGGCGGGACTTTTTTTTTTGTTTTAATCACAATCATAGGTGCCAACTTCTAGAAGTGAAAAATCTGTAGTCCATCATGAACGGGCAGGCCACCATTTTTTAATTAAACAAAATCATACATAATTTATGAAAAAAGGGCACAATGAGGAAATTAAGTATTTATTAAATTAATAATAATAGAGGATTAAACTGTATTAAACGCAATATTAATTCTTAGAATTTACAAATGCTGTAGTGCAAGATTTTGCATTTGAGAAATTTTTTGTCAAATACATTCTCGTAACATTTCACATGTTGTCTGCATTTAACTATTAGTAAATTTTCTAATGTGTCATCAGACATGGTTGACCTGAAGTCAGTTCTAATTTTCTTCACTTGACTGAAGACTCTCTCGCATGCTGCATTACTGTGAGGGATCGTAAGTATTGACAGCATAACCTGAGAAAGTCGTTTAAATTTTAATTCACAAGTATCATTTTTTATTTTACCTATGGCTGCCCATTGTGCATCAATGCTACCTTCATTACTCACAGTTTGTGGAACTTCGAAAGCCTGGAACTCACTGAATTCTGTTTGTAAAGCATCAACAGCTTCATCTTCTGTATTATTGAACAAAAGAACAGGAAATTTTTCTGTAAAATATTTTAAGCTGGAAAATGATGCATTTTCAAAATTCGATATTTGTGTAACCTCTGCATGATGTAACACTTCTAACTCAAAAGGAAATTTATTGTGCATGTAGTCACATGCTGCTATGAAATAGCTTCTGACGTTTTCATAAAATTCATTTTTATCATGGATGTTAAAATCTTGGATTACTTTCAGTGTTCCATTTCCAATTAAGATATCAACATCATCTTTTTGATTACTCCTCTCATGATAGTGGACTTTCAAAATATTATTACATAATTTTGTGACGCTTGGTTTTATAAATTTCACTAGCATTTCTCTGTACAATTTTAAGAGAAGAGATTTTAGCATATGAATATGTGGTTCCGCAGACTGAAGTTGAGCATTTGCTTTTTTAAATACAGGCACAGTATAAGATAAAAATAAACAGAAAGCCTTATTGATATCTTCCGACAGAAAATAAAACAACCTTTCTTCACGAGACATGGAGTTTTCAGTTTTTTGTTTCTTAGAAATATCCACATAATTTTGAGCTTTCCTTTTTAATTTCTGTGATGCTTTTTTGCTGTTACGTTCTTTCACTTTATCTGCATTTTCAACCGAAACTTTGATAGAGGGAATAGTAAAGAAAGAAAGTGGGGTGATTTGATTCCTTTTCATGGCCTCTTCCTTAAAAAAACTGATCAAAGGTTGCCACTGCTGGATTATACGCTCTAAGCACTTTCCAACAGACAACCAACGAGTGCTAACGTGTTTTAGTACCTTTTTTATATCAGTCTCATGAAATTCTTGAAGAATTTTCAACCTATCTTTTCTTTTCGAACTCTTTTGTAAGTAATAGTAAATGTCTACCAAAATTTCATCGATTTTAAATGGCAAACATGCAGCACTCTTTTCAGCTGCTAAGTTAATAAGGTGGCAGGAACAGCCCATAATTTCAATATTTTGGTGATGATTCTTTAACACCGCTGCTACACCTGCTTTTTTTCCTATCATAACAGGTGCATTATCACAGCTAAAGGCAACACAATTAGAAATTGGAAAGTTTTTAGATTGTAAAGCACTTACCAGAAGATTTCCAATATTTAACCCAGTAGCATCTTCTTTCAAAGATGGCATAGATAAAAGACAATTCACAATTTTTTCACATAAAGGATCGAAGAAAGTTACCACTATTGGATACAGCTTTGAATCAACATCGTTGCTTCCATCAGTTGCAATTGAAAATGGATAGCACCTTAAATTTTCAACAAGTGATGAGGATTCCTTTGCAGACATTTCTTTCATAATTGCAGAAGTTTTGGCCTTTGCAGATCCATATTGTTTTGCAATACTGCTGTCAGGAAACGTTTTCCGAAAGAGCATCCCCGTGTGATCGCTGCAATTCATTGGCAAATTATGTTCGATCAAAAACAATGTAAATAAACATTCAGCTTTAATCATGGAGGTATCGTTAAATGCAAAAAATGAAGGCTTGATACTATGATTAGACTCTACAGCCTTGAACGTCTTCTTATGTTTAACAGTCTCAGAATGCAAAGTAATATCGCGTTTACCACCGTGAGTAATGCTTATGTCTTTACTGTAACACATGCAGAAAGCATATTTTGGCCCCAGTCTTGATTTTTGAATAAAATTAAACATCTTCATATATTTGGCTTTAAACGTTTGGTAGTACCTTTTATTAACAGTCGACATCGTTAACGTTGTTTTCAAAAACACCTAAAAACAAAACTTTCTTTCCAGAGCAAAGAAATACCAGATATGTCTAACACATGGCTTCCCTATAAAGAGTCACGTGCTTGACCAAAACCTTAACGGTGTAGCGCATTCTTTCTTGCCTTCCCCAACAACTACAAATACAGATGCATGATTTCGTTGTGCAGGGGCATCACTCTACGTCATAGCTGGAGCTAAAATTCCACGTCACGCCACGCATGCGCCGTCAACGGCAGACGAATTTTTCTGGTGTTCTTACCGATATTTGCATTTATTTATGCATATTTATCATTAAATACGCACATACGTACAACAATTTAAATAAACGCGCATCAAGAAAAATAGGTATTTAAATTTTTTTTAAAAAAATCAGTATTTTAAAAAACGCTTGGATTTTAGACAAAATCTATGAAAATCAGAAAAAATTGTTTTCTGACCGGAAGATCGGAAGGCCGATAAAAAATCGGAAGCCTTCCAGGTAAATCGGAAGGATTGGCACGTATGCAGATATATTCCTTGTTTTGTCGCCAACTCGTCTCCAAAACTGATGCTATACTCTTAAATCAGACAGAAAATTTTGGGAAGTGCAAAATATGTGGGCATATGCAGGGTAGTTGTATTGTAGCGTCTCAGAGTGTGATCAGCCATTTTGTTGGTTACGTTTCCTTGCAGTAATATTTTGTGAATTGCAGTGGTAGGATGAGCGGACGTTTGAATTTTCTTTTTTTTTTTATAGATTGGAATTGAAAAGGCGCAAGTTCGTGATAGATTGGTGCTTGAAAGAAGGTCTACTAGAATGTATGTGTCCTGAATGGATGAGCGCGAACGTTTAAATATATATATTTTTTTTTTCATAAATTGGTATGGGGAGGTAATATGGAGGTAGAGAGGAAGAGGAGGTAGATGGGAAAGAAGGCAGAGAGGAAGAAGGGAAAGGAAGTGTGGGAGAAACCTATAGCATCACAATGGCGGTGACGAAAAGCTGTTTGACTCATACTACGCAGAGTATATGTGGAGGCGGTGTCACAAAGAGGAAGTGGAGGAAATGATTCTAAAAGCCATAAAAGCTCAGAAGCTTAAAGACAGAAGAAAGTTTTTTTGGTGGAAGTACAGGATTCATCCCAACAGTGCTTTTTTCCTCCAGAAAAGAGTAGAAAAGGCACTGTAGGTGGGGCTTTGACGTCAGCGAGTTTGTCACATGATGCATTATGTCCTACAAGGTGTGGCATAATACGCTCTTTATCTGTAGCAGTGGTAAGACGCTTTGAAGGTGCTTCCTCTTTTCTTTTTTTTTTTAGCGCTTGGGAAGATGTCTGATCGCTTGAATTTGGCTTTTTTTGTGGATTTGCAATTGAAAGGGAAGAAAAGCGTGTTGGATTGGGCATGAAAGGATTAGTAGGTTCGGAGCATGACTGTACAGCGCTGCTTGCGGCGGCCACCCTTCTCAATGTAACCCTTGCACAATCCCCCCCCCAAGCATGACTGCTCGGTATGAAAGGAGAAAATGTGCTTATACGCTAGGCCTAACGTGGAGGACGCCTTTCACTGGCAGTGCAGAAAAACAGGGGAAAATGCACATGATAGAGAGAGAGATCGGTGCGAAAGGGTTCTTGGTTCACTGAAAGTAACCTTAGCATGACTGAAGTGTCTCTTACGTATTTGTGGGTGTACAAGGCGATGCTAGATTTAATGCTAGTGGTATGGAATATAAGTAGCAATAGTACATTGGTTGACTGGAGGAATTTTTGGCGAGAAGTATGCGTGGATATGGATGTATTGGAGAAAGAGAAGATTGGTGGTATTGGCATGACTGTGGAAATAGATGAGCATATGTTTGAGAAGCGAAAGTTTAATAGAAATAGGTGGGTGAAAGGCGAGTGGGTGTTCAGGGGGGGGGTCAAATAAATGGTTTTTTGTGGTAGTGACTAACAGAAGTGCAGATGTTTTAATGAGTGTAATAGCCGAGAATGTTGTGAAGGGATCTACAATAGTGTCAGATTGCTAGAAGTCGTATGACAACCTGTCCGAGGCAGGATTCGAATACTTCGCAGTAAACTATAGTCTACACTTCAAAGACCCGAAGACAGGGTAACACACTAATACAGTGGAGGGGACGTGGAACGTCAAACAGGAATTCAGACGTCAGAATCACAGTCATGTCACAAACAAGTTCCTCTTTGACTCCTATTTCACTGAATTTATGTGGCAGAAGTTGCATAAGGACAGGCCAGAAAACTTATTTCCATCATTCTTCAAGGTCATAAAAACAATATTCCCATCACATACATCGGACGAAGAACAACAATAAAGGTTAGTATCAGCTCTCAAGGTTAAAACCTACAAAGGGGAAGGGAGGAGGGGAAGAGGAAGGAGGCGGACCTGGGAACGTGACACATGAACAACATGGCGGCAAGCCAGGACAAGGTTGCCATACGTGTTGGAAACATTTCACTAAAATGATTTTGGGACAGATTCGTGCCTTATGCCAGTTTTTTTTAAAGAATATTAAAAAGGTATAATAGAAAGTAAACTTAGTATAACAGGTAGTTACTCCTTAAAAAAAACATGGCGATCGGGAGGCGGACGCGTGGTGATGTAATCCGGGAAGGTTGCAGCGCTTTGGCGACAAATCGCACAAAGGATACACGTGTAGTTTGGCCGCGTATTGTAAAAGAGTACCGTTAAAAAATTGCATTTTTCAAAACGAAACTTAGCCGCCTCCATCCTCAATCTGCGGCTTCCGCTTGCTGACGTAGATTTTAAAAACACGTGCCCCCCCAAAAGCCAAGGAGTACCCTGGAATTACCCCATGATCATAACTGGCAAGATGCCCCTTTTGGTCTAAGTGAAGGTTGTGGGAAGGGGTTTAAGCAACTTTCATCATTCAGAACTTTTGCTGTTGTCATGTAGCTAGCAAAATTTGATGTGGTGAAAAAACATATACAATTCAAATAAAACTTATCTCAAAACTTTCCTTTTTATGCATAATCCGTGAAAAGGTGGGATATTTTTCTCCTTTTTAAGATTAAAGCATTTATAACCATCGCTGAGTAATCAGTCAAGATTATATCAAAAGACTGTAATTATTTACTTACAAAGCTTTACGTTTTCATAGCACCCGGTGTTTGTTAGAACTTGCTTCGAAGGTGCAAAATAGATGCCCAAACTACGCGTACACCTCAAAATACAGCGTCGTAATGAAAGCGCCATAAATTAATTTTTCAGACAGTTATACGCACACAACAAAATAAAGATTTTTGTTCAACCACAAATATACTTCCACTTCCACCTATTAGAAATGTATCACTCCCGAATGAATGGATCATCATAAGTGAGTTATTTAAGTGAACGTTCAATCAGTGATCCGATTATCGATGATTATTTATTTATCGATGATTATCGATGATTTTTTTGCAAGCCAGCTGTTGATTTGGGAAGGTTGGCCAAAGAAAGACTCTCTATTGCCAGAAGGGAATTTCAATGGCAATAACCCACCGATCGTACTTGATACAGTTCTGGGATTACAATGCCGTTTTCGGAGTCCTTCCTTCCAGTGGCGTAGCTATATATTTTTCCGCCCGGGACGAATGACTGTCATTGCTGCCACCCCCTCACCTAAATGCCATTTCCAAATACACAAAGGTTTT
>QLNU02015360.1:305671982-305683746 GCA_006491805.2 Dysdera silvatica | reverse complement strand
ATATTTATTAGAATGCAGCAAAATCAGATCCCATTAACTGTTAAAATACCTATAATTATTCTGACTTAAAAGAACATTTTCTTTAATATTTGTGAATTTAAAAATATTTTCAACATGTATAACATTTCACAATATCTAAAACATATACATATATATTTTTTAACAGTCAAAATATTTTCTCATAATTTTAATGAACACTTTTGATTTTTCGCTTAACAAAGTATACCCAAACGATCTTCATTATATTATTTCAATTATTTTTTTATGTATAATTCTAGATTAGTCCAGCAATGATGCATAAAATAATGCATTTTTGAAACTAAACTCCCTTAAAAAATTATATAAGGAAAATTTAAATATCAACAGCATTTCACATTATTTTGAGCGTATCACACATGTGTACTAACGGTTTGCATAATACACTCTTTGTTGCAAAGAAAGAAAAAGATGAATCCATAAAAGAGAGAGAGAAAACTAAGAAATTCGGCATGCATATGCATTTAGAGAGATTTGTAAATTATGAAAATTCTAGCACAGATGAGCACATGGGCCCAAGGAAGTATTATAACCTGCTCTGTAAAAAAGTTCTTGCTATGTTTTTGTAAAAGTTTGCTGTATAAGTTTTGCTATGAATTTTTTTTTTTATATATACAGCCCAACCAGCATAAGTACACACCGCATAACTGCAAAAACCATATAAGCGCATAAACTATTAAGCCTAAAAAGTTTCCTTACACCTTTAACGTTACACCCACTTAATGGCATATCAATAACACCACAAACCACACAAGTGTACATATTAGCTTGTCAAACTGGTGTCGTTTAAAGTGATCAAACAACTTCTCAAGGAGGTGTCTTTTCTCCACAAAAAAAAGACAATGCATCTTACAAAAACTTGCAGATTATTTTTGAGGGAGGGGTCTTTAATACCTTTTAAGAAAATGCATACGCATAATTATTCCGCATTCAGTGAAATCACATGCTATGTCTTTTTTCAAATGATTTTTATAACCATATAAATATTTGATAAGTAGAGCATATTAGCACTTGTACACAATAGGATGTTAAACTAACAAGGGCATCCCTTTTTGCTGTTTACTGCACTTTGGGATTAGATCAATGGAAGTTGATAACACTTGACTTCCTGATCACGAATATGTAATCATTTGTCTGCTAAAATGATATGACAATTTTTTATGAATATTTGAAGTCCGAAAAATTACACTTTTTTTGCCAGGTTTAATATTTTTTAATTGCATTGCGAGCAAAAATGGGCTTGAAGTCGGTAAGATTATGAAGGATCACCATACTTAAAGGATAAAAAAAAAATGTCTGGGCTAATCCAAAATGTGTAAAAAAAAATTAATATGAAAAATGAACTTTTAGCATAGATATTTGGCGAATTTGGCGACAATTTTGAAGATTGCATCAGATTTTCGTTTCATGTGATCGCAGCCCATGTCAAGTTTCTTCTACATTTCTTTTTCCAAAATATTATCTCATAAGGAAAAGAAACACATGAATATATAAGCATCCATATATGAGATGTATGAATATATGAGTATCTATATATATATGAGATGTATGAATATATGAGTATCTATATATATATGAGATGTATGAATATATGAGTATGAATAATGAAAAGCTGCTATATTTAGGCAACCTGGATGTGGTCATTGCATATCACATGCTGTTGCAACCATGGAATTTAAAAAAATTGTAAACAAAACTTAATAGTAGGCTATTTGAAAATGCATTTATTGTAATTAGAAAAAATGTGAACAAAATTTCATGAAATGTATTTTATTTCATGAAGTTATGTAACCATAAATTGTGGATTAATTGTTGAATTATGCTCTTTATTTAAAAATGAGAAAAATTAAACTGTGTACATCTCAGGAATGTCGTAAAAGTGATACAGTACAAAAAAAGAAAAGAGTGAAGTAAAGCAATTGATAACAGTGAGCACATTTTAAGAACGTATTTTTTAAATTATATAGGCGACAATTACTGTAATTTCAAAAGAAACTTCAATACTTTTGATTTATCCTGGATCATGATCTCTATAACAGCACCTAAACCAAGCATATTGTAATATAAAGCGATATTTTTTAAACTGTAATTGATTGTGAACCAAAGAATGCATTTTTATTATCTCATTTCGATGTCGTATGTCAATATCCATTTCATCGATTGCTATTCTATTGGTTATTTTTTTGTACAAATTTTTTATTGTCGAAAGAAATAAACATCCAGCAGTTGTATGAGGGATGTTGCTTTGGGGGGTATTTGCAAGGATATACAATTTTCCGGAAAATCTTAATAAATGTTTGGGTTTGTACTACCTGTCCATGAGTCTAGTAAAACGCAGGAAGGAGGAGACATGATGGGTTTCATACAACATTCTACCCACTCTCTCATTTTGATTTTGTCCATTTTTCCCGACTTGGAGCATGTAATATATAAGTTTGGAGGTTGAAATAAATTCTTTTTGACAATTGGGTCAAATCTTCCCGCAGCTTCTCTTAAAGTAACATTTTCCGTGTCAGTTCCCCATTCATTGATATTATTATATATGAATATGTTCTACCAAAATCAATTATTAAGAAAATAAGTCCCCCCACTTTATGGGATGCTGCCCCAATTTGGTAAAGAAATAAAAACCACTTTGATCAGAGTTAAAAATTTGTTGGGGGATAATATTAGCAGTAACATTTCTCGTTATCAAAATAAATTCTATGGCACTATCTTCTATGTTGCCCATATTCTGGGTGTATATTTGAGTGATATATTTTGTTACTTTCCTCAAGACCACTATTCTGTTTTTGGCTTAAACACTTCGTAAAACTATCTGAACATTTAAAATCCTCAAGGTCTCTCTAACTCTTGGGATAACTATCTCTCTAACTCTAACTCTTGGGATTTCAAAGAGCGCCACATTTTCAAATCTATATCATGAACATGTAAATAATTTTCCCTAACTTTTGTAAATCTGGCTAATATTTCATTTTTTATTATTTTATACTTTTCTATATTTGTGCCCATATTTGATATATATTTTCTAAACCTCGAAATATAAGTAGGGTATTTTACTGTTGGATATCTCCTGTTTGTTTTCTGGAATTTACTTTTCTGACAACTGTCAAAATACTGAACAATTGTTTGCATATTTTCTAAACTGAATTCATTTGCCAATTGATCGCCCTTTACAGTACAGTTATAATATTCGTCACCGACTATACTAATATCACTTTCTTCGTCGATACGGAAATCACAATTGTCTTCAAAATCTAAACTGATATTTTCACTGACATTGTTATTAAAAATTATGTTTTCGATTTTCGACAATACTTCCCGACTTTCCTTAAGTTCTTGATCAGTTATTAACGACGGAAGCGTGTCGTATTTATTAACGACCAAATTCAAAACGGATTGAATTATGTTCACTATATTTTTCATTTTCTCACAATCGGAAACTCGTACAACTATATTGATGTTACACTTGCGGACGAGTTTATATATTGGAATTATGAGTTTATATATATGTAAAACTTAAATGTCCCGCCAACTCTTCAAAATTGTCACCAAATATTTGTTAAAAATTCATTTTTCATATTAAATTTTTTACATGTTTTGAATTAGCTGGGACATTTTTTATTTTTATCCGTTAAATACGATGATCCTTCATAATCTTACCGACTTCAAACCTACTTTTTCTCACATACAGGGCGGTTAAAAAATATCAAACCCGGCGAAAAAAGTGTCATTTTTGGACTTCAAACATTCATAAAAAATTGTGATATTATTTTAGAAAGCAAATGACTACATATTCGTGATCAGAAAACTCATAGGTCTGATCTCAAAGTGCAGTGAACAGCAAAAGGGGTTTCTTTGTAAGTCATAACTCGTCTTGTGTGTTAAGCAAGTGCAATAATTAGCTTTCATTAATTTGATAAAATATAAAAATAGAATGACACGGCAATCATCAAATGCTTAATTTCACCTTAACTTGGCAATATTACACAACACTGCATAAAAAATAATTAAATTTACATTAAAGATATATATAGCACACAACTTTTATGGCAAAATTAGCATTTCAGTAGCTTTAAATTCACGAACACTTCATAATACCAATACAACCCCATGCAAAACTTCAATCAAAGAACTTCTACAAAAGATAATGCCCTTTACAATGTAACATAAAATAAGAGCTTGTATCATATTAAAAAAAACAAAATCATGGAATTTAATAAAAAAATTAATACAAATACAAGAATAACACTAAGACCATTACATTATAAGTACATACACATATACTAATACAGCTAAGTTAAAACTTTTATACCAAGATCTCAATTGAAATACATGTATTTTCAATTTCAATTTATTAGCTTAAATTTTTTATCAGTATTTTTTTTTTTTGTTCTTTTATATCTTTCAGCATTAACAAAATTGTTCAATTTAAAACAATAACAACAAAAATATAACATAGCAACTATAAAATACCAGTAACTTTCAATTCGGAGTAAAAAAATAACACTAAAAGATTTCAATAAATGAAAATATAGTTAACTTCTCTAATTTTTATAAAAACATCATTTTATAAAAATGTGCATTTTCCCCTCACCAACTTCATTGATGCTTAAAAAAAGTTAAATATATTCACATGAAAACTTAAAAATATATTGCCAGAACATACATTGCAGTCATGTGCATTGGATACACAGTAGATTCTCATTACAACGATTACTGACATAACAAAAACTCTGTTATTATGAAACTACGACTAATTCTTGCTTCAAATGCCATTATGCATTAATATGTTAAAATTCCAATTTAATGAAGTAAATTTTTAGAAATTCTGTTATAACTAAAAATTTGTTCAAGATCCATTTTTTCCCCCTTCTATTACATAAAAAGACGCACTTCAAATGCAAGTAATAAGGTACTTTTTTTCTTCTTTTGGGAATGACAGAAGAACTAGTGGCATTTGAACCAATATTTTCCACCACTTGACATTCTTTTTCCATTGTCTAATTTGTTTCCAATTTCCTGTTCTCCATTTTCCCTTCAGGTTAAGCATTTAACAAACAACTGGTGGGCAGAGGACTAACACAGGACAGTGAAAGGGACATTAATGTTTATTCTGCAGTTGTTTGTGCGTGGTGTTATTTTCAGTTTCTTTTCTTTCCAATTTCTTCGATAGGGATATATATGGCTAAGGTGACGTGACAGTAGTTGGTTTTTTTTTTCTTAAAGAAAAGGAAGTAATTTCTGAAATTGATTAAGGATCACGGAAAGGCGTTGTGGCCAAAAAATATGGCAGATCCCCATCAACTTTATCTACATTTTAAAAGTTCTAGATAAAACTGAGAAGCAGTTACAAAGATCTTTCTACAGAAGTGTAAATAAAAGTTGGTCTTTATTTTTTTAATTATATTTTACTGAATTATATTCTAGGTTAATTTACTTTTCTATCCAAATCGTATCTACTTAGGGCAAAAAATGTCCTACACGCTTACATTTACATGAATATATTATGTAATATTATTAAATTAATATGAATTTTGTTATAACGAAATAATTTAGAGGTCACATAGAGTTCATTATAATGAGAAGCTGCTGCACAAGTTGTCGATTAAAATGGTTTGTTTTTAGCACAATGCTGACAATTTTAATACAATTATAAAACATGGCATTAAGTTTCATTGATTAGATAGATTATAATAGGCAATAACATCAGCAGTTACAACACAGAAACATCCATTTTTGAATATTACA
This sequence comes from Dysdera silvatica, assembly GCA_006491805.2. Lineage (NCBI taxonomy): Eukaryota > Metazoa > Arthropoda > Arachnida > Araneae > Dysderidae > Dysdera > Dysdera silvatica. Next base: position 305,677,959 of record QLNU02015360.1, on the reverse strand, counting down.
CTCAGGTCCATAAGTTAACAAATTCGTTAGTACACATTTTTGCCACTGTTGTAATGAAATAGAAAGCAAATAGTACTGCTATGTGTAACTCTCAAAAAAGAATAATGGCAATTTCTACAAAGTTAGTGATATGTGAATTTGCATTAAACATTTTAAGTCCGCTCCAGTAGTTGGGGTTTAAAGAAGTCATCAGTATGCCATATCTGAAAACGTTTTTGTGGTTCATGCCAAAAGTCTATTGTTGGACAATAAATATAGTGCACAGAAGTAATATTGATGATGTTATGCATGATATGGTTATCGGGAGATTAGAGGCTGGATATACATAGATGCAAATGTCCCAAGGACTTAATACTGCACTAAGCATCATCAGTAGGCTTTGCAGACTGTTCTAAACTGGCAAAGATGTTCGAAAGCAATATGATCAAGATCGTACATCTATCATAACAGAATCGGTATATGACCATAAATGCCAGTTGCCACTGAAACATCACAGCAAATGCACTGACTAGAGGCTTATTGACAGCCTTAGGGATCACGCTATCCAGGCAAATGATTTACCAATGGTTATATGACATCAGCTTGTATGCAAGGCGGCCTGGAATATACATTCCATTAGCTCTATAGTCATGAACATGTCAACGCTTTAGAAAGTATGTATTGTGTGTGGGGGATATTTTACAGAAACAAACTTGTGGTGCCATCAGTTATCCCAAATTCCCAACAACTATTATAAAACGTTAATTAGATAAATTGTTAATGAGATGTTAGTTAAAATAAAATGGATCACAAAGCAACTATTTGAATGATTTACAATTTTACTGATTTTGCAGAGCACTAGGCTTTAAGATCGATATTTTCACAAAGGCAGACGGAAAGAAAATGTACAGGTAAAAAGACGCCAATATTTTTTAACAATAAGTATACCAGAGGGCACTGTCCAAGTAGAATCACTGATGGTATGGTGCTGACATCTATTGACAGAAATTAAATTAGAATCCAAAAAACTAATGTAGCTCAGCTACATTAGTGGTAATGTTTAACGTTAATTTTCAAGTTAAAATTTTAGCCGGGTTCCTCGATAGTGGGGGGGCAAAATATGTCTTTTGCTGCTCCTCTTCCGAGATTGGGGGCAAAAACACCCCTCCACCCTATGGACATGTGCCTGTCTATAACACATGTAGACTAACAGAACATGGTATACTAAACATCTTGTTTTATTCCTATGACTATAGGGCAGCATACTGTTTACTGATGAGTCTCATTTAGCCTACAGTGATTCTCAACATGCGTACATCTGGTAAGCTCCAGGGATGGTTGGGTCATTCCGTGTCAAGTGAACCAAAATTTTAGCACTTTTGAACCTCATCCTCTTGGATTTTTTTTCAAACTTGGCTCATTAGATGTACACCCAGAGATAGTGAAAAATCTAAATTTTCAGATTTTGAACTGCAGTATTTTTTAAGTTATAGGCCTCTGAAATCCAGAAAAAAAAGCACGATTTTCTGTTTACGTGCAGTTACAAAAACTATTACTAATCAAGCTAGAAATGAGATAGATGAAATAAAAATAATGTTGTAGATTATAAGCTTTCATATGATATCCAACATGAGTAGTTTTAGGTAGCTTGGGATTTCAAGTTCGTGCCATGAACTCTTTGACCTTGAATTTCTCAAAAAGTGGTGGTTTCAAAAAATTCACACCTAAACTTGCACTGCTTAGCAATATTTTTGGGAAGTTTCATCTTGGGACAGGAATGGGAACAGATTTTATTTTTTTTTAAAAAAAGTTATTCCAAGGAAAACCATCTGCAAAAATGGGAATTTTTTATTTTAATACACAATTATTAATTCTGTTGGGAAATAACCACTATCATTATTATAAGTTAAGAACAGTGTTATTATACAATCAGAGGTGTAGCCAGTGGTTGGTTTTGGGTGTTGTAACCCCATTGCAATGAAATTTTGTATATTTAACATAGGAATATATGAGTTGTAGCTCTGTAACCCCTCCCATTAAGCCTATAATCCCTCCCTTATGAACTTTCTGCCTACACCACTATATATGCAACCATGCTAGAATAGTTTAAATTAGTTCACCCAGTAAAAAGAGGTGGAGGAACAGTGTTCAAGAAACCATAGAAATTCTCCTTCATGATTATAAATAAATGGCAGCGATCCCTAAACAAGATGCTGATTTGTTACCCAGGTGCAGTTCTGAGTATTTTATGTTGAAGCCTTATAAATTGTTGCATGTAAAGTGACAATTCAACAGCTAGCATTCAGTTTTGCCTTAACTCTCATAGAGTGAATGTACACTAAACAGTTTGCATTACATTTTTTTACATCATTATTTTCTATGTGTGTAATTGTCAGTTTCCACCATGGCTGAAAATGTAAGTAGGTCTATAATTACCACTTTTTTGTTGTAACCCTTTTAACAAGGAAGGGCACAAAAATATTTAAAAAAAAAATCTAAGGCCTGTTGCAAAATGGATGTGTGATTTATGGGACATCTTTGAAAAGGATATGAAAATACAGTGCGTTTGGTATTTTAGTGGACACCTGATATTTTTACGTAAATGCTAAAAAAAATACAAAAACTGTGAATTGGCTTTTGAAGAATGCCGAGACACCATAATGTCTTGTAGAAAAATAAATTTTATATCAATATATCGTCACATAAATGGGGAAAATGCAAATTTATGTAACAAATGTTGTTTGTTAATTTAAGGGACACTATCATTCCTGACTAACAGATGGCAGTGCAGGCGCTAAAAAATTTGCATATTGTATTCTTTCGATGCGTAGGTTCGTATAAATACCCGTGTGAACAGGTTTGAGTCTGCGAAAGCAGCGTTTGTAGTCATGTCAGAAAGGAAAATACTTACGGATTTCGAGAAAGAGGAAATTGTGGCTTTTAAATGAAATGGAAAATCCATTTTCAAAATTTGTCAGCTTATTCAGCGTCCAAGGAGTACTATAGGGGCCTTTTCAAAAAGAAACCCCAAAAGGATCCACTCGAAAAACGGGGAGCGAAGCTAAAACTGAGTAAAAGAGATAAGCGGAACATTATTAGAGAGGCCAGTAACACAAGAAAGTCTGCTGCAAAAGTCCGAAACGACCTTAGTTAGCTCCCAGTTAAATGTTGGACAGTATAGAATGTGCTCTCTAATTCCAAAAATTTATCTTTTCGGAAAAAAAAAGGCAAACCATCTCTCACCCAAGTTCACAAACAGGAACACTTAAACTAGGCTCGACGACACATGGAGTGGAACGATAAATGGTTGCAGGTACTTTTCACGGACGAAAAGAAATTCAACTTAGATGGTCCGGATGCTTTTCAACATTATTGGCACGATTTGCGGAAAGCGCCGCAATACTTTTCTCGTAGAGTTCAAGGAGGAGGGTTGATGACCATTTGTAGTGTCTTTGGCTACAACGGTACTACGCCTGGAGCTTTCATCGGCAGTCGTATGAATTCCACCTGCTATCAAGAATTTTTAAAAGAATATGCCCTCCCATATGCCTCATAAATATGTGGGGAAAACTGGATTTTGCAACAGGACAACGCACCGTGCCATGCATCTATCTCCACCAAAAGATGGATAAATTCAAAAAAGTTAAAAGTATGATTTGGTCGACACGTAGTCCTGATTTAAATCCTATCGAAAACGTATGGGATTATATTGTTCGTCAAATATATGCAAATGGGAAGCAATTCACGTCGGTTAATGCCTTAAAGGACGCTATTGTGGAAACTTGGTATCAAATCGATCCTAAGTATTTACAAACATTGATAGAATCAATGGATTCACGTGTCTTTAAAGTTATATGCAAAAATGGAGCATCTATCATGTATTAATGTACATAAAACACTCCAATTTCAGTAAGTGTCCATTAAATTTTCAAACAAGATTGAAAGCCTCATCTTGATTTTGTTACATTTATGAATGATTTAATAAAGATTATTAATCTTCCACTTTGCAGAATACTGTTTTATTGTAGTATCTTTATTTTCATTTTCAAATTTGGCATTATTTCTCACGATAGTGCACTGTTATCAAGTGTCCACTAAAATACCAAACACACTGTATGTGGTAGTTGTAGAAAAAAAAAAGAATCTGGGAAAAATTAAAACAGAAGACAGCTCAGTACCAATTAGCATACCAGGCCCTAGTCAGGCAGATAAAGACATAGATGTTAGTTTAGATTACTTTAATAAGTCTCTTAGCACCCTTGAAGAGTCACCTATTGTTAAGAAAAGATTACGTACACCATCATATTGTGATGAAAAATTATGCAAAATAAAAAGATGTTTAACAGACAAAGTATTGACAAGAACAAGTAAGGATGTACATGATATTGGGGAAAATAATTCAGATTGTGAAATGCTTAATCAGCTAATAGAAAAGTTTAAAGGAAGAAATCTAAGTGTCAGTGAAAAATTTCAAAATTCCGACTCTGGTGGAACCCAGATGTCTCCCTGGTTGCACTTATTACCCCATTGTACAGAAGAAATGGACTTGGAAACAACCATAGCTCTTAAGAGTTACCTTGTAGGGGATCGTTGAAGTTAATAACATAGAAAAAAGGGAACTGAGGCAGCATAAACTTGTAAAAAGGTACAGTTTTCCATAAATTCACAAGTAAGTGTTTAGAGGATGTAATTTTCTTAAGACACACCTACCTTGGTCTCGTCCATCTGTTCCCTCCTCCCCTCAACTGGGTAAATTTTTTCATTTATTTTAGCATAATATGATAGCACTGTTTCTTACTTTTAAAAATGGTTGTTCTTGCCAAAGTAATTGATAAGTGTGGACTAAAATTAAAAATTTCCATTTATGCAGATGGTCTTTCCTTGGCATAGTTTTTTTTTTAAATGACCAAAATATGACTCCATTCCCGCCCCAAGATGAAACTTTCCAGAAATGATGGTAAACTGTGTAAGTTTAGGTGTGAATTTTTTCAAAATTTTAAAAATACTACTTTTTGAGAAATTTATGAGTTCATGGCACGACCTTGAAATCCCAAACTGCCCAAAACTAGTCATGTTGGATATCACATAAAAGCTTATAAAATAATCTATAACACAGTTTTCATTTCATCCATCTATCTCATTTCTAGCTTGAGTAATAATAGTTTTTGTAACTGCACGTAAGCAGTACATCATGCTTTTTTCCGGATTTCAGAGGCCTATAATTTAAAAAATACTGCAGTTAAAAATCTAAAAATTTGGATTTTTCACTATCTCTGCTAGTACATCTAATGAGCCAAATTTGAAAAAAATCCAAGAGGGTGAGGTTTTGCCATTGGATCATTTAACATGGAATGATCTGGTTATAACTTGGGCTAGGATTTATATGCACTTATGTGTTTTTGCATATTTTGCTTTGTTCACATATTTTTCATATTTTGGCATATTTCTGCAACATTTTCAAAAGCGTGCATTTTTTTTAATCCACTTGTAATTCAATCAATTAGATTAATTCGACATTTCTTTCTTTCTTTCTTCTTTTTTTTAAATAATGCCTTTCTTTAATAAAAATAAAACAAACATTTAAAAAAATGCTACTGAACGTGTTTCCATTTTAATAATATAATTTGATAACATTAAAGTGATAAAAAAATAATTTTATGCGTCTTCACGTTTTTGTGGGGATATTTCTCTCAATATGCATAATACTTTCCAAGTCAAGACCAAGTGTAATATTTTCCAGTGCAAGCCATGGGTGCTGGTAGGTATAGGAAAGGGAGGGCCATTGCCTCCTTCCCCCATATTTCAATTTTCTTTGAAAACAAAAAGTAATATTAAAAAGGTGAGGCAGAAAATTTCCGTTTTTTAAGGCCTTTGCTCTCCCACTAAATTTTACACCGATGGCGTCCTTGGGTCCAATCTAATGCCTATGATGCTATAATTTCAAACATATCTCCATATGCATTTCATATTAATTTTGCACATAATTCAAGGATGTAAG
>QLNU02015360.1:305637896-305667867 GCA_006491805.2 Dysdera silvatica | reverse complement strand
AGGCATACAGAGATGCCCACTCTCACAGTTGTCTTCAGTCAACCACCCTATCCCCTTCAAAGGGGGTTGCCCCTTTCTTGGCCAACACACAGCTATGGGATGGCACTCCCAACTCCATCTTCCCCCATGGACTAAAAATACACTCAAAAGAATGGCTTGGGTGGGAAACGGACAATTCTATGAAGGAGGGATCAAAATAATTTACGATATTTTACTGTGGAGTGTGTAATTTCAAGATTTCCCAGATTGCTCATGGAACTTCTGGTTATTACTGGTTTAACTCATTAATGTTCTTAAGCGGCGAAAATGCCCGAAAAGTTGTTATCCTTTCACGTTTTTAAGCAGCCGTACCGCCGGGGTATGTGAAAATCAGGAGGAGATGCCCTCTAATGTGCATGGGATTGCGGCCAGAAGCGTATGATGGTTTTGTCTCTGGGTAGGAGAGATGGGAGCCTAGGAATAGATTGGCGGCGCCTGTAGGCAGATTGTGTGTATCGCCGAAAGTTCGTAGTGAATAAACAGGTTAAATCGAAGAAAGGAAACATACAATGTCTGTCCCCTTCTAAGTCAGAACGTTACCAAGCTTTCAAACGATTAAAGTAGGAGGGGGAGAGAGGGGCAGAATGCATTTTCATTAAGGGCCTCTCATAAGAAAACCACACTGACTTCAATACATACATATTGTTTGCCTTTCTATGAAACAAATACAAAAAGGCCATGCTGTGCTAGGACCAGTAACAGCATGATTTACAAGAAGGCCACCTCAAATTGCTCACCCCTCTTCCTTCAAATAAAAAGTCACAATTCATGCATACAGGGTCTTTCAAATTAAACGCTCCCTGTTTAGAGGGGTGTATAGGATGAAATAATGGATGGATGTAAGTGAAATTTAGTATACAGATGTTTCCCGATATGTGTTCATGAGTCATGCCAAAAAAAAGAAAAAAAATTGTACATTTTATTGCTATAGTTACCGAATTTCAAAATTTTCAAATGGCAACACCCGAATTTTTTAACGTTGTAATGACAGGCACCATCAGAAACCGTAAATACCGTTGGAATTTTATTTTTAGACTTAAAACTGACACAGTTATGTAACATTATGTAAAAAGGCAAATGGAGAGAAAGAAAAGGTACTGTTAACCTGAAACGTTTTTCAAAAGCTCTGAGTAAATCTTTTGGAATTAGTGATGTCTACATTTGTTAGTATGTAATACAGATGTACGAAACCAAAATTATCAGAGGTATCACAGTTCGGAAGGCAGAGAATTGTCAACAAAAGGTAGAGTGTATGCATTAATTAAGTGTACAAAACACTCATTGTTTACAGTATCTGTCTATAGATGGCTATGAGGAAATAACAAGTTTGTGATTTACATAATGGTTCCTACTGTAACTCTATCATAGTAGGTACTATAAAAGCGCAGCAGTCACTAAAAATCATAAATGTTTGTGTGAAGTAATGGTAGCTATGCCAACATCTTTATATAAAAAGGCGTTATTAGTGAAGCTATATTACCAGAACAGAAATAATGCAGCTGCGACAATCAAGGAATTCCAGTGTCAGAAACGCCAAAGATGTGGATGGCCATATGGCTGTTTCTTCTCTATGCAAAATGATGGCGAAATTCGAACCAACACGGATTCTTGATGTTCAACCAGACAGAGGTAGAAAATTAGTGGACCACTTGCCTTGAAAATGTGGTTACTGCACTTATGGATTTATCAAGCAAATGCGCATGTGGTAATGCCAGTGTGTCAGTAATTGCCTGTGGAGTAGACACATTGGCTACTACTACATGGAGAGTGCTGCGTAAGGTATTGAAATACTATCCATACAAGCTTTACATGCTATAGCAGCTAAGGACTGGTCATGCAGATGTGCATACCAGTTTCGCACGTCAGTTCCTGGACTGAATGCAAGTGAAGATAATCTGGCCATGGAACATTGTTTGAAGTGACGAGGTGTACTTCTTAAACAGACAAGTTAATATTAATGTATTTGGTCTGTAACAAACCCTTATGTTGTTCAACAAGCACCATTACATTCTCTGAAAGTGACAATATGGTGGGCATTAGTTGGTTGGGTGTATTTTTATGGCTCAAGGACAACAATGGTTATTCTGTGCCATTATGGTGAGCATTAATAGACATTTTTCATATTGGTCCATATTTCTTTAAAAAGGAAATACCAACTAGGATCCACACTTGTACAGTGACTGGTCAGAGGTATCACGACATATTGGAATATTTCGTCACACCACAGCTACAACAAGAGTGCCTCCATGAAACCATATTTATGCAAGAAGATGAACCATCCCACATTGTTTGACCTATCCAAAGATTGCTGAGACTGCACCTTACTGACGAATGAGTGCTAAGCTAATGTTTCCAGATATCACGACAACCTGGATCTCTCCCCAACGTCCTGTGACTTCTGGTTGTGGGGTTATTTGAAAGACTGTGCAAATCACAAACCATGTCTAACTCTGAACCATCTAAAGCAGCGGTCGCGAACTGGTGGTCAGCGAGAAAATTTTGGTGGTCCGCAGAAAAATCTGGATATTATTTGCATTTTTAATGTTTTATTAATAATAAAACAAAAATAATATTCTAAGAAATTCTCATATTCTGAATGACAATTTTCACCTTTATATTGCACTAAATTCACGAAATGTGGTCCGCGGGATTTAAAATTATGAATTTAATGGCCCGTGAGGCCCGAAAGGTTGGCGACCGCTGCTCTAAAGAACAGCATTTTAACAGCATGTGCTCGGCATTCCAATTCAAATGTTACACTTGGCTGGGGAGAACACTGTTCTTCAAATAGAAACTATTATTGGTCAGAATGGAGGACAATTTAAACAGTTGCAGCACTGTTGAAGAAATTTAGACTACCGTCCTGCCATAATGACAAATGTTGAAAGTAATGAGTGTTTTGTATACAAAATTAATGCATACACCCTTTTTTCAACAATTCTTTACTTCACAAACTATGCATCTCTGATAAGTTTCGCACACCTGCAGTGCATACGGACAAACATCGATACCACTAATTCCGAAAGGTTTACTCAGTTACAGCGATTTTTTGAAGCTTTTGAAAGACTGTTCCGATTAATGGTACTTTTTCTTTCTCTCGATTTATCTTTCACATAATGTTATATAACTGCCAGTTGTAAGTCTAAAAATAAAATTCCAACGCATTTACAGGTTTTGATGGTGCCTGTCATTATGCTGTTAAAAAATTTGGGTGTTGTCATTTGAAATTTTTGAAATTCAGCAACTGTAACCGTAATCATGAAATTTATATTACTTTTTTTAGCATAACTCACGAGCACATATTGAGAAATATCTGTATGTTAAATTTTGCTTATATATATATGTGTGTGTATTACTTCATCTTGTACACACCTTTAAACAGAGAGCATTTAATTTGGAAGACCCTGTATATCATCACCATGATTATATATAAATATATGAGTTGTGGCATTTTTATTTGAGGAGGAGATGGTGAACACTTGGAGATGGCTCATTTTTAAAGTTACACTGCACCAATGGCTGAGGTCTACAGTTTTTCAAGGAATCTGAACCACAAACACCAAGGAAACCAAACCCTGGACTATGGTCAGGAAAGGGAACATATTCTAAGATACAATTAGGTATTAAACTTGGGTTCATGATGCATTAGACAAACATATCACTACTATGCCACTGTAGGACAGTGGATCTACATTTTTCCAAAGCAACTTAACCTTTTAAGGCCTAGGAAATCAACCCCCAGATGACACTGAGCAGTTAGTAAGCATTTTTTTCCTTTTTGGCACCAGTTGGGAGTAGAACCTGGATTAATGGTATGTCAGACAAACATGTTACTATTGTGTTACCACAGAGCCTATCGATAAATGCAGGTTCTATTGTATTATTCAAGGGATGAGGAGGAAAAGAAATTTCATGAGAAAAAATTTAGTTACTAAATTTGCCGACAGCAAGAAGTATGACACTGGAAAAGAGAAAATACTACAAAGATTAATTTTGTATTTTGACATAAATGAAATAAATCCCAGCAATACCAATATAAGTTTTTAAGATTACAGTGCATTATGAAAGAATGTGAAGACAGGCCTATGACAGTGTCAAAAATCTATGCCTTAGCAAGGGGCTTCTACACTCCAGCCTATTGGGAAATTGCCACTGAATGCCATGAATTAAATTCATGGAATGTAGTGACAGATTAAAGTTCCAAGATAATAGTACCAAAATATGGTGTCTAACAACTTTTCTTCAATAAATGGCTAGTTTACTTTTGTTTTGTGCAAATAATCCACAACAGAAGAATTTGGCACCCTTCGGAATTCAAACGAAAATAACGAATTAAGCAGATGTGCCTTCTCTTCTTTCGTCACTAAAAAGTTTTAATATATCTTGATTTCAATGAAGTTCTATCTATGCAAGTGAGATAAATTATAATCTGTGTCTAAAATTGTTTTTTCGGAATAGATGACAATGTATTCTTTACTCTAAAATTTACTGATGGAGAACTTGGGTAGCATAGATTTCGCCATATGTTAAAGTGTTTTCCCCATTGTTACGAAAGGCAAAATGTTAATAGTTAAGCTACATTTTACGACAGATTCTATAAATGTACATTTTGCCTGAAAAAAAAAAGTTTACTTATTATTATTGTTCATCACATTTGGAAGAAAAAAAAATTCTGTGAAAAACAGTTACTACTTAAAAAAATTCCTTACTTGCTGTACTGCTTTGGTGCTAAATCCAATACCCAACACACGATTTTCATTGATGCTGACTTGAGTTCTGCTATCTGCAGTTACATATTGACTGTCCAATGGATGACCAGCTGTGTTTGAATGATCAACAGATGCTAGGGCCCATCCTAATCTGGCAGATGTGACACATGGAGACTTTTGCTCGGCAGGTTTCATAATTAATGATCTCTGCTGACTTTCTAATAGTCTTTCAGAACATGATTCTTCTTTAAAGGTAGTCAAAGGTTCTATGTCAGGATATTTACGTTCTGAGACTAAAGCAGTTGAATTAAACAAGCCAATGGATGATTTAGTAGCATTGTTATTGTTATTTAGGAAAAATCTGTTTCTGAAAGGAACAGGATCAGGAAAAGGGTCTACACTAAATGTCATCCGGTTAGGAGATTCCAGATTTCTCCCAAGTTGTTGCTTCTGCTGTAAAGGATGTTAAAGTATTTACAAACAAATTTAAAAAGCAAAAATATAGTACTTTTAATAATTTTTTAAACAGAATCATAATATCCATTTAGGAAAAAGAAGGGGAAAACAGGTTTCTAATCCTTTTATTATTATTTAAGCTTGATTCTTTGTGACTTGTATGTAATTCATTGTTTATACAATTTGTCACCAAAGTATGTACTTAGTGTTACTTCTATGGAAACCTTAACTCCCTCTATATTTTACGAAATTTATGCAGAACAAGTTTTAATACATAATCCATCCAAACCTGCTTTAATCTTTTTTTTTTTCTCATCAAGCAAATGTTTGAATAATTCGCTGGTTGGTTCTTATTGAATGGCTTTTATTTTAGTGTAGATGGCTAGTCGTCTGGTCTATCTACCCGCTTTAGGTATATCCAAAAGTAACTTATTTGAATAATATTTAAAATTGATTTGGGTAGATAGTTTCAAGCATTTGCCTTTCATACATTTCAACATATTATCTGAACATTTTATTAATAGATATAGGTGACCGGTGCCACCCAGTATTCTAGAAAGCTATACATATCAATGGTACATAAACTTTTGTCTTTATCAACCAGCTGCACACAAAGCATTTGTAATTAGGGACTGTAAAAACAAGTTTTTACACACTACTGTAATAAACTAGTGTTCATAAAGAAAAGTTACCCAAGTAAATTTACTACTTAAAACCAATCTGATACTACTGGTGAAAACAAATCTAGAAAGTACGACCAAGAACACATCCATGGTTTTACTTTACATGGTAGGTATTTCAATATAATTGTTACAAACATTCTGTGGTATCGATGTTATGAACTATTACAAACTTGTCTGCATCCATGGCATATTATTTAAAGTTAATTGTGTTAATGTCATTAATCATATAAGTTAATGATTGTGTCCTTGATGGGAGAAAGAAAACTGTGCTATTTACCAAACACCATTCAGAAACTGGGTCAAGGTATATATTAAAAAAAATCGGGAAGATCAGCATATCACCGAGGAAAAGATCATATGTGTTCAGTCAACCAAAGGAAATAAATCAAATTGGTAAATGTATCTTTAAAGATCACAAACTGAACTGGAACTCTATGGAAGTTTCATATGAGAGCATGATGGATACGAATAGTAGATTTTTTATGGAATCACAGGAGACCTACAGTTTGAGAAATCATGTGATTAACATTTCAAAACTTCTAACAGAACCTTACACCATTTTTGCCAAATTTCAAGTTGGAAATAGGCATAGGGTGTCATTCGGTAAGGGGATTTCTACATATAGGATTATGCCACATGAGAATTCCCAACAAGGGTATATATATATATAATCTTAAGGTTTCCACTCAACCTCCACACTTAGTCTTTCCACTCAAGAAAGGGAGCAATTGGTTCTAGAGACATGGAGTATGTTTTTAAACCTTACACCAATGTCAAAATAATAATAGTAATAAAATACAAAGTGCTTATAGCACAAACTTTATTATTAATTTTCCTATACAATATCGTTTGATTTTTCTAATTTTCCCCATCTATTTAGAATTCATAATGCAACAAAAACAAGTTAAAAGAGTCGACCCATGTACAGTTTGAGTAAAGAGAAATGGCCTAAATTTTTGCCAATGTACCCAGTTTATTGCTTGTGTTTTTACGACACAAGGGCAGCAAAGTTTATGATTCGTAGAACTTATGGTTTTCCAAAGAACCAGAATCTCTACTGCCAAGGAAACCAAACCCCAGACTACAGTGAGCAGAAAAATAGCATGCATTCTGTGATACCTTTGGGAGTCGAACCTTGAATATATTGTCACTACACCACCACCACCACAAGACAGTGAATCTACATTTTTCTGAAGAATCCAAACTTCTTAACCTCTTAAGAACTAGGGAACCAACCCCTTTACCACAGTGGGCAGTTAGTCAATTAAGTGGGTTTTCTGTGGGGGCGGGGGCAGGTACAACTGACAGTTGAACTCAGATTTATGGCATGCCAGGCCTCACATGTGATGTAATATTTTGGACTCTGAGCATAGTATTATAATAGGGAAGGGGGTTTGGACATATAAAGAGAATAATGTCATTAGAAAACGTTGAATTTTGGAATCCCACAACTTCAGAAAAGGGGTTACCTTAGCAAATCAATTTTCATGCAAGATGGAGCATCTCCCCAGAATGGTTGCTTGGTTCAGCTGTTACTCCGCCAACATTTCACATTAGAAAGAGTGATCAGCCAGTCTTTCGCAACCAAATGGTCACCTTGTTCACCAAACCTTTTGGTTTTAGGGCTACCTGAAAAGCATGGTGGACCAAGGTAATGTCAACAACCTGCCAGATTTGACGGACAGAGTTGTGAAGCATGTGTGAAACATCGTCATAGATCAATTGCGTTCTGACGTAGAAAAGTAACCTTAGAGTTTAGGTTTTTGGTTAAACACACTGAACACTGCCTCTGATCTTAGTAGTAACTACCTGAAGCAAATTGTATATTTCTGCTTATAGTGTAAGTAAAAAGCATTTATTAAAAGTGTTACTTTCCCCTTATCGGCAAATTCCAGAACTAATTTTCTTATTAGTGAAATATCTTCCCCAGTAACTGCAATATATTCACAGAAAATTTGGTAATATTTCACTTACTGAAGTGTATCTATTCTCGGAACAAAGCTCTGAATAGGTACACTTTAAATCATCTTGCATTATTTAATTTACATTATTATATACATTATAATATAGTATATATATAATAATAATATATATTATACATATATATACATTAACATATTAATTTAATTTACAAATGCATTATTTAAAATCCAACATTTTCTCTCTCTACTATTTTGTTGTTTTAAATTCTCTTGATATGTCTTTTATCTTGATAATGGTTACTTTTTGTTGGAAAAAGGCAAAATTTAGATATATATTATTTTTATACAGGGTCAGAAAAGCCTGCAAAAACTTGGAAAATGCACATGAAAAAGGAAAAATCATCACACTAAAGCGTGATTTGCACAATAAATATTGTGAGGAGAGGGTGCTGACAAAAGAAAAAGAAAAAAGATTGTGGTTAAAAAACCTATTAATAAAAGATGAAATACAATGAAATTAACTACTGTGCATTTAATTTGTTTATACCACCAGCAGGTGTTCAACGTTACCTCCACCATATGGCACGATACAATTCAGGTGAATGATAAAATGCCCCTGATTGTACAGCAGGGCTCCCACTCATACTAGAGAAAAAATACCCCAACTCTCCTCTCCCCCCTCCCTCCCTCAAATTTTCCTCCCAACTTCCCCGACAAAATTACCTGACCAATCACAAGCAACTTTCAACCCATTTTTCATTGCAAGGAAAATGGCTTCATCTTCATGGGAGATTTAGCTATTCAAAACAGAAGTTAAGGAAGTTTTCCCCTGACTTTTCTAGGTTTGACCAAAAGATCTTGTTTTTTCCTTACGTTTAGGGATGATTTCAAACTCCTTAACGATTCCAGGTTTTCTAGATGCGTGAAAACCCTGCTGTACAGTATAGCATGTCTGGATGAAACTCACCCCATGTAGAATGGGATGTTTAAGTTCCGACAATGTGGAAGAGGATGCAAGATATTATTGCCCTTCACAGGGATAACACAATTGCCAAATAATGGTCAACACAGAAAAGCCTCCGGGGCGAGATTTTTGTGAGTTTTTCATGGGGGAATTTATTATACAATAATGTGGAAGAGCTTGATTTATAAATTCAAGACTCTAAATATCCCAAAATAATAAATTAAATACTGTCAAATCTGGACATCAAGGAGGTCAAGGGATCTTGCAGTGCCTACTGATAAGTCAGTCTTAACTGAAGGTGTCTATTAGAGACGTCTTTATTGGAGTTGCAATATGAGCTGGTGACTTCATCCTGCACAAATATTATTATAGGCAGCATGCGTTATTCTTACAAATATAGTACAACCTGCTCATGCGATAGTCAAATAATGCTGTGCATTCCTGTGCAAATTTTTTTATCCAGTTCTTACGCAAAGCTCCTAAAAAAAAAAAAAAGGTCTCTGCATGTAAGAGCCAGTGGAATACACCAAACTGACTGTCATAGTGAATGAAGTAGTTTCTGTGTATCCTCACACATGCCAATATGCAAATTTTGAAAGGTATACAATTTTCGAGGACTTGTGCATCGGCGTATGAAATGTATGCATACAGTGAAACCTATCCAGAATTGGATGAGGTGCTATATTTTTCCCTTCTTATAAATATAAGTTATATTACACAGAAAATAAAATACCAGCTAATTTCCTCAAAATTAAAATTCATTAATTAAATGAGTATAACAGCAAAAATAGATATAAAACCAAAATTACTAAGTGTATTCTGCTTTTTTATTTATACTTTAAGTATTCATAAGTGGCTGAGGTTTAGGTACAGCCAAAAATTTATATTTTCCCGCTATAAACATATGCACATTAGATGTGATAAGTCTTTCTTTCTGAAAAAAAAACCAAACTAATATTCTGTGATTCACTTGTCAGTTTAGACAATCTTACCGATCACCCATATATAATCCTACAATTCAGCCAAACAGTACAAGTTGGTAGGTATGTACTCACATCTCTATGAAGTAAAAACTGAGTTTCATATGTTCACAACACATTAAACAACTATTTTGGTTTCCGTGCGATTTCTGAGAAAACCCACATGGCAAACGTTCCTCTCTGTGCAGTACCTGTTGGTGAAATTGTGAAAATGGGCTGCACATATTGCAAGGTAAGATCAACTATGAACAATTGAATTTCTTAACTAGATTCCAAAAGATCATAAGAGACCTAGGAGACATTCTCAGATTAAATGTGTGAATGAAATAAGAGAACAGGTTCAGGTGATATGGAAACGAACTGCCAAGACTACTTGTATGGAAAGCATTTGGAGAGACCACCCAGCAATGGAAAGACAGTGGTTGAATATGATATTTAATAAAACTATAATTGAAAAAGTTATGGAAAACAGTCCTATATAGTTATACAGTAAGAAAACAAAACGTTAAATTAGAAAAAACAAAACAAAAAAACACACAGAGTAATTAGTATCATAATTGTATGAATTAAACACAATTAATGCACATAAAATAATTTTCTATTAATTTCAGTTTTACCTGCATACTCTGATGTTGCTCTGCCATTTGTTTAAGAGTTAAAGCTGCAGGACTAGGTTCAGTTAATTTGAAATCCATTGATAGGTTGTCTGGAAGTTGATGTGAAGGAGATAAACCATTAAAAGGAGGCAAACACTGACTGGAATTAGTATAACCTTTGGAAGAAGAAATCGAAACTGAAGGCATTGTCGAGAACGTCGTTTTTGTAGAAGTTAAAGCTGTGGAAACTGTTGTCAGTGAATTAGCAAATAAACCTATGAAAAAAGTAGGTAAATTAAGCAAACTACTGATCACTGAAAACATTAAATCATTCTTAGAACACATTTAGTTTAAAGAAACAAATACGAAACATAAATTTATAGTTTCATGATCCAAAACTGCATATTAAATCATCTGAGATGGAACCAATGGTTAATGTGACTACTAAACCAAGGTATGTTACACATAACTAGATCTAATAGGAACGGAGCACAGCTCAGTAAAATTAAAGGTTGTGATTGTAACTATTGTGAGCTTTTGTAGTACACTTGCATAGAGAAGTTACAAAATTAAATATATATAATCCTGCACAGTCTAACACTTTATATTTATATAAAAACTATTTTTTTAAATACCAAAATTTTACTTATTAAATTCAGTAATGAAATTATCCATTTTAAATTATAAGCACTATGCAAATCTATACACAGTATATCATTTTGAAATGTCAAATATTTCAAAGAGAAGGCATGCTAAAGTAAAACACACTTAATAGTAAAATACTAAATAGCCAGATTCTGTTTTGTTTTTTGTTTTTTATTTCCTAAAGAATGACTAGAAGAACAAAATTATAACCCTTTTACTTAAAACAGTGATATGGCCACAAAAAAAAAAAATTATAATATTTATTTTATATAATAAAACATTGCCATGCGCTGCATCGTAAAACAAGGCCTTTATAAATGAAGCCAATTTTTATAAAATAGTAATAACAAATGTTCTGATGAAAATTAAAAATGAAACTTAACAAGGGGGAACCCACAGTGAGTGCCTCGCTGATTTTGATGGGGGTTTTTTTTGATGAAAGTAGAGCCAAAATAAGGAAATACGTGTCTCGGCATTCATGCCAATGCAGCTTATTTTCGGCGATACGAATTTTTAAAGATTTTGCATATTATATATGAGCTTAAAACACAACGCCCAAGTCGATCAGTAGCTTGGTTGTTAAGTTGCCGGCACTCTGCTCCATGTTTTTGCATTCGACGCCTGGGGAAATTCATCTTTTTTTTTTTTTTTTAGACGAATCCCTTTTATATATTTATGTATTTTTATTAGTAAAAATACTTTGCTTACAATCGGATTTTTTTCATAAACTTACTTTAATAAAATTCATATTTACATATTTAATTCTGTGATACTATTTTTCGCAGTTATAATTTTTACACGAATTTTAATTTTTAATTGAAGAGTTGTAAAGGTACAAAAAGTTTAGGAGTTAGCTGTAAGTTTTTATGTGAATATAACTTTTATAAAATTTGCGTACTCATTGTCAACCTGTGAAGGGATGAAATTACACCAATAATGCAGTTTTGTTTTATTTAAGGATGGAAAGATTTTTTCTGAAAACTTTTAACAATTCCATTAAATAAAAAAGAAAACCGAGTTAATTCGTCTTATTTTGTCATTATTAGCCTTTGCAGTCATCCACTATTAGCATCTATTATGCCTAATATTTTTTTAAAATATATTTATCTATTGAAAAATGTATTTTTAGTATGTAATATTTTATTTTATAACATATAAACATAATTTTTATTTTATAACATATAAACATTTTATGTGCATCTCATTTATATAGAAACATTTATGGAAATAAAATGCAACCAATTACTTTACAAAACAGACTGACAGGAACACATTTTTTGTGTATCACTTGGGAAGTGGAATTGTATACTGGTACACAGTTTTGGATGATAATTATCATAAAACAGAAAAAGGCTACAATGTGAGCATTTTATAAATGAATTGTTCGAACAACTAGATATATATTTCCTTATTTTGGCTCTACTTTCATCAAAATTGGCGAGGCACTAACTGTGGGTTCTCCTTATAAGCTTAGAATTACAATGTAAAATATTACTTTCAAATAAACTCATGTTGTTTAAAAGAAGAAAATGTTGTTACTTTTAACTTGCGCATTGAAGTATAGGTTTTCAAGTGAATTATTTAAGTTCAGATACCTACGTTTCTCAGCCTAGACTAAAGTTTTTAACCCATAAAAATTGGGAAGAAACAAGGCTATGTTTTAGGCTAGTCTTGATCCAGCAATTTTCAGGAGTATCCTTCAGTAATTCCCCTACAAACCTCCACATTAATACACAAGTTAAAAGTGGCAGTATAAGTATTGATAAGGCCACATTAGCTGTGTCTCAGTGAGCAAAATATCAGGATATATTCCTGAGGTCAAGCTCCTTCAGGTAAGCTAGGGTTTGCTATTATTTGCGGTTGCTCTCAGAATGTATCACCTGCTTATTTGGTAATCCTGCTGTATGCTGCTTATTTAGTAACGCAATAATTGCTTCTATTACTATGTGGAAACTATTTTTTTTTTTAATCTTACTGTCATACTTCTTCCATGATTTTTTTTAAACGAAATTTAAGATTCACCCACCGTGACCGACCCTCGAATTTTACATTTTCCCCCATGATAAAACTATTGCCCTACTTATGACCTACGGACAGGGCAATATAATCCTATAATATCTTATTTTGTAATGTAATAGTTATTATACAATAATTTTTGCCACCCACGTTCATATAGCTCAAACTAGAGCTTTTTTTATATTTGGAGAAAAAGAGGCGCGGACCTCATCCTGGATTCGAACCAGGGTCCCCGCATTGAGCACGCGGTGTCTTGACCTACTAGACGAATGAGGACAAGAACAAACGCATTTTTCTCCGTATATTAGGATGTAAGATATTATTACCCTTCACAGGGATAACACAATTGCCAAATAATGGTCAACACAGAAAAGCCTCCGGGGCGAGATTTTTGTGAGTTTTTCGTGGGGGAATTTATTATACAATAATTTTTGCCACCCACGTATAGCTTATAGCTCAAACTAGAGCTTTTTTTTTTGGATAAAAAAGGCATAATAGTTATTGATTTCATCTTTGAAATTGTTTTTTTTTTTAAAGTGTTACACTTCTTCTGAAATTATTTTTTAAATTCCCGATCATAATGCAATTTTTGCATTTTTTTTCCATGAAAAAATTACTGCCCTAATCATGATCGTTAACGTGAATGCAAAATTAAAGAGTCTCACATAACATTAAGGAGTTTTAAGGTCTTTCGTTTTTTAAATGAACATTAAGAAGTTTTTAAAGACCACACAAACTCTGGCTTTTCTATGTATATACTATCATATAATGCCAGATTTTCTCCCTATTGGGAGATTATGGAACATTTATTTTCAATGGAATCATTCTCCCCATCCCTTGAATAACATACGCACAAAGTTTAGTGATATTCCGTTTATCAGTTAGAGCTACAAAGAACTGTGAATAGTAAAACTTTAATTAAAACTACCTTGTATTAGATTATTATATATTAATAAAAGCACAAAATACTACAAAAGCCCTTTTTTTTTTTTTTTACTCCCAAGATGCCACGAAAACAATGAATTTCTAAATCCAAGTTTTATACTCTTTATTGTCATAAAAATAGACAACTCTAGGCCCTATTGCATTTATATAGCCATGTATGTTTCTTCTAAAAATTAATTTCATGCAAATGAAAAGTATAATTTTTTTACAAACTACACAAATATTCTAATATAAAATAAAAAATACATAAATGATTTTATTAAAAATAAAAGAACCTGGAGTTTGTTGAGTTGCAACATGAGGGATGGAAAATGACAGCTTATCTACAGTTGACTCATATGGTGATGACTTCATCAAAGCATCATTTTTATTCATTATATCTTCATCTTCACCGACTTTAATGCTCCCAACACTGTCATCAAAAAAATCCATCATATTTGGAGAGTTGGTAAAAACGTCATCAAAGAGGTCTTTCAGAATATCTGGATGGAGAACATCCTCGCATGAGTCCTCAGCCAAACCACTAATGCTAGGAAATGTATCTGAAAGCCTGTCTTGATTCTGTTGAATGTTTTCATTATAATTTACCGAATCTTCTTGAAACTGGCATAAAGTAGAATTACTTCTTTGTTCCTGAAAAATAAAAAATATAGATACTTTACTTTGGAAAGATGGCATGTATTTTATATAACTTTATATGTATAATTGTTTAACATACTACAGCCTTGCGAGAAAAATAATGCAACTCAAAAAATGTAAATTTTACAGAAGAAAAAAAAAGTGTGAGGCAACTTTTCTCTGATTATTACGAACCAAATATACAGTTCTAGTATGATCCAAGAAAAAGTGGCATATAAAACTCAATTGCAAGCAAAAGGAAGTTTCACTCAAATTCTTTATGTATATAAATCCATTATCTCATGCAGAGAAAAAAAATACTAGAACTTTTCCATAGGTACACTGAGAACACTGGCTGTGTAGGGCATTGTATGGGTCATAATGGCATGAAATTTGGATAACACATACTTCAGATCATGTGCTCAAGATTAAAAAAAAAAAAATCATTGATAGTGTTGTAACACCAGTGAAACATGATTTACAGAAACAGAGCTTCTGCCCAACTTATGCAAATGACGAGCCTGATAAAAGAGGGAGATGGGTGCTGCACAAGCAGGAGTTTCTAGTTCGTTGTTGCACAATGCTGACCTTGAAAGACAAAAGCTCTGTTAGTGCAAACTTTTCTATCGGAACAATGAGAACTCCACTCTTGCGTTAAGAGCATTTTGCCAGCAGAAGAATGTGTAATGAGGACCAATGACTGCGCTCTATGTGACATGATGAAAAAATTAGAAAGAACTGGGCAGTTTGGAATTTTATCAGGTAGAGATGGGAAACCTGTGGACTTTGCACATACATGAAAGATGATGTTACGACAGTTGTGGAAGCAACTAGCCAATCATCACACAGTTTTGTTGAGTATACCAGCTGTTTCTTGTGCTGTTGATATGGCCTATTCCACAGTTTGGCAAGTAATGCAACAAACTGTGGATGATTTATCCTTATAAAATCCATAGTCCTCACCAGTTGTACATCAGAAATGAAGTTCGGGAAACATTTATGCTGAAGTTTCTTGCACTAATGACAACTGATGCTGCTTGGTAGTGGAACATTGTGGACAGATGAGGTCCACTTTTACTTGAATAGTCAAGTAAATATGCACGCACAACTGCCACATTTGGATGACAGAAATCCGCTACTTGCAATCCATCAAGCATCCTTGCACATTGTGAAAGTGAAGGTATGGTGCAGTTTCACTGCAATGTTCATCATTGGGCCTTAATTTTTTGAAGAAGTGACTCCAACAGGGTTTGAAATCTGTTCCGCCACTGAACATGGTGATGTCTGTGATCTCAGGATTGCAGCAACATCATGTTCAGGACATGATTTTTATGCAGTAAGGTGCATTTCCCTATATTCATCACTGGATTAACCATTAAATAAAATAAGCATTACATAGCATCAAAGAAAGAAGGACATCACAGAAATTTTCCATTGCTGCATTTATGGCTAAACCTTATAGGTAAAAACTGCAAATGGCACAAAAGGGGCTCCCATAATAAATGAAAAAAATTACACAGCAGTCTGGTTGTTTTAATTTTTTAGTAAGCATAGAAGCAGATGTGTTATATAAGATTAGTTCTAAGAATCTTATCGAAGACTTGGCAGTACGAAAAAGTAGGAGAAACCTTTCAAATATAAAGTAGGAATATACAAAAATATAAACATAATTTTACATCTTCCTGTAAGTTTAATTTTATTTCAAAAAATAAAATTTTATTTTGTGGTTTATTATTATGTTTTGATGTGATATATATATAGTGGCACCAACATTTTCTAAGTACTTAGCCCTCAAAATTCCTGGAACCGCTATGATAGTACTGTAAGTATATATCCCATATGATAAATGTCCTTCATAACATTAATTGCACTCAAATACAAGAGGATTTCTGTCGATTTAAGTAAATCAGAATTAATAATTATTGTAAGTTCATCCTAAATTCAGAGTTCGTAATTTTTTTTCAAAATGTAAAGTAACATATCCTTATTAAAATGTACCAAGAGCAACCAACATTGTAAGTTTCGACACTGGTTATGTTGTTTGACCAATATTTATAGTAAGGTTAATATATTTTTATTACTATATTTTTTAAATCATTGCACAACGTGTTATTTACATTATTAATGCTAAAAACTGAAAATTTCAGAAACCAATACTTCTGATTACTTTAAAGTCTATTAACCCTACACTAGCTAGCTTTCTCAACATGCTGCTCCCATAAAAAGGAATGATAATGTTATCCAAGTGATAGTGTATTTTTTTAATGGACATATGGTTACATACATATCTCTACGAAAATTAGGCCAAAAGAATTTTTTGGATAGTGTTTTGAAAGATCTTCGTACTCCTTGATGAGAGAAATCATGAGTGCTTTTGAAAAATTTTCAGATGCAATTAGTAAATTGTCTATGTACGGAAAGCAATATGGAAGATTCCTTACTGCAGAATTGACATACCATTGCATTGTTTGAGCAGAGTTTTTGAGGCCAAAGTTCATTTTGGTGAACTCAAAGTCTAAATAGAGTATATGGATAGCATTACCAAACTGATTTTTACAGGATTTACAGGCTGTGGAAGCTTCTTTAGTCCAAATGATGTTTGAATTGATTTTCTTATTTCCACAAAGAAAATCATTAAGCGAAATTTGATGCTGTGCCGCTTGGGGATATGAATCTTCTGTAAACGTTCAACATTCCAAGAAATCTTCAGAGTTGTTTGGTTTTAATTAGTCTTTCATATTCTTTAATTGTTTTAATGCAATCTGATATAGGATGTATTCCATTTAAAGTTATTAAATATCCTAAAAAATTAACTTCTGGTTTGACAAACACACATTTCGAAATTTTGATAACTAGACCATGGTCTGATAATCTTTTGAAATTTTCTTTGAAATTAATTAAGTGCACAGTTCGATTTTTAGATATGATTAGTAGATTATCTATGTATGGAAAGCAACACAGAAAATTTACTGCAGAGTTGACATATTGTTGCATTGTTTGAGCAGAGTTTTTGAGGCCAAAGTTCATTTTGGTTAACTTAAAAAATCCAAATGGAGTACACACAGCGGTTTTCTTAACGTCCGAAGGTTCGATTGCAATGTGATTACAGGCTCTTAGCAAATCCAGGATTGTGAATATTGTACATTCATTTAGTTGGTAGCTAAAATCTTGGAGGTGAGAAATGGGATATTTATTGGGCTGAGTTATGGCATTTAGTGAACGATAACCTCCACATGCTCTGTAATTCCCATCCTTCTTTTTAACTAGCAAGGGAAGGTCGGAAGGGTGGACGACGCAGATTTTAATGACATTATGCTTATTTGAAAGTTCTTAAAAAAATTATTAGACACGTATTCGAGCATTTTTCAGAATTGCCATAAATATAGGTGTTATAGGGCCAGAGAAAGCAAAAATGGGAATATTTTCAGAGATTTTATAATGCCATATTTTCAAAAGTATTGAATATTTTTTTATTGTTTTGCTTCATTACGTACCTTGCAGAAATCCATCGGATACGCGTTTCACGGTTTTTGGAGACGTAACTTATTAATAATGTTTTTAAAGGGTTATAAAATGCACGCGGAAACGAGTAGCCCAGGGCAAAAATTCGCCAACTTATTGGCTGCTTGGCACATTTGCTGGTGTAGTATAATCAGTTATTTTTGATGTTAGTATTTGTTAGTTTCGTATTTAAAAAAATTTGACTTCGCATTCAACATATATTTTTATACTTGTTTAAAATTTATTAGTTTATAATTTAAATCTTTGTGATATATCTTGTTCTTTTAATATTAAGCTAAAGTTTAGCTTCTGCAGAAAACCACAGAAAATTTAATTTTTGGCAAATTAACTTTTTTTTTCCTGTTTACGAATTTTCGCTTTATACTTTAAAATGGATTTATTGGTCATAAATGCAATTAATGTTACTCATCATTTGCAAAAAATAACCCAAGCAACGTATTCAAATTTCTTGAACATGTCCAGTGATATCACCGATTGTGAAAAAGCTATAGCTGTGGAACTTTTTAGTGTGTTGGAAAATTATTTAACAAAACTGCAACTTGAAGGTGATGAAGAAATCATCGAGATTTCCGAAAAAGATCCAGAACATTATTCTATACATGATGATAATGGGGTATAAATAAAATGTGAGCCTGGTTATATAAGTATAAACGATAAGGAGCATATGGTCGCTATTAAAGAAACTCATCCAACCTGGAAATGGGACACTTTAATCAAAAAGGGCTGTAAAAAAATGCCTAATCAGAAAACATATCTGCGTTT
Source organism: Dysdera silvatica (assembly GCA_006491805.2). Lineage (NCBI taxonomy): Eukaryota > Metazoa > Arthropoda > Arachnida > Araneae > Dysderidae > Dysdera > Dysdera silvatica. Next base: position 305,649,010 of record QLNU02015360.1, on the reverse strand, counting down.
TAAAAAGGATAAAGTAGACAAAGGGTCACTAATCGATATGTATAAAGCAATCGAAATGGAAGTTTGGTGAAATTTATGGAAATTATGGGCAAAAAACTATGAATGATGATGAAACTATGATGATGGTTTCGATATTCAGAAATGGGCAATTGAAACTTCTTTACATTTCCCTAAATTAAAGTTTCTTGCCTCAAGCACATAGATAAAGGACTTTTGTAAATGTCATGGCATGTCTAGGAAAGTAACAAAACTTGTAACAAAAAAACTAATGACTTCCCCCGACATGATCCGAAAAGCTGCAACAAAATTTCAAACAGAAGTTATAAAACTATTTAAAACATATCCTCCTGTTGTATATTTAATACTGATCAATGTGGATTCAATGACGAATTAACAGATAGTCGAACGCTTTGTTTCCGAGGGGAAAAAATAACATTGGGTTGTGCATCATCTCCAACTAATCAGTGTACTCACTCGTACACCGTTCAATATTTAATAAATGCTGATGGCGAAGTTGTTGGTGATGCATTTTTATGTTTACCGGAAAGCACAGGCCAATTTGGAAAAAGAGTCCAATCTTCTCTGTTTAAAGCGACAAATGTAACTATGACTTGCAGTTCATTAGGAAAATTAACGACAAACCTATTCCAGCAAATTTCGGACGAGCATTTTTTCAGAAATATGACTGAAAATTGTGTCCTTTTGTGCGATTCTTGTAGTGTTCATAAAAATCTGTAGATTTTTGAAAAGAGGTGTAGCATTGGGGGAAGCCAGATGGGGTAGTTAAAATTATTTCTGAACAGACAATTCCCATTTGCCAACTTTTAGATCGCTTTTTTTTAGAGAAATAAAGTACATAGCGCGAGAAATATGTCGATACTTTAAAATATCTGCTGTTGGTTCTGAATTAAAAATTCGAAATAATATTATCCAATTACAGTCCTTGATACACTTCCAAATGTGTTCCGATATTTTTCAACCCATGATCAATAGCATGGATTACATCTGGGTTATCAGAAGACGAAAATCCTGATTTTTTAAATGTCCGCTAAATGTGTTTCACATTCACAGGAATGCTTCTGTGATAAAATATCTTAATTGCAAAATTCCTCCTTTTATTCGATGTGGAAGCCACTGCAGGAAAATATATAAGCTTTTTCATATGGGCTTTTCTACACAAATTGATCGCAGGAAAATTCTATTATTCATAAAAATTATGTAATAAATACATTTCTCCTTTCTTAAATAAAAATGAAGAAAGTTCAATTTCATTTATGTTCCTTCCTTCTAATGATATAAATCTCGATTTTCCTTTATTACTTTTACCTCCTTCAAAATATCATAATTTTTACATAAAAGGTTAAAACACTGGCAAAATAGCAATGAAACCCTGTACCCTGTATTTTATTTCCTCTATCATAATTTTTGTTATTTTTATGTCACATCGTAGCGGTTACAGGAAGAAGAAATGCAACATACCATATCACAAAACAGCCAATCCACATGTAATTATTGCACCGGGCTGCCTGCCAGCGTATTTAATAACCTTTTAAAAACCATCGCCAATAATTTACTTCTCCAAAAACAGTGAAACACGTGACTGATGCAGACTTCTGCAAGGTAATGCATTTGAAGCAAAAAGGAAAAATTCAATACTTTTGAAAATATGATAACATAAAATCTCTGAAAATAGTCCCATTTTTGCTCTCTCCGGCCCTATAACACCTATATTTATGGCCATTCTGAAAAATGACCGACTACGTACCTAATAATTTTTTGACAGCTTTCAAATGAGCCTAATGTCATTAAAATCCTCGTCGTATACCCTCCGACCTTCCCTTGTAAGTGTAAAGTATTTGACCAACAACAGTCTGAAGGATGACAAATTTCCTGATGCATCATGATTTCATTTTTTCTTTGCAACTTCTAATAATTGAGGAGATAATCTTCTTACTTTGATGTTGACTGGAGGTCCACTAGTAATAATTTTATGAGTGATATGAGTTATATTTTACACTGTTTACATTTTTCACTGTTACATCTTTATATTGCATTAATAATTGGTGAAAATCTGGTGGTATTTCACTGATACTTATAGATGTTATTTTTGCCATGCACAACCATGTTTAACAATGGTTTTTCTTTTTTTGTTCTGTGTTCAGTTGGCAGATATGTGATGGATATGAAATGACTTTTTTTCGCAATTATTATTGTTGTTGCCTTTTGTCATTTTCCACTATATATAAATAACAAAGATACTGCAGGTGTATAGGATGTTACATTACTAATATTCATTTGTGCAAAGATTTGGAAACAACCCAAGTAATTGTTTTAATAGAACTCATTTTGCCCAATAAAACCCACATGCCCCCAAAAATCCCTGGGTTGGGTTTACAAAATGGGTTTTATTCAACCCTATCTCAAACTTTGTTATACTTTTCGCTTTGATGTTGATTCATTTTTAAAATTTTGGAAAAATCCTTCTTACAGAAAGCACGCACGTAGACTTAGCTCTTCATATAATGATGAAGATATAGTGATTGTGAATGTATATCGAGTAATAGTGATGAGGAGGATCAAAAAACTTTTGAAGCTCTTTCAAAGTCCTGACTCTTTTCAATAATATAAAATATTTGATATGTGAATAAAACAGTTGGCTGATATCGATATAAAATAATCATAATAAAATCTGGTATTGATAATATTTGTAACCCAGGTTCCATAGGTACAATAAATTACAATAGTAGTTTATTCCTTGAAACTTAAAATTTTCTAAGTAAACTATTAAAATGAGATTAAATAACTTGGAACACAGACTCTAGATATGTAGAAATTTAAACACAATATAATAAAATATTTAATTTTATGGGATGCCCTTGAAATTTCATAATCTCCGAGTTGGGTTTTTGAAAATTTCCATGGGAGATTTTGGCTTCTTTAAATAGGGGGAAAAAAATGGAGAAAAAAACATTTTTTCCCCAGCATTTACATCTCTAATATATATATACACACACACACACATACATAATTGAGAAAGTAGATTAAATTAATAATAAAATAACCACCAAAAATAAAACAATGAACTTCTGTCATATGTATGTGCACATATGGCTTCCAGGATACTACAAGGTAAATGATATAGTAAATTAGAGGAAAATAATATTTTTCTCTAATTTACTGTATATAGAAATGAAGAATTCAAATATCAAATATATCTTTTCTCAATTAAGTATTATGAAATAAAGTAAAGCCACAAAGTACAGTTCATTTTACCTGCTTTGAGTAATAAAAATAGAAAGCTGAATGGTCAAAGCTTTAAGACATGATATAAGAACTCAGCCATGAATAAAAACCAGTCTTGAAAAAATTTACGTTCTACAATTTTATAAAGAAGAAATGTACAATTAAATAATGCAAGAAGAAATTAAAAGACTATACAGATTCACACATACATTTACCTAGCTAGTATATATCAATGGTAGTCAGCATTATGATTGAGCTCACCAAATATGATTAACTTTGCACTAGAGTTTATACTGGAGGATACACATTTGAAAGGAAAGGTTTTGCTTTGAAGAGAAGAAATTATCACATTGCATTCGAAGAAAAATCTTTTTAATCACACAGTATGCACTCCTAGTTCTTACTTATGGACAGGAGAAACGAAATCTGACCAAGGAAGCACAATACAGAAATTGAAAATAATTCAGAGGTATAGAAAGATGCACACACATGGGATATCTAAAAGAAAGAAAAAATTACTGGGTGAGAAAGCAGATGAGAGTTGAAGCATTATTGTCAGAGTGAAACCTCATGTAGCAATGAGCTAGATCAATGTTTGAAAAATTTAGAAAAGCTTGTCACTTCACGTAAATAAGTAACAAAAATATTTATTTGGTCTTTTAATTAATTTACCACCTTTCATGTGACACATATAAACCTAACAAATTTATCTTTACAATACAGTGGTTGGAACTTATTTACATCACATCTGTACAGACATTTTTTGATGCAAAACAAGCAAGTGATTGAATAGGGATATATTCCAAGACTCCCTAAACTTAAAATACTAGGGTTCCTACCAATGCCACAATCATATAACGAAACCTCTCCACAGGTTGCCATAAGCGTTTGTGACGTAGTGTACGCAGGCTGAAGTTTTTTTAAGGAGACTGATAGACTGCGGGAATTTCGCCTTTTACTAAACTGGAAATCGTCAATTGTACTGTTGCTAATTCCACGACATCTCGCTAAATAAAGCTACTCTTTATGGCAAGTTGAGAAATGTTATTGTGGATTTGTTCTATTATTAAAATCGTCTTAAGTTTGTATGCAAATTATTTTCAATTTGTTGTTAATTGCAGTGGATGTAGAAAATCACGTGATTATTTTAGCTGTTGTTGCCAATACCAAGCGTTTTTCTGCCAGTTTTGAAGATTTTTTCGGAACAAGAAGTGTGATATAACCAGCATAGTGATGAGTTTTCTTTATATGAACCAGGAATTTCTTTTAATGAGAAAGGAAATCATCCTTATGAAGTTCTCTCGATTTGCATATTGCTGTAATGAAAACATAACTGTACAAATCAGTAAGATTTGGTACAAAAATGCATTGTTTACTGTTTGGAGAGTTTTACTATTTGTAGGTGGTGGTGGTCACACTGGTTTCTGGATGGCAACACTTCACATAGCATTCATCAAACTTCTGGAGGCTGTTTGGTGCTGAATTAGTTGAACACATGACGCTGCTCCAAATTAATATTTATTTCTGATGACTTTTATTTGTGATTGATGTGTATGGATATTGAATTTCTTTGGATCATGCTGGACGGTTTTTGTTGATTTATTTTTGATGTTTCTTGCTTGTGGTTGGTGCTTTTGATTTACTGCATGTGTGATGCATAGTGTGATAATACACTCCAAAGTTCGGCATCAAGTGAATTAAAGCAATTTATCATGAAAATGTATGAATTTATTTCATCAGCTTGATACATGGGAAAAAACAACAGATGCCTTTCAAGTGCTGTATCCTTAACTCTCAGCTAAATCACGATAAAGATGGACCTTTGATATAGTTTCCGCGTTTAGCTTCGCTTTGAATGCTATTCTGAAAACAAGTGGTTTTCTATCATTCCCAGAAAGGATTTCATAGTCTCAAAAAGTACTTGGGTAAGTTTTATTTCATGTTTTATGTTTGTATTTCATGTGTCTTTACTGTTTTAGGACTACTTCCTTAGTACGCACGCATTGGCGCAAGATTTTGAAACTCGCCAATTTTTTTATTTTGGTTCATGTTTATAGATATACATATGAATGTATTGTGTTTATAGATATACATAGTTCATATTTTTTGGCAAATGGCAACTTCTCACCAATTATAGCAGGTCATTTTTTAATGTTAAAAAATCTTTCTACTAAAATATAATTATTACTGAAATAATATTTTAAAAGTTTGTTTTACTTCCCAAGTTGGGTGAGCCAATTTACGCCAATTTTTTGAAAACCATATATTAACTAAGCACGCTTAGGATTGTTTTTTGTTAATTATTGAAATTTAGAAACTGAAATAAATGAGAAAATGCAAAGCCCTCCTCAACTTACACACAAAAAGAATAGGGATGCGGGAGTTCAGACACATTATGAAAACATGTCACAATTATATATTTCATTTAAATCAGGCTTATTATTGGTCCAAAATTTAAATCATTGCCTTATTCGTTATGTTATATTTTGCTTCCTTCTATTTTAATTTATTACAATATTCAGTTCTACTCCAGTTTTGTGTACAATGTGGTTTCGCCAAAATCGCTAATTGGCAGTTTTCAGGCTTGTTGCCAAATTTAATGAAATTTTGATCATGTGGGGAACATTCAAAAATAGGTTATGCTGCTTTAATTGTTCCCTAGCAAATTAAGTTAATTTCTAGGACTTCAACCAAAATGTCATGCATATGTTTTGTTTTGGGAAATTTCTTTTTGATAAAACCTACCTTTGGAAATCATGATAGTGGCCATGTACCCAAAACCGGAGTTACACCAAAATGCAGTATTAATGTTATGTGTCTTTTAATTTCAAAGGTTCGTGAACTTCACTTTGCCCCAAGCAACATTTGGCACACATCAGAATATTTTAATGAAAAAATTGTAAAGAAAATAAGCATACCTATGTTACAACCACACTTGGAAAAAAATGCTGTACCATCGACATTCATTGGGTGCCCAAAATACCTTTCTTCCAATATAACAGTCATGTAGTTACTTCAAAGCTTTTATTTTCAGATTTTGAACAAGACTTTTTTAAAAGGATTAATCACCAAGCAATAACATCAGAAACCATTATTAATTCATTGTGTGCCAATGAAAAGTGTTTGGCTTACGATATTTGTTTAAATGGACATTCATCAGATTTTTTGTTAAAATTAATAGTAAAAAAATCAACTAACAACTCTGTGGCTAGGTTTCGTTATATGACAGTGGTGGTGGTCCTACTCACATTGGAAAACAATTTTTTTTTTGACATTTCCAGCAAAATTCCCTGACCAAGTAAGAACAAAACTGTTGACTGAACTTCAGTTGCAGGGAAAACAGCTCACATTCGCAACAGATTTAAGTATTCAAAACAAAAGGTCGGAAGGTTTCGCTGACTTTTCCAAGTTTAACTAAAAATTATTTTTTCTCCCTCCGGCTTTTTTGTCCTTTTATTTGAGTTTTACGGAACAAGAACAGCAAGGGTCATTGCTGTGCCAGAATCCAGTTTGCAGAGGAATCTGAACCTCTTAAGGCCTAGGGAACCAACCCACGAACCATAGTAAACAGAGACCATTCACAAAGGATGTCCGCATGATTTGGACATTTTTTACCCCCCTCCCCGCCGGTCTGCTTGTTCGATTGCAGTCAATCCCCGTGCAGACATCCAACAGATGATTAGCCCTCTCCCAAGTTCTTCAAGATTCCCAAAATTTGTCCATCTAAATCCGTAAAAAATGTTTTTCTTTATATATGACATCTGATACTATTCTTTTCAGGATGTAGGCATGTTATATTTGCCCATGGGTGAATGTAACCGACCCATACCACTTAAGCAATAAAATAAATTTCTTTTTAGGAAAAAGTGTTTCCATTCATCAGTGCCGGCATAGTTTCATGAAGGGATCAAAACTACAGTAAAACCTGTGGAAATACATTGGCCAGAAGAGGGCAAGTGTCCCCTTTGACCCCCTCTCCCCAGACACCAATGTTCACTACTACCCGATGAGGCATTCTGACTGATTTTTCCCAAGCATCTGATGGGAGTCAAACAAGGTCACACCGCTCCTTTAGCTTTCTGTGTACCCCCTCCCCAAAATGATGAAACAGATTGGTGCCATCTTTTGTACTTTCCAAAAGACCCTCTTTTTTTTCTGAAATCTCAACATGTGCTTCAAATTGCCATGCAATTTATGTTTGAAAAAAAAGTGTATTTTCCATCAAATTTATAAGAAAAAAATTGAAATGGGGAATTTACATAAAAAAAGATGTATGCCTTTTCCATCAAATTTATACGAAAAAAATTAAAATGCAGATAGTCCTTAATGAAGCAACTTCCTCCCCTCTGTCCTGCTTTGTCCGCTTGGGCCTGACCCCTGTCTCCCTAAAGCAAGGACGTCTTTTATGAATGGTCCCTGAGTCAGTAAGTATTCTTTTTTTTCCTAACTTTCATGAATGTTTTCTAATTCCCTAACGAATTCCAGGTGCTTAGGAATCCTGAATACACATATATTATTTTAATAGTGAAAACAATAGTAGTTGGAAAAATTAGCAAAAGTAATATCACCTAAGGCAATTTAAACTGTATTTATTTGTTTTGTGTTTACAATTTAATTTCTAAAAATTATAAAAATAGGTATCTTTATAAAAATACATTCTCTTGAAAATTAAAATATCTACATGCATACATTTGGTTACTTGCTATATTGGCAACTTTACCCTTTTATTTTCCTTTTTTGCCAGGAGTTCCATTCATAGCAATATGCATATTTAATTTTTAAAATTCTACGAAAAGAAAACTAATGCCCGAGTTATTCCTTTCACTATGTTTAAGAAGAGCATTTATTTTTTTTTAAGATATAATGTTTCTCTATTAGATTTAATTTTTTTAGACAATAGAAAACAAAAAGCCTTCAATGAAAATTAACACATCAAGAATAAAAAATGGATGCTCCTCAAATTTGAAACTCTATTCTCAACAAAATTGGCCAGAAGAATTAAAGTTTTAGTATTTGTACTTTTTATAGATCAAGAGGAATGGAATACAAAGTTGGTGTATTTTACAATTTTGGTTACCATTGTGTTTAGAGTTATACATATGAAAATAATTTTATCTATAATTCCCTAATAAATTTTCAGTGCAAACAGTGATATGTAAAAATATTATTTTGATATGATTAATTTATACAATGATTTTCCAGTGTTAAACATTTAGTCTGGTTTGGTTTATTGATGCAATGATGGTTTGATTTACTAATGCAATGAGACAGTGATGCAAATAAGTGACAACAATTAATTATATTATTAATACCAGTGTCTTGAAAAATCTATACTCTAGTATTTTTGCCATAAAATATGTGATTATAATTTTTGTTGTATATATTTGAATTTGTGTGTATTTTGAATGTGGTAAACCTAAAGGCAAATAAAAATACAGTTATGTTTAATAATTTTGACAATTTCTTCAAAATTTGGAAAATTAATGAATACTTATCCATGTACACATTTTCATTAGAATTTTTTATTTACAGACACTTTTCAATTTTTTATCTTCAGAAATGTAATTGTTATAAAATTTTTATAAGAAAAATTAAGCAACAACAGATAAGCATAAAAATCAGCATAGCACTATGTAGGATACATTAAAGATAAGAAACAATGTTGTAAAGCATAGCTATTAATTGAGTGGAATATATTGCCATGTTTCAGATAGCTATCACAGTACTTTGTTAGAAATTGACTGGAGTGAACTTCAAGTACGAACAGTGTTGCTATTTCATGTTACCACTGGTTGTTTGGTAATAATGCTTTGAATGGGCATAAGATATTTTGGAATCCAAAAAAATAAAGGGAAAACTGAAGGTGGTGGTGGGGGGGTAGTTATTAGTGAACAGAGTTATAACAAGGCATTCCACAAATTACTGAAACTAAGAGTTGATTCTTGATCATTAACGAAAAAATTTCACTTTATTGCATGATAATGAAAGGACCAAAAACTATCCTTTACTATTCAATCAGTGATGAAGCGTGGTTAGAACAATAAGGAAGAGCATTACGGATCCAACCCCACCCCAAAATTAAATCCTGGCTCTGTTAAGTGATATGAAGAAGATAGCAGTTTGAAGAAATTTAAGAGTTTACTATTTTCTGTAAATTAAATCAATTCTTCTGCAATCAGCTATTAACAAATCTGTCTGATATGTCATGCATTGAAAGGGCTGTTTCATAGAGTCACTAATCGTCATATTGAATAGAAATATTAGAAACATAGAAGAAAGTCTCTTGTAAAATAGTATTTCTTTTTTATTCTTTTAAGGCAAAACTCCTTTCCACTGATACACTTGTAGATGGAATTAAGATGAGAGAAAAATTATTAGCTTCTGTGAAAATTTCTTCATGAAGCATTCGAAGAACTTCTTGCATAGATATATTCCTGAATTTTACAAGGGCATATACAAGACAATAGTTTATTTTTAAAACGCTGCTTTTTTTAAAACACATCGCTGTATAACTCTTGCAGATTTTCAAGTACTTGGGATGGAAAATGGAAATTAAATTGTTCAAATTTCGTTGTATCGGCAAGACAAATTGCAGTTTTTCACAATCTTGAAATCTTGTGTTTATTGCCGTAAGCATGTGGTCTAAAATTTCAAAATATAACTGTTTATAATTTTGAGAAATCGTTTCTAGTGGCATATTCCCGTTTAGATTACACTATTCCTGTGATTTTCAGCGTGTTTTCAAATATGGTTTTAAAAACACCATCCTCCCTTTTACGGCTTAATAGCTCATGAGTGTATTTTATTTGAGATACTCAATAGTTTAAATTAAGTGATTTTTTTAAAGAATTTCGAATAATATATCAGTAAGTCCAAAAATTTCATTGAATATTACTGACAAAAAACGTAAATTCAAAATCTTTCATATCATTTAAAATCCCCTTTGCAAGTTGAATTGTTGTTTTGTCGATGTTTGCTGTTTGTCATGAATTCGAATACTTGTTTTAATTTATCCCAATCTTCAATGATCACATTCACTTATTTCGAATTGGAGAACCATCGAGTTTGTGTTATGGTTGGTATGCGTCTTTCGGAATTTGATGTAAGAACATAAGATCGCTTCACCGAGTGATGAAGAAGCGAAGAAATGCCACTGAGTGAGGCTTTAAAAAAAATTCGACACTTAGAAATGTTAGAAAAACTTTGCTGCAAAACAAAATTGAAGCGATGTGCCAGACAATGGACAAAAATGGCTTGAGGAGCTTCATCTTTGACTTTTTTCTGGAGTCCATTCAAGTGTCCAGACATTACACTGGCCCCATCGTAACGTTGTCCTATTAATTTGTTGTGATAATCAAAAGGATCCAAAATTTGGTATAGCATTTTGTACATTTCTGACATCTTGTCGTCGATTCATGTCAGTGGCGTCGTCCACTTGAATATAAAAAAACTTAGTCTCATTTATTTCGTCTTTGGTGTGATCGTTTAAATAATCAGAAATACATTCGATCATTTCATTTTGAATAGTTTTGGAGTCACCAGTGATGCCGTTTTTAATCCTTTTGTAATGATTTTGAATTTCTAAAGGACTTTTTGAGATCAACAATCTTAGTAATTCCTTGAAATTTCCATGATTTATGGAGTCACTGCTTTCATCATGCCCTGGAATGCCATTTCTTGTTTGCTCAAATATATTACTGCATCGATCACTGTTTGTAGAAACAATCTATTCAAACGAAAGTCTTCATTGAACTGCACTATAAAAAGCCTAGCATTCTCCCTCAGGGCATCAGCAATCATGTTCTGATTTTTTAAAAAACTTTTTAGCATTAGTTCACACTTCAGATGTTCAGCAGAATCATCATGCCTAT
>QLNU02015360.1:305611287-305637796 GCA_006491805.2 Dysdera silvatica | reverse complement strand
ATTGCATTCTGCAGTAAAAAACATAACCTTATGGTGTCAGCTTTTTGTCAAACAAACTCACCAACACATAGAACAGCGTCTCTGATCTTCTTTGCGGGTTACCTGAAGTACACTTTATCTCTTTGTTCATATGTGGGGTATAAGTAAATATTATCTATTAATAGCACCACTTTTTTCCCTCTATCAGTAATTTTGGAGCAATATTTTATTTCTGAGATCTCTTTCCCCATTGCCTAAAATATATATACACCAAATTTGAAAACATTTTACCTGTTAGTTCTCTTGTTAGAAGGCTCTGAATAGGTATACTTTAATTTGGATTACTCTGTATTTTAAAGTATTACTGTATACAAGTGATTCTCCATAAGTGGTCTGCCAACAGTAAAAACTGGCTTGGCTACAAAAAATAAGAAACTGAAGCTTTTTTTCCTAGGCGGGTTAATTTTCTTCTAGAAGGGGCCTTTTACCTCACTGAATCAGAAAACTTCTAGGGAAGGATAAGCCTCCCTAGCCCCCAATCTCTATACAGTATGTAAGATATAATTTCATTTTTATATCTTCTGGCCAGCCGACCGAAAAAAAAAGATTCAAAGTGGCCCGCGATGAAAACTAATTGAAAACTACTGCTGTATACACATTGTGAAATATGTAAGAAATATGGTATGATTGAAAGGTGGGACAGGCTAAGTTGAATTTCCTCAAAAAGTTACAGAATGTAACTCTTCCATAAGTTTGATACTAGCTATAGTTAAATGTATAGATTGTCAGACTATTAAGCAATATACCTCTGATAAATAATGCAGTAATTCATATAATTCCTGTTCTGCTAACAATTTTACTGCAACAGCTTCATCATAGTATATGTTCTCCCGAAGAAATTTCCTAAAAAAAAATTTTTTTAAATGCACAAAACAGAATTAAAAGGTCAATTTATTTTAACTCCACCTAATCCAATTAGTAATACATGAATCTTATAAAAATTGATAAAATAGTGATCAAAATTATATTTTAATAGGTACAAATTTTTTAACAAAAATTAAAAAAAAATTTTTACAAAAATTCAAGGTTAAATTTTACATCATTAATTCATACATTATTACAATCAATGTGACATTATTACATTCATAAATACTAAGTTATGTAACAAATTTAAATCAAATTCTGATTATGTTTTAAAAAGGTTAATAGAGAATTTTTATGAAACAATGCAAATTTGTAACTACATTGCATTAAATTTCCATAGTCTGAACTAATTAGGTCAAAGGTTAACTTGAATTAATGAAATATTCAGATTATCTCAATGTTTTTATATATTTTGCGTTTTAACATATGTGCTGCCACACATACACACACATGATTTATTTCACTCCAGCCACCAACTGATATATAAACAAAATTAAGATCATTCTTCTGCTGTCATCTACTGGCACAGCATAAAAGTTGCAGTTCATATTGTTAATTTAGGAACAGAGTATCAACCCCGCCTTTATTTTATTGCCTGCTGCAATACTGCAGGTCATATACAAAAATTGTTTTGTTCCACAATTATCATTGGTCATCATTGATTCATTAATCAGGTAACTATAAGAACAATACAAATTCAATAAAGAATAAACTACAAATTCGGAAGTACCTTGATAAGGGTAAGAATGTGACTAATTTGGCCAGATCTTTGGTGGGACAAAGTTGACCTGATCTTTGGACAGACTAATTAGCCAAAAGCGGATTCACCAGAAGACAGTAATGGAATTTAAAATTAAAAAAGTAGGTTTAGAGGAAGAAATAACCACGTACACACAAATTATATTTCTAAATGTACTTCAATGCATTCGCATTTTTACGAACCTCCAATTTACAAATTATTTGTTTTTATGAACAAAGGAATTGGCCGCAAACAGTATCCCATAGAACTAATGTTAATTTCCACTCCAATTTACAAACTGAAATTTCACAAAACTCTTTGTTACAAACTCAGCTTCATTACTTTTGTTTTCCCTTGATGTCTTCGGATGTCGAAAATTTGAATGGATTTCAAAACTACAACTGATTGGACTTAAGGAGGGGAATAGGTGAAGGGGAGAAAGAACTGGTTTCTGTCTCAAAGTTTCACGAGTATGTGGAGCCAATCCATAGTCATTACGACCTTTATTGCGTTATTTGAGTGTTGTTCGCCTTTTGCTTGCTGAATTTCTTGCTTGTTAAGAACTCCATTAATAGTAAATCTCGATTGTCTAACGATGTCAAGTAAAAAGAAAAGAATATGTTTATCTGTGCATGACAAGAAAAACATTTTGATGAAAGTGGATACTCATGTATTGACTAAGACTAAAATTGCCAAAAGGTATGGGATTCCAAAGAATTTCCTGATTATGATTATCAAAGCCTGACAAAAAAATTCTGCTGTGAACGATGCTTGCGGAGTAGGGCCTTCCCAAAAATATTTCCCGAGAAGCAAAATTTCCAAAGTTAGAGAAAGCACTAGTTGCTTGGTCATGAAAAATTAGAAGTAAAAATATTCCCATCAACGGATACCTCCTAAAGGAACAAGCTGAGTTCTTTGCTTCGAAATCGACATAAAAAATTTCAAGGCATCAGATAGATGGTTGCGAAAGTTTAAGTTGCATCATGGCCTGAGTTTCCACAAAGTTTTCAGAGGAAGTGTAGCAGTGGATACCTGTACCACTAATGAGTAGAAAGAAAATAGGCTAAAATCTATATTTTCTGAATACCCATCGGAAGACATTTTTAATGCGAATGAGAATGGTTTGTTTTTCAAAGTTCTACCAGAAAAAACATTCATTTTTAAAGGTGATACATGCAGCAGTGGAGAAAGAGCAAAACACAGAATTACACTAGACTTTGAGACAAAAGTTTGGCAATTTTCGGAAAAACAGACCGAGTGATTTAAAAAAAATTAGATATTTAAACAACCATACACTGTACAAAAAGAATATTTTTTTTTATTAATTTGCAATGTTTTGGCTACATAACCTTTCTGTAGTTTCAAAAATGCATGAAATTTTAATGCTAATAAAAAAGGAAATGTACACACTACTCGAGACAAAAATATGGAAATTCTAAATATCAAGACAAAAATATGGAAATTTTCTTGCTAGTACTTGGTCTAACCACCCTTGGCTATAATAACTGCTTGGATTCTACAAGGCATGGACTCCACTAACTGCTAACAATCATCACCTGTGATTGCGCACAAAACATCATGAATTGTTTTCCTTAAATCATTCATTGCAGCTGATTTCACTTTAGCAATAGCCCTTTTCACTTTTTCCCAAATGTTTTCAATTAGATTAAGGTCGGGATAATCGCCTGGCCACTTGAGAACAGTGATACCGTGGTCCTGCAACTATGCCGTAATATTCTTGGCTGTATGACATGGTACTCCATCCTGTTGGTAAGTGTACTTGCCATGTGGAAAAAATTAATTTGCACTTGGAATGAGGTGATCTGCCAAAATTTCGACATAATAGGGACTGATGGCCATAGGCACATATGGAACCATATACCACCATACTCGGAGGAAATTTGACCTGACTTCAAACACAGGATGAATGGAATTTCTCTTCCTAGCGACGCACTATTTTTATTTACCATCATTAAACAGACAAAATTTGCTTTCGGCGCTGAAAATAACTAATTGCTAATAAAGAATATGAAACCTTAAGGACAGAAGATTGGAAAAGGGTTATTTTCAGAGACGAAAGCAGATTTTGGCTGTTTAATAATGGTAAACAAAAAGTAGTGCATCATAAGGAAGAGAAATTTCATTCATCCTGTGTTTCAAGTCAGGTCAAATTTCCTCCAAGTGTGATGGTATATGGTTCCATGTGTGCCTATGGTGTTGGAAGTCTTTGTTTCCTTAATAGGAATGTAAACTGTCCCCATCATGTCGAAATTTTGGCAGATCACCTCATTCCAATTGCAAATTATTACTTTCCACATGGCAAGTACACTTACCAACAGGATGAAGCACCATGTCATACAGCCAAGAATACTATGGCATGGTTGCAAGAACACGATATCATTGTTCTGAAGTGGTAAGGCAATAGTCCCGACCTTAATCCAATTAAAAACATTTGGGAAAAAATGAAAAGGGCTATTGCTAAAGTGAAATCAGCTGCAATGGATGATGTTAAAAGATATCAAAAAATATGCTTGAAATTATCGAAGTGCACTTATCTTTTTCGTCGGGTTCGGGATATGAAATTACAAATCACCTACTTCAACTCCGCTTTCGTAAAATTGATGATGGTAGTTCAAGCACTAGCACAGCTCACCAAATTTAACACGGGTAAACATACCTTTATTTACAATTTTACGAACACCCACATTCATATAAACTACTAATCGAATTCTAAAATACAGAAAAAACAAGAGAGCCACACCTCGTGGCATCTTAGCGTGCTCATGACTTAACCAGAACCAAAACTTAACACAAACTTCACTATAACTGTAACAGTTTCTTTGAGCACTGACGATGGCGCAATAGAAATGTCTCCGACTACGGTCTCTTGCATCGTTGGCTTTCCACAAGAACTTTGATTCTTCTTGTATACTGAGCATCCTGTGCATTCAGCTGCTGGGTTCATGTAATTGTTTGAACCTAAAATTATTTTTTCAGAATGTCTTTATCTGTGTACGAAGTTTTGTCACATTTGAAGCATTCCTTCATAGTGTTGCACTTTCTTTATGGAGAAGTGTATGTTAAAAAGGCTAATTTCAAAAATCATTTGTAGTTTATTGCTCGGAGAATAATCCTAATTTTAAAATTTTGAAACGTCCCACTGTCTGTTAAACTAAGATCACCTTAGGAGTTAAACTTTATCAAAGCTTTCAAGATTTAATAATTTCCCTGCTTTCATAAAAAATTCTATCAATAGGTAGCACAGCTGTCAACCAGCAATAACATGAAATGGGAACACTGTAGTCACCTAGAATCCCCTCCAGTCATTTTTTGACAAAGGATAGTCTTGAGTTGTTACGACACAATGAATAAAGTTATGAAAGAATGAGTAAAAATCACAGTTATCACAGTTAAAATTATTTAATAACACTGTTGATAGCTATTTCGATGGCTGATCCGCCACCATCATCAGAACAGTTATGACCCTATTTACATACGTGGGCGTGAAGCGTTGCCAACACCATGATCACAAATTAGCAGACTAAGAGATATTTACAAGTTGTACGTTAGGGGTGGTGCCTCTTGTTGTATAAAGAAGAAAAATTTTGGAAATTGAAAAAGTCTCTACAACTTTTGGCCTCAACCTCTTCGAAGCTTATCACATCTTTACCAATGCAAACAATTCAGTGAATGACCAGCTCCCTTTCAACACGCTTTCACTGATTTGAAAAAAAAAAAACCTCCCTTCTACGGCAAGAGACACCACCCCTAACATACAACTTGTAAATATCTCTCAGTCTACTAATGTGTGATCAAAGTGTTAGCAACGCTTCATGTCTACACATGTAAACAGAGTCATAACTGTTCTGACGATGGTCGCAGATCAGCCACCGAGATAGCTATCAACAGCATTATTAAATAATTTTAACTGAGATAATTTGTTTTTACTAGTTCTTTCAAGGTATAGTCTGTTTGAAACATGTCAATATGCATTACCTAGCATAAAAAAAATGTTCTATAATGTTGCTACTAACCTTTAAATGATAATAGATATACTGTGAAACCATGATTTTACATTCTTACATGATTATGATTTTCCCACTTCGAACATCATTTTTTTAAGGTCAAAAATATTTCCTATGTTGTCACTGTTAGAATCGTCTGCTTCTTGTATTTTTTCCATTTCATACATTTCAAAAGTGTCTAAAGAAATCTCACTTGTTTACTGTTTTTTGCTTTTCTTCAAATCACTAAAGGTTATTGGGGACTTGACCCTTCCTGTAGTGGCTTCGCTGTCTTTAAATGTACCCTATACGAATCAATATAATACTAGGTGATTCAGTACAATCTATTTTCAGATCTATTCATGGGATGGTGAAATCAAACTGAAGTTAACATGGCCCACAAACCCCATTTGATCCTAGATTTAACTTTAATGCACATTTAATATGTATTCAGATTGCACACTTTCATCATGTGGATATTTGATTTTTGTTGCTTTTTGTCAGTGGCGAATGACTAAAAGAAAAATTTGTTTTCTAATGTAAAAAAAAAAGGCTTTGATAATTGGGGAAATTGATAATTTCAGTAAAACTATAATGTTGAACTGCCAAAAACACTTAAAAATTACCCGTTTCTCCTTTACAAATGGTTTTAACAAATAGGGAATAAAGCAGAAATGAAGAACTAGGAGTTGGAGTGCAAAACAGAAGACTAAAATGTCCACCATATAATAAAATGGAATCCACTTAAATAGTATTTTTTTTAATAAGTTTATACTTCAAATTTACCAATATAAATGTATGATTTCAGAAGAAAGAGCACTGGAGATTGCAGAAAAACAATGTTAAGGATGTCAAGGTATAGTAGGATTGGACTGACTAGTTTAAAATATGCAACAATTTAATATACTGATTTTTATTAGAAAAATCTGAAAGTGTAGATCTAAATACTGCTGAGAAATGGGAGAGTTCGAAAGGAATATTAAAGGCCTATGAATAGTTGGTTAAATTTTAATGGCATAAAGATAATGCAGGTCATGATGCATCAAATGAGGTGAGGCTATACATACAGTTTTCCAAATTAATAGATTTTACATATTATTAAGCTAAATATCTAAATTTTTTTGTAGAATATGTAAAGAACAATTCGATATAATCAGATTCTTTACTAAAAGTTGATATCTGACAAAAAATTATATTGTGATCAAACAAATCACACAAAATATCTTTCAAGCTGTCATTTCTTCCAAAGGCAGACAAACGCTGCCTGACAAAGTTTTTACACACAGACAAAATGTACAAATTTAAAGGTTTATTATATCACTCATATGAGAATTCTCTCCAATGAAAAGCGGAAGATGAGAGAAAACATGCATTTCTTATGCGGAGTCCAGTAAGAATAACTTCCTCTCTCTGTTTTTTCCTATTGCTAGATTTCTAATATTTAATCTAAGGCTTAACAAGGCAGAGTTTGTTAAGAGTTTGTTCGTCTGTATCTAACTGCCATTTAGAAAATAAAAATGATGAAATATGGCTTTTAAAATGCCAAGGAAACAACTTTTTTTTAATCATATGCCTGACAAAAATTATGTTTCTAAGAGAATTTTGAATTTTGCCCTCACGGAAAATTGTTCAAAACATATCTGACAGTTTTACTTTGTGCAAATGCCGATGGAAGCAATAAAATTACATCTCTTGTAATTGGAACTGCATACAAATCCCAGTATTTTAAAGATGTGAAAAACTTTCCTAAAGAATACTTCGTTTGTGGGTTTTAAGCGCAAGGACAGCAAGTATCATGCTGCAAACACTACAGACCACTCATCTAACAAAAAATGCATGCATGACAATAAACATTTTTCTTGCCAAAATTTAAGAAAACGAGATTAGAGAAGGTACATATAGAATTCATACCTTCAAACGGTGGGAGCAAACTTCAGTCTTTAGACCTTGCTATGGTTCATAAATTTAAAGTTAACTACTTACTGAAAAGAGCTGATGCAAAGGGCTATAGTGGAATTAGAAAATTCAGAACTTAAAGATGCTTACATGACAGAAATAAATATCTTAAATGCAATGAGTAGAATTGTTAATGCTTGGTACAGTAAAAGCCGAAGTTGTGCGTTGTGAACATAATTTCAATAAGTGTAGGTTCTTTGTCAAGCAATTATTATAAATAAGCCCTTTTTATAAACAGGTTCGAACAAACCCATGCCATTTTCTTGAGTGTGATCATGGCAACCAATTTTATGTGTAAAATGTTCAGAATGCTTAAATATAAGCTTGTTATCTCTCTATCACACAATTGATGCATATTTCCAATAAAAGCATGTCCTGAGAGTAAAATAATGATGAAAATCTCTAGAAACACTGCACATTTTAAAACCTGAAAATTTCCAAATATTTCCCCTATATAAAATCATGCAGCATTTAAAATTGATGAGAAATGATATCCCCCCCCTTTTTTTTGGTTAAAAAAAAATGCAAAATCAGAGTTTCACAGTTTAACTAAAAGTTCTATCTGAGAAGGGGGGAAAAAAATCACAGATTAGTAAAATTATTTCAAACATGATGGATGAGATAAAAAAACAAAAACAGGATGAAAATGATTGGAGATGATTAATACTTAAGGAATAAACATTGAAACTTGTTATTATTAGATTAAAAACTGGTGCTTTTTTCTAATTTATGAGCTTTAAATTTATTTACAATCCTTACATGTATTGTACAGTAAAACCTCCATATATATATCAAAGTCAATGATTCTATACAAAAACTTTAATATATAGAAACGATCTGTTTTATACATATGTATCATACATCGTATTTAGAGATGCATTTCCTAATCACTATATAATCTTCCACAGATGACTGAATACAAATTATATTACATGAAAGTTCATATAAACAATTAAAAACAAGAAATAAAAAAAAAAAAAATGAACTACACATATTTTAATAAATATATTTACATAGTATTCATATGCATTTATACAGTATATGTGCAATAAACTTTATAACGTCTTACTACACAACAAATTTTGCTGATGATTCATCATAAATGTGTTCACACCCATGAGTCTAAAATATATTGTCAGGAACATTTTCAGCAGATTGAAGGAGGAGGATTGTGCAAGGGTTTCATTGGGAAGGGTGGCCGCCGATTGAAAATCATGACATTTTAGAATGTTTAACAAATAAAAGATCATGATTTGTTTTAAAAATGTAATATATAGAAATTGCTTCAATATGTAGAAACAGTTTTTCTATGTAATGATCATGGTGATCCACAAAAAGTTCAATATATAGATATTTTCAATATATGGAAGTTTTACTATAGCATACATACATTAAATTTGTAAAAATTAACAAATAATGTTACTCACTTTTTCTTGCTTGCACTCTGATGTATTTGACACAAGATTACAACTTGCAGCTTCTTTAGTGGGTGTGTTTGTGATGGTGAGAGGAGTTTTTTGATTTTTTAAAGACAAGGATGTTTGTCCATCTGTATGAGATGAATTAACCAAATCTTTGACTTCAGTAGGTGGTACTGTACAGCTATCTAATATTTTGGCACTTTTGGTTTTAGGTGAAAACTGACGAATTTTATTTCTACTTTTATGACCATTAATTGGAAACTGTTGAGTTGATAAGGATGATGATGACTTTTTGCACTGATGCTCAGAGGACGGAGTTGATTCATAATTGGACGACTTAGTAGTTTTTGTAGATCGCTCTGAATCATCTGTAGCAACTTCAGAAGGCAGCGAAATAACAGGTGAATGTTCTCGTGGTCTTTTCACTGGTTTTGGATGCTAAACATTAATTATATGTATAAATTAAATGTCTCAAAAATACATAAACCTACCATAAAAATTCAAGTTTCTCTACATACATGAAGAAAACATTTCACGTCACCATGCTAAATATAAACTTAGGAAAAACAGCATGCACTGAAGATGTGAATATAATTTTTCTACTCCCCATGTGATTAATTATAACTCTCAACTTTATGATAAAAATCATTTATGCCAATTTTTTTTAATTTTGTTTCTTTTTTAACATAAAAGGCTTTTTTTTATAGCTAAATCAAGTGTTCTCTTTATAAATGTTTAGGTAGTCCTATTAGGCCCTATTTTAACCAAAGCAAATAATATTGCTTTGATTTATAACTCTGAGCCTTTGAGCATGTAGTTGCTAATCATTTTCCCCTTCAACTCTGTATATACATATGCTATGCATTTACATACCCAGTTACATATTCCAAGACTACTTGGGTCATATTAGACCAAATTGATGGATTTAAAATGGCTATAAAACCATGACCAAATGCAAATCTAACGAAGTAACATTAAGTTCACTACACCACCACATTTTGACTGGATGATTAATAGAAATTTCATGGCGACAGGACATCTAAGGTCACGCTAAGTGAAGTCAGGTGGGTCACCACAGCAGACAAGTTAGAATTTCTATTAGATATAGCTTAAAGCTCTTTACAGGGAAACTTTAATTGCAATAGGGAGGGGGGATGCTCAGAATTCAAGTTTTTTTTATATTTTACTATTGTTTTAAAAAATATATTAAATATCTGCAATAGAGACATGTTTTAAAGAAGTTAATTCTTAGTACTCTATACAATGACAAAATTTTAAAGACGTGGGACAATCAGTATACACATGAAATATATAATTAGGGCAGTAATTTTTTCATGGGAAAAAATGTAAAGTTCATGGGACGGTGATGGGGAAAATCTCGAATTTCATGGAAATTTAAAAAAAATAATTGCAGAAAAGGCATAACACTGGCACTAAAAATATATATTAAAAAATACCAGTTTTGAAACATTAATACAAATAACTATCATGTTACTAAATAATCATTATATAGTAGGATTGTCCTGTCCTCAGGTCATACATAGGAGTAATTTTTTCGCTGAAAACGGAAAACTCAGAACGGTCACAGAGAAAATCTTGAATTTCACAGAAATTAAAAAATAACAGAAAAAAATTGCACAAGATATGTATTATTAACATAAAAAAAACTTACGAAGCAGTAATACCAGAGTTCATTCTAGGCTTATTTCACAGGACGATTTGTCCTGCCTGCCCTCATAAAAAAATTTACACCTTGACATGCTGTCCCGTAATAAATGTTTGCGTCCTACTGGAAATCTGTCCTTTTCTCGAAAAACACTCCCAAAAATATATCTTTGGTTCTCTACATTGGGGTTCCCCCCTCCCACGCAAACTCTAAGGATCTTAAGAACCCAACCAGGTGAGAAAGTCGGGAAATACTGCCCATCATGGCAAACAATTCTGTTATGGCGTCGCCTAGTTATTGTATCTCATGGTCTCGCAAAAGAACGAGATGTAGGTTGGTTTTTAATGCAAAAGTCTGTATTTTCATCTCAAGTCTGCATTAGTCTGGTTTGTTTATTTTTTAATAATTATTTTGTAATTATTTTCACATTTAACTGACATTTAATTGGAAACCGGGTGATTAAATATAAATAATCGGTGACATTCACATGTTTGCAGAGACATTTCCAGAAGAAATCAATAGCAATGCCAAATATAGTAGAAAATCTTAAAGGTTATTTCTGCGTTTTTTAGATGTATTTAATGTTAATGGTGAAGGTTCGCAGGTTCGAGTCTTGTTGGTCAAAACACTCTTTTCTCTCAAATTTACATCTTTGAATGCCAGCAGCAATTTGCGCGGGTTCAAAATATAATATATTAAAGATATTTCCATTTAACTGATTAAATAATTTGTCCATATATATTGTGGCACCCTCTGTTCGTTTCTATTCACATTAAAGATGCTATATACAAACTTGTATAATTTACACCTTGAATTCCAGCTGCACTTATTTGCATAAGTTCCAGTGTGTAATAAAATGCAGTAATGTTAATTACTGTCACTTGTCTTTTCTAGTGTCGGAATATATCACTGGCATATGCAGGGGGGGGTGTTGATGGGGATTGTAACCCCAATTGCAACGCAAATTTCGTACATTTAACATAGGAATATATATACTTAAAAATATGATTTACACCAGAGTTCGAAATTAGCAGGTGCATGGGTGCACATGAAATTTTATCCGTGCACGTAAACTTTTAATTTGGGTGCACCTAACTATTCCAAACTATGGCTACTTACTTTTTTTTTTCAAGAACAGTGACCTACGGAATAATTTTATATAATTTTCTCAATGTATCTGCATTTGCTTTGAATTTTTTTTTATTACAAATGAATGTTCAATTATTTTGAAAAGTTGCACTTTTTTACCTTACATGTTTTAATGTAATTATTACACTTACATTTTACCCGTTTTTAATGTTGAGGTTTACTTTCTATTCTGTTCGTTACTTGTACACTTAACTAGTATTTAATGCACCTGATTTAAAAAGTTAATTTCGACCCCTGTTTTACACCAATGAATTACAGCTATAAAATTACGCATTTTCATAGTGTAATGATTACAAAAAAGGTACATATGAATTCACTTATAATGTGTTAAAAACTCCTTCTTATTGAGTCTATATAAAACCTTTAAGAGAGAAAACTTGCACGTAGACCATAGCTCAGTTAGTAGAGCATCCAACATGTAATTGGAAGGTTGCAGGTTTGAGCAATATTGGTCGAAGCACCCTTTTCTCTCAAATTTATAATATATATATATATACATACACACACAGAGGTGTTTACACATATTTATAAGATTGATTTTAAATCTAGAAAACTAACACTGACCCGCTTTGCGACTAAAAATTTAGTTTGCGCTGTGAAATGGCATACGACAGAAAGCTTTGGCTTGAAGGCTATATATTTACCCTTTCCGAAGAGAAATATTCATATTCAATAATTAAAAAGCGATGCAAGAAGCATGGTTTTCCAGTTTCAAAATATAAAATAAGTGATATTATTAATGTAAAAGAAAAAAAAAAATCACCAGGCTTTAATGTCAAGAGGAAAAACAAACCAAAAGAAATATCCCAAAATGGTTCATATTTCTTCTAACATTTCTAAAGTGCAGTCTACGGTTTTACTAGAAAATCCAAAACCTCAAAGAACTATTGCAAAAGTTCTGCATCAGCTTCAACTATAAATAAATAAATTAATAAAGATTTGAATTTAATTAAAACAAAAAAAAGTGCAGTTTATCGTTTGCTACCTCAGCAGAGCAGAAGGTCAGATGCAGATTGCTATATGAAAGTCATTTCGAAGGAAATAGATGGGAAAAAATTATTGCAATTGACGAAGCATGGATTTATTTCAATGATTGTAATAAAAAAAAAATATTGATTTATCATCGAAAAAGAGGCCTGAGAGTCTCAAAAGTTTGGTTCAAAGGGAGGAAAAAAAATTTCTATAAATGATTTATGGTTATCGCTGGCATTTCTTGTAACGGAAAATAAAAAATAAGAAAAGTTGAAAAAATCCAAAACTCAACTCTATATATTATCAAAATAATGTTCTGACTCCTATTTTTAAAGAAAATATTGCAAAAATGTATCCTACTGGCTTTCAAAATGTGGAACTCCATCAGGACAAAGCGAGCAGCCACACCTCCAAAAGTACAACCGCATTTCTAGAAAAAATGAGACAAGAAACTGGAATCAAGTCAACACCAATTAGCCATATTCCTACCCAGTCTCCAGATGTAGCACCGATGGCTTATTGTGCATTTGGACTTTTAAAACAATCTCTTTCAAAACGCCAACCCACTACCTTGGATGGACTGTGGAAAGATGTGGAGGAGGAATTGGAGAAAATCCCGTTTGTGACTTTACGAAAAGTCCTATTATCGTAGAAATCTAGATGTAATATGATAATTCAAAAACAGGGCTATCAGATAGAAGACATTAGAAAATAATTTTTTATTGTATGTATTTTATTTACACTGTCAAAGTCTTTATAAACATGTGTAAACATCCTCTGTATATATGTGTGTGTGAGTGCACATATATTGAAGATTTTGGACTACCATTTTCAAAGTTCATACACCATATATTCATAAATAACATTACATAAAAAAATGTACTACTTACAGACAGAAGTTTTTGTGTATCAGAAAGGGTATCTCTGAGAATGGTATGCTTGTGTTCATTACTGTTGCTATGTTTATTCGTTTTGGATTTTTTAGCCTTTGACTCGAGGTATCGTTGCTTAAGCATAATAGTCTCTTGTTTGTGTTTCTCAAATAAGCCATCGGCACTCTGTTCATAACGTGGAAGACAAGCATTGTGATGTTTTCGATAATGGTCAAATCTTCGACGAAGTCGATCCACAACTGTTTGCCTTTTAGGTGCAAGTACTTCACCCATAATTTACAAACTTTTTACCTAAATAAAAGATTTAGACCACAACAGATAACACAGAAAGCTGTTATATAAAAAAAATATAGTATTTTTTTTTCAAAATAGTTGTTTCCTTTCTAAGAGACTCATTCATTTTGAGAAATGATCCACACACATACACACATACATAGTAAAATTAGCAGATTCAAAATTTGACATCAAATTGAGCTTAGTCATTCACCCATAGCAAGACTATATATATATATATTTCCCTGAATATAGCTGAGATGTATTGTGAACATTTAATGAACACATCCACACATGGTCATAATTAATGCACAATTCTTTTGGACTCCTGTATGAAATGTTGCTTCACCCATTTACCTAAAATAAGAAAAGTACATTATTATTTAGTAACTAAATGTGAAGGAGTTAAAACATATATACAAGCTTTTCCAATTTTGTAAATTTCTATAACTAAAATATACAGGGTGGACCTGAACTCTACCGACAAATGAAGTGGTGTAGTAAATGATGTCACTATGATGCCCAAACCGCTTGAACTTTTTCGAAGTACGGCCACATTACAGAGATATTACGGGTTATCACTTGCGGAATTTCATTTTCGTTGTAAAAACACATAAAAAATTCATATGTCAGCAACATGTAGTGACAGTTAATTTGTTGGCAGATCATTTTAAGGTACATTTGAGAGAATGGAATATATATGGCTACATTAAAGGTACCAAATACAAGGTGGTCCAAAAGTATGCAAACACTCATATAAATAAAATACCAGTTGGTAAATGGTAACTGCATGTCCATACGCATGATACAGATGAAGGGTGCAACTTGCTAACACATTGCGGACGGATCATGAGTTTACTCGTGTTTCGTGTGACATCTGTTATGGACGGATTATGAGAAAACTCGTCTTTTCTACACACTGTCTTTAGATGCCACCTGCTTTGATATACTGTAACTACTTTGCCTATTTAGGTGTTTACATCAGTAGTCAATATAATAAACTTGATTGCCTTCTTTTTTTTTTTTGCTTATTTACCAGTTTTGATAGCATTTTGGTAATTTGGATAGCCACTATCTTCATTTTCAAATTCCTTGTGCCTCTAGAAATGACCTCTTTCAGAAAACGGAAGGAAATGAACAAAACTGAAATACTTTCGGAAGATTTTGATGATAATTTATCAGATGTTCCTGGTGAGAATGAAGATGACTGTGGGAATGGATGTTTTCGTGGTTTTGAGGACAATTCCAGTGACATTATCAAACCTGTAAAGAAGCGTAAGATGGCAGTACTTTCAAGTGATTGACACTAATGATGAAGGTGATTCTGTTCTAATAAATGATTTGTTTTGTCACAATGATGACAATTATTGGTCTAAAATTGATATTCCACCATGCTTACAAATGTTTGAAGGCCATCCTGGGGGTCATTATATTTCCATCTCAGTGTGACTCTCTAACCTCTGTGACTAGCCTGGTGTTTGTTGATGACTTGTTTGAAATGTTTTGCAAGGAGTTGTGTAGCCTACTTACCATGATCAAACCTCAGTGCAACATAAAATATCACCTAAAGCACTGAAGTGGTCTTCTGCTACGCAAAAAGACATGAAGAAATTCCTTGGCCTAATTCTTCTAATGGGACAAACAAGAAAAGGTGGTTGGAAAGATTATTAGTCAACAGATTCGCTAATATTATCCCTATTATTTTCTTTCTATCCATTTCTGTTCTAATAGGGATAACTATTCGCTAATAGTTATCCCTATTAGAACAGAAATGGATAGAAAGAAAATTGAATATATGGGAATAAAGCTTTGGAATGAATTACCAAATAATCTTAACAATATAAAATTGTTTAAAAAGAAATTAATTGTATACTTATTAAACGGAGTTTGTGCGCCAGCGGATTAATAGGGTCCTCAACCGGTTAAATTTTATAATTTAAACTGGGGACCCATCACGGGGAAATGCAAATTGTATTGTCTGTTCTAAACTGTGTGAAATTTATTATACTTAAATTGAAATTCAAGACTGGATGCAATATGTAACCCTTGTGACAAACATTATTATTATTATATTTTCACAGACTATGAGGCACAATAGATTTGAGCAAATATGGACATTCTAGCACTTTAATGATAACACAACAATGAGACGTAGCTCTTGGGGACTATATAATAATTTGGGCAAGCACTTATAAGTAGCTCAAGTTATGGTTTTTTTGTTTTTAGGAGAAAAAGAGACGCCGTCCCCATCCTGCATTATAACCAGGATCCCTCTGTTAAACTCGGTGTGTCTTGAGCACTAGTCAAACGAGGACAGGAACAACACACTCTTTCTCTGTATATAAGGATGTAAGATGTTATTAAAATTCACAAAAACTTGCCCCGGTGGCTTTGTGTGTTGACCATTATTTGGCAATTGTGTTATCCCTGAGAAGGGTAATAATATCTTACATCCTCTGGGGCAGCGGTCGCCAACCGGTGGTCCGCGAGAAAATTTTGGTGGTCTGCAGAAAAATTTGGACATTATGTGCATTTTTAATGATTTATTAATAATAAAACAAAAATAATATTCTAAGAAATTCTCATATTCTGAATGACAATTTTTGCCTTTATATTGCACTAAATTCACGAAATGTGGTCTGCGGGATTTAAAATTATGGATTTAGTGGTCCGTAAAGTCTAAAAGGTTGACGACCGCTGCTCTGGGAGACTCTTCAAAATTCAACCTGTGCTGGATTATTTCCTCCATAAATTCAGGACAATATACAAACCAAAGCAACGGTTGTCTTTGGATGAGGGAATGATTCCATGGAGAGAATACCTAAGATTTCGAACGTATAACCCTGCAAAGATTACAAAGTATGGTTTATTCGTTAGGATGGTGTGCGAGAGTGACACAGGCTATATCTGCAACATGGAGATTTACACTGGCGAAGGGAAGAAATTGGAAGAAACAGTTTTTTCATCTCTTGGTCCTTACCTTGGTATGTAGCAATATATCGACCAGGACAATTATTGTAACAGTACCTCTACTGCTGACTTAATACTGAAAAACAAAATTGGAGTCTGTGGAACTATTAGGGTGAGCAGAGGTTTACTGCCAAGGCCGAAAGCCAAAGCATCAGGAATGAAGAAAGGTGGAACAGTATTTTGTAGAAAAGGTGACTACCACCTTGTATGGAAAGAAAAATAGAAAACCTGGAGAGGATATAGTAAAATCTGTGTATAACTCAATACAATGTCCACATGAAAGGAGTTAATCGTGCGGACCAGTACCTTTCATATTATCTTATTCTAAGGAAAACAATGAAATGGACAAAAAAAAAAAAGTCCTCCATCTCATAAACTGCTGACTTTCCAATTATTTTAAAATTTACAATGCCTTGAATACAAAGACAAAAAATAAAGTATAAGTAATTTCTTCTTTCGGTGGCAAAATACTGGATTACTCACAATGACGGTTCTCTGGAACCAGAGACATATGTCCAGCCTTTCCCCTAGTGACGCAGGGAGAGCACCATGTAAAGACCCACCTGGAAGGTTGTCGGGTGACATGAAGCAGCATGAACCTGTGTTTATTCCAAGCAATGGAAAAAAAAAAGAAATTCCCTACCAGTGCCTGTAGAGCTTGTGCTGCCCAAGGAAAAAGTGAAACAAGGTATATGGGTCATTTTCAAAATTCGGTGCCATATGCTATCCACCTGAGAATCTTTGTTTTCTAGAAGTTATAAGAAAATTTTAAAGATTTTCTGTTTTGCCATGATTGATAACAGACAGTTACCAATAAAGAAAGAATAAATTACAGGACATTATTGAATGAAAATTTTGCTTTTAAAAATGAGTTGACCAGTTTTGTCATGTCTGTTACTAAATACAGTAACAGACATGCAAAATAAATATAAAAAGTTAATGAGATGTAAACTCATTTATAGTTGACTGCAAAAAAGAAAAATCCAGCCCGCCAGGAGTAACCACTGAAGTTTAAGAGCGGGGGGGACATCACTTTCGTTTACCATTGGCATTTCGTGGCCCGTGTGCGGGGACATGTCGCATCTGTGCCGTTGGATTACATTATGTAAGCCATGAAATAGAAATACGAAAAACACAGAAGGAGGAATGATTGCACAATCGCTTTTTTCCCCGATTCCTCTCTCTGTGCTTTCTCAAGGCCTTTTCATACTGGCTAGTCTCTAGAGCGTTTCCCCGTTGACCACCTGAGACGGTTTTGTGTTATAGTTCTATAGTACTATTACTTTATAATTTCTTATTTTTTATGTTTGCAATGCCTAAGCGACATTTACAAGGCAACATTGAAAATGAGTTTGAGAGCAGTGACGACGAATTTTATATGGACTATTATAATCGAGAATTACGGTGCAATGAAAGTAGTGATGAAGGCAGCAGCGAAGAAGCTGCAGGAAGTGATACGAGTGGTAGTGACATTATAGTTGCCAAAAGAAATCGGGCAATACCTTTGCCCAGTACAAGCAGCAGCGACGACGACGCAATTCACGATGCAAGAGAAGACAATTATGGGCCATGGGTGAATGTTACAACGCAGGATAATGTGCCGCACAGGATAGATTTTACTTCTGGTGATAAAGCTGAAGGACCACAGATTCCTGACAACTGTTCAAACCCCATTGACTTTTTTAAACTTTTTTTTGCGGATGAATGGATGGAAAAAATTGTAGAAGAGACGAATAATTATGCTCGCAATAAAATTAAGACAAAAAAGGTTATCAAAGCGATCCACGTGGAATACATGGGTGGATCTTACAGTGGCAGAATTTGAGACCTTTCTAGGAGTTATTCTAAATATGGGTACAATAACTGTTAGCCATCTGCAGGAATATTGGTCCAAAAACTTCAATGCTAAAATTCCTTTCTTTAGTGCCATATTCAGAAGGGAGCGATTCATGCAAATCTTTTGGATGCTTCATTTGCATGAGACAGATCCAAACGATCAAAGTCTTCGGAGTCGGGTACAAAAGGTCAGTCATTATTGGATTTCGAGAAATTGGAAACACATTTTACTAAAAATTCATCTTGATCGAATATGAAAAAATTTGAGTTATTTGCTGAATTTTCAAAGCATAATTATTTGTGCAAGGGTTAAAATAGGTCACCAACATGGCCAACATCATGAAGGCGCCCATTTTGTATTGCCCCTATATGCTACTTCCCCTGTACATAGATATGCAAACAGAAGTATTATCTAGGGGCAAAAATACATATTTTTGGTGATTACTGTAATACAAGTAGTCCTGAACTTTATCAACAAAATAAAAGGGGTGATAATATGTACACATTAAGACAATTTTCATAATTTTCACATTATTATTTAGGCAGTCAGAAAAAACAATACACTAACATTCAACGACCAATGCTAGTTTAATAGATAAAGGAAAGTAATTTATCAATTAATGAGTCAATTTCAGGAGTCAAAGTAGCTGTTCAAAGTGGCATCTGAGGGGGTTGTGGCACAGCTAACACCGTCGAATGAAGGATTGTCACAGGGCCATTCCATGAAAACAACCCCTTGGTAAGAAATTTTAAAACATTTTTTTTTCTTAAAAAAAAACTTACTATAGTGATAGTTAATAAGTTAAATTTTTTAAATTTGAATAAATTTTTCAGAACTTTTGATCTAAAATCTGGCAACACTGAATTCAAGATGGCTGATCTTCAACTATTTTGATCTGACTCTAACAGAGGTGTTTTAAAAAGCTTATATTTTGCGTTTGAATTGAATTAGAGCATATGATTGATACTCCTTTAAAAAAATGCATGTATTATTAATATTTTAATACAATTTTTAGAAATATTTACATTAGTTTTAACCTTCAAATTAGTTTTGTTTGCTAAAAAGGTGTCCACCACGTGACAAAAATTTTGAAATTTTTTTGATTTCAGCTATACAATATTATATATCTATGTAATTTTACTTTTTTTTTCTTGATTTAATAATAAACCATCTTATCCTTAGAGTCTCAAAACTTTATCTGCATCCAGAAATTTTTTAAAGCTTTTTTTATACTGTCCCCCACGTGACATCATGTGGGGGGACAAATCACATTATGTGCACAAATGTTTTTTTTTTTTTTTTAAATAACTAAGCGAGATTTTTGTATCTATCAATCGTAGTATTGCAATAAATTCTCAAGTAAACCAGTTAAGGTTTAAACTGGATATTAACTATTTAATTTATAGAAATTGTGTTGGTTTTTTTTTTCTTGGGAAAAAAAAAACAAAAAACCTTAGGGTATTTCCTTTCATTTCAGATTCCAGAAATGACTGAAGAACAAACAAGATCAACAAATGCTTCCAGAATGAGGAAAATGAGGCAGCGGTTAAAAGAAGAAAACCCTGAAACTTACCAAAAACAGGAAACTCAAAGGATCTCAGAATTGAAGAAAATGAAAAGGCATAATATGAGTGAAATAGAGATAGAAGACTTACGAAAAAAGGAGAGAGAGAAGAAACGGCCACAGAAAGCAAAAGTAAAGATAGCATGTACACTTCTAAATACAAGTAATTCCAGTTCTCAAGGGTGTCCAGGATCATCCCACTACTACATCGTCTTATAGCAATAAAAAATCATTTGGAAAGGCTGTTTGGAAAAGCATTAGATCATTACCGAAATCACCTAGAAAACAGAAAGTTGTCGTTACAGGGCTTGCTAAACACATTGGTATAACCTTGATGAATAAAATGGAAACCAGTGTTTTGTGTTCAACAGAAAAACACAAAGACTTTTCAATTGTGAAAAACTTTTTCTATCGACCAGACATAGTATAAAGTTGTCCAGGAATTAAGGATTCTATTGCTGTGTGGGAAAATGGGAAGAAAATGACTCTTCAAAAACATTATCTCACAATGTTTATGAGGGAGGCTTATTTTATATTTAAGGAGAAAAACCCAGATTTTGAGATACGGCTTTCAAAATTTTGTAGCCTCTGACCTAAAAATGTTCTTTTGTTGAAAAATACACCTTCTGACCAATGTAAATGCAAACCCATGAAAAAAAAATTCTGAAATTAAAAGCCTTAAATCACACCTACTCAAATGAATTTTGGGATAAAATTTTATGTGATACCTTGAATTCACTATGCTGGCAAAATAAATGTGAAAGCTGCTCAAATGGGAAATTTTTATTTGCACCAAGCCAGCCAGAAAATACAGTAGTCTGGAAAATGTGGAAAAAAAAAAGTGTGAGAGACTGCAGTTAGTGACAAATGAAATTTCTGTGGGGTAATCGTTTAAAATGATTCTCAAAGATCTCCACAATATGATGACTCATATAAATTTGAAAAGGATTCAGCACAAAGCATTTGAATGTCAGTACCAGAATGAGGTTCAGAGTGCTCTATGGTCCAGGACAAGTGTTCACTGCAGCTGCATTTTTAAAAGATGAATGCAAAACTTATGCAATATGTTTAGATACTCAGAATAAGGATAAAGATACAATATTCACATTTCTTAATGCCCTTTATGATGAAACCACAGAATTACACTTAACTAGAAGTTTTCAACCAACGGAGGAAGTTATATGGAGTGATGGTCCATATTCTGAATTTAAAAATAAATTTATGGTTAAAGTTCTAGAGCTATTGGCTGAAAAATATAAAAGAACATTTTCATGGAGGTATTTTGCCACGTTTCATGGGGAAGGAGTTATTGATGGCATAGGAGGCAACGTTAAAAGATTAGTACGTCAGAAAATGATGAGCCAGGGTGCAGGAGTTACAGTTCAAACAGCCAAAGACTTTGCTGATATTGCATCTAAACTTGTCGTAAACACTGACATTAAATATATTCCCGAAGAAGGTATCAGAAAAGAAACCCTGGGATACAGTTTTAACTATTTCTGGAATAATTTCACAGTTACATGAAATTCGGAAAAGCCCGGACCAAATAAAAACATCAGTAATGCATCCCACGAGTGATGGAAGAAATTGTTTCAAGTGGCCAGTTCCAGTGGATTCCATTATGTATTCCAGAGAGAAATTATTAAAAAAATATCACTGCCTGAAGTTGCAAACAGCAGAGGAAATTTATTCAAATTTAATGAAACTATTTAATGTCTACATATTTTTAATTACGTAGAAGAAATTTAGAAGTTTTGTATAATGTGTGTAATTATTTATAGTTTTGTTAATAAATATACCACATATTCAGAATAATAGAAACATCTGTTTTTTCAACTTACTCCTTCAACAGCAATATTTTATTTTATAAACAATAATAATGTACAAGTGGATATACATTTTTTAATAGGCTATTAATTTGAAAGCACTAAACATAAGGTTTTCATTTAAAGTGGTTTATCAGGAATGAAAAATATGATTATAATATATTTTTATAATTCAATTTAAAGGATAATTACTTAAAACTTTTTAACTTTGTCCTCCACGTGACGGTTACAAAAAAAACAAAAACAAGCTCCAGTATAAATAATTTTTATTTAAATAGCTTAAAAGATGAAATATACTCTACAAATTACTAAAAAAAATATTTGGTGTCCATACAATTGGTGAATGAAGAGGGTTTTCTGTAAATATACAAAAAGATGAAAATTCAATTTCTGTGATCTGTCCCCCACGTGACACTACTTTAAAACAATGGTATACAAAAACCATTAGGATTACAGATGTTTTTTAAACATCAAAAAATCAATAAAATAGTTAACTTATAGAATCCATAGTTTGAGAAAAAAAACACGTTGTATAGGTTCAGTATTTCAATATGTCCGGAAAAGACGAGTCAAACTGTCCCTCACGTGACAGTGGAATGCCCCCACACCTTCTGGTAGATTCCTGGTGTCATTAACCTTGTCTGTGGCAAAAATGATTTTCGCAACTAGACCTTCAAGTATATTATATACTATCATTTTGAAGTAGCATAAGAAGAAAAAGTCTAGTGAATTACGGTCTGCAGAATATGGAAGCCAAGCCACAGGTCCATCACGCCCAATCCACCATCTGGGATAAATCGCATTTAGAAAATTTTTCACTTCGGTGGCGAAGTGTGCAGGTGTCCCATCATGCATGAACTACATAATTCTCCACTTGGCGAGGAGAAGCAAAACCAGGAAACACTTGATCCAGAAGGCACGGTATGCTTGCCCGGTCAGACGATCTGGCAAGAGGTAAGGTTCTCCCACAGAGTCACCAATGATACCTGTCAAAACATTGACAAAAAATCTCTGTTGCTGATTATGAGGGTTAATGACATGTGGATTTTCAAGAACTCAAACATGCTCTTTGTGATGTTGAAAATACCTTACTGGGTAAACGATGCCTCATCAGTGAATAACACTAATGCGTTAAATTGTACGTTAACAGTGTTCACCTGGAGCACACACTAGGCCTGGGCGATGTATCGATACATCGTGTAAAACCGGTGTGAAGCTGAGATCGTCATACCGGTTTCATTATTTTCAAATCGGCGATACATTGTGATTTCACAGTGTTAGACTGCTGCGGTTTGCCGGTGTCAGACCGTCAATTCCGATGTTTCTTGTGCACATGGGTGGTTTTAAGATACCGTCTCATCGCTTGGCTCGGACGATTTCCTGGTTTCACACCGTGAAAAACCATGCATGCGCACAAAGAAACATCGGAACCGGCGGCGTGACATCGTCAAACCACATATGCTTAGAAACTCGCATTACACCTTCCAAAATGGTGCACACAGACTTCATTTTTGATACTTCTGTACGTTTCCTTAGGAGATGATATAAGAATTGAGGAAACGTTGTATTTCGACAAATTAGAAACTCGAAATGCACCGATCAAGCAGTATCAGGAAAGGGACCCCCATCGTTTTTCTAGACTGCTATTGAGGCTAAGATTACATAATCAGAGATTATGAAGACACTTGAAATGCCGCATGTCAGAGCCGTTTCGAGTGGGGACCGGAGCCCCATCATTTTTCTAGGCTGCTATTGAGGCTACGATTACGATATTAAGTAATCAGAGATTGTGAGGACACTTGAAATGTCACATGTCAAGCCGTTTCAGGTGGGGCCAAAGCCCCTATCCTTTTTCTAGACTGCTATTGAGGCTACGATATTACGTAGTCAGAGATTGTGAGGGCACTTGAAATGCCACATGTCAAGCTATTTCGGGTAGGGGCCAGAGCCCCCATCTTTTTTTTAGGCTGTTATTGAGGCTACGATTACGATATTACGTAGTCAGAGATTGTACGTGAGGGCACTTGCAATGCCGCATGTCAGTGCCATGTAGAGTGGGGGCCGGAGTCCCCATCCTTTTCCTAGGCTGCTATTGGAGATACGATTACGATATTCCGTATTCAGAGAGTGTACACAAGGGCACTTCAAATGCCTCATGTCAGGGCCATGTAGAGTGGGGGGGACAGAGCCCCCATCTTCCTGATTATAATTTCGTAGATGTAAGTATCCATCAACATGGAGTTTTCAAAATTATTGGGGAAGGGGATGCTAAGCACATATTATGAACATTTATACATTGCAATATATATGTAAAATTGTAATTTATTTCAAATCATTGAAGGGTTGGGGTTCCACAGGCCCATATAGCCCTATGCCTATGTAAATATCTACTGTGCATTTGTAACAACATACAGTATCTGGAGGGAAACCATTGCAAATTAGAAACTCAGACAGAAGGGAAGCCAATCCCAGTATGTTATCACCCAAACTGCTGGTGGTGGTACCGTAATACTGGATCTAATCAAAGATTATTAAAAAATTCAAAGTAATAAAATATTTTATATGTTTAAAAAAAAAATATTGTTACATGGAAGTGCAGGGCAAAGAAACGGATATTTGACTGTGGGTGCACTTTTTATTCTATTTTTAGGCATTAACAATATGTTATGAATGTTAAAATAACATGAATGCTTAATATTTTTCAGGTCACCAACCTGTTCTCATTTTTCTGTATGAATCTATGTTATTTTTGTTAGGGAGGTACGTTTCCTTCTGCTTACCGCGTCCATAGTTAACATCCGATGTAAGTAATCACAATGTCAAAAATGTAACATCACCCAGGCCTAGCACCCACTGTTGTATTTACTGAGACCTTTTCATTGTATTGCCCATATACCTATTTTTGTTCCAATCTAATTTTTGTTCCTTTTGATAATTTCAGTGTCAATGTGCCTGTTTTCTTATAATTTCCTTCTTTTTAACATTTTGAGTGGCAACATTGTTGTTTTAAGAAAAGTGAAACGTTTTCATTGTTGTTTCATATATTGAGTTTAGTTCTCGAATCAAAAGGGAAAAGATGTATTATAAGGACCTGTTAAAGTTATTTTTTAACCATTCTGATTTTTTGGTCATGGTTATTTCTTCTGCCATGGTGAGAGGTGTCATCTATGAGAATATACCAAAGCAGAGAAGCCATTATCCACTGGGTAGTTGGTACGTACCCCTCTCCAAGTTTTATTTAGAAGTCCAAAAGTTGTTTTCGAATCGTTTACACAACACCTACCTTACAAATTCCAGCCTACATGAATAGTCAGCTTCATTCAAACCGTGGATCTTCTGCACGAGATAGAGATGCATTTCTGCCTCATGCAAAACTCTCAACACAGAAGTTTTATTTTACTAGCGTCCAATTGGGATGCTATCGCTTGTGAACTTATGGATGGAGATTCTGCAACAGATTGCAAAATACATTTTTCCATTTCCTGTATCTGTACACTTTGCAAACAACTAGTATCCTTCATTGAGGTTGTCAAGGAGCCAATTTCACATAGACTTTTATCAACATTGGTGAATGTCGAATGGTGAGGTACAGTGAAACCCCGATTTAACGTTATTCAAGCGACCGATAAGAAATAACGCTATATGAGGGAAAACGTTAAATCGGACAGGGAAAATAAAACACGGACCCTGGAATAAAGAGTAATTTGGGTTACATACCTATTTCCTCTTTTTCAATGATTTAGATATAAATTTTCTAAATTATTTTTTAAAGAAATCGATTGTTTTGCATTACGCTTTGTTTTTATCAGTTATCTCACAAATTGCATTCTCAATGCATATGAGTTTTTGTAAACTTTTCTATTGGCCTTCATTATTGGAAATGAATGCTTTCACTATTTAAAAGCTTGAATATATTGCACATGTTGGCAAGATAAGTTTTTTTTTTTTAATATATATATAAATACTTGTGACCTATTTTTAAGACGATTGCATTGAATTCTTCCTGAGGAAAAAAAGTTAAATGCGGAAATGTTTCGACGCGGTAACTTTAAATCCGGGATTTTTTAACATTACAGGTATAATACATTATTTGGGACCAATTAAAAATAACGCTACATGTGGGAAAACGTTAAATGCGGAAAACGGTAAATCGGGATTTCACTGAATACGACAATATGAAAATCTTTCATGATATGACCTTTGTGCTGCACTTCCATTACCATCTGCTTTTCCATACATCAGATGCATATCCGCTAATTCTTTGTTTATGTAAGTCATCATTCCCTTAACGAATACGAAGTTGTGTTGTGATGCTACTCTGCAAATATCCAAAAAA
>QLNU02015360.1:305561346-305594027 GCA_006491805.2 Dysdera silvatica | reverse complement strand
TGGATGGCAACATTATGAAAGAACTCAACAGACGTATTAAACTTGGCTGGAGTGCATTTGGAAGAAACAGTTTTATCCTGAAGGGGAAATTGCCTTTGTGTCTAAAAAGAAAGGTCTTCAACCAGTGTGTATTGCCAGTCCTCTCTTATGGATCAGAGACATGGAGTCTAACAGTTGGAGCAATACGAAAGTTACAGACAACGCAAAGGAGCATGGAGAGGTGCATGCTTGGAATAACTAGGAGAGATCGAAAAAGGAACACTTGGGTGAGAGAGCAAACTAGAGTAGAGGACATCATTGTTAAAGTAAAAGGGCTGAAATGGCGATGGGCTGGGCATATTGCAAGAAGAACTGATCAACGATGGACAACAGAAATTCTGAACTGGATTCCAAGAGACCACCGAAGACCTAGAAAACGTCCTCAAACTAGATGGGTGGATGAAATAAGAAAAGAGGTTGGGGTGACGTGGAAACGAATGGCCCAGGATAGACTTGTGTGGAAAGCATTTGGAGAGACCTTCATCCAGCAGTGGATAGATAATGGTTGAATATGATGATGATATCCTCGGTACTCAGCAAAAGATCAAAATTCAAAATATGGAATCTACTGAATTCATAAGGCTTTTTTACACCATCCTAAAGCTGAAATATTATGTCGAAGATCATCTGTACTAATATTTATTTGCCTAGTTTGTAAAGTAGTAAATACATTTAAACATTTTTTTTCAAATATCTGTGTAGTAAAAATGAACAAGGGCCAAATGTGCTTTTTGAAAAATGCACTTTTTTCTGCTTCAATTTGTTGACTTTGGAATTAAACAGAAAAAAGGACAGGTTTCACGATTTAACAAAAAGTATGCTAAGTTTTTGTTAGTTTCATTTGTTTGAATGTATCTATTTTATTAAACTGTTCTTTATGATATTTTAAATTCTGTTTGGTATGTAAATACTTTGGGAATGGGCCTTGAGGTGGTGGAGTGGTAACACATTCACCCAACTGCTCACTGCAGTCAGGGATTTGGTTTCATAGGCCTTAAGAGGTTAGGATTTCTCGGAAAATGGTAGGTTCCGATGCAGCATGACCTTCATTATCCTTATGCCGTAAAACACAAAGTGAATAAATTTATGAATATTATACAATATCTATGAATTTATATATATTGACTTGATTTGTGAATACAATTGTGTAATTTTGTTATAATGTATAAATAGATTATAAATAATTTGCTTTTGTAATACTAAAGTAATGCCTGTAGTTGAGTGTTCACATTTAATATGCTGTATACTTTTCGACTAACATAGAATGTTTGTACATCTGAGCCTGAAATTATAATACGTAGGTATATTAAAATGTTACGCGTAATTGTCTTCTTGTTCTAAATTACAGTCTATGTAAAATATAGATAATTAGAAAAAAATGTTTTAATTCAGATACCAAGTTCAGCATTTATTCTCACCTTAAATGACAAGGGATTTTGTAAGGTAAACCTCAGATACACTCTATAACAAAAAAATCGACGCACCAAGAAGGAGTTGTCCGGTTGTGATTAAAATTGATGGATGTGAGGAACACACACGGAAAAAGAAATAATTAAAATTTCAGAACAATTGAATAATTTATTGCAGAGTTTGACCGTTACAAAAGGAGGAAGTCAATAAGGCGTTGGTCCACCTCTGGCCTGGATGCAAGCTGTCACCCGGCGTGGCATAGACTGATAAAGATCCCGGATGGTGTCCTGCGGAATTTCTTGCCAAATTGTCTCCAACTGTCGGGCTAAATCGTCAACATTCCGGGATGGTTGCAATCGCCTTCCCATAGCGTCCCAAATGTGCTCTATGGGAGAGAGATCAGGAGATCCAGATTGCCAAGTAAGTGTTGGGCAAGCTTGAAGACAATTCATAGCAACACGTGCCGTGTGCGGCCGGACATTGTCTTGTTGAAACGTAAGTCCAGGGTGTCGCAAAAGGAACGGTAACACAACCGATCGTAGAATGTCGTCTACGTACCGCTGTGCTGTAAGTGTGCCAGAAATGACCACCAAAGGGGTCCGGCTATCAAAGGAGATGGCATCCCAGACTATAACACCCTGTTGTGGGCATGTGTGGCGTGCGATAGTAAGGGCAGGATCCCCACGCTGCCCTGGACGTCTCCAGACACGTCTGCGGTTGTCGTCAGGACACAGTTGGAAACGGGACTCGTCACTAAAGACTATACGTCCCCAGTCAGCGCAGTTCCAAGTTGATCGAGCCCGGCACCACTGTAATCGGACTTGACGGTGTAAAGGCGTGAGAGGTACGCGGCGTATCGGTTGACGCGAGCATAAATTCCGCTCTCTCAGTCGTCTGCAGAGGGTCATGTTGGACACATGTGTGCGGGCCACACGTTGGATAGTTGATAACGACGAATCCGGTGCTGTGACATCTGCTCTGACAATCGCTCTGTCTTCCCGTTCTGTTGTGGCCCTAGGTCGACCGCTGCCGTCCCGACGCTGACATCTGCCGTTGTTGACCCACTCTTGCCAGCACCGTCCAATCGCCGCATCGCTTCGACCCACATGTCCAGCGATTCTTCGATTCGTCCAACCAGCCTCTTTCAATCCGATAGCACGACCTCTTTCAAACTCTGACATATGCTCGTAATGAGCACGAATCTTTCGGCGAGGCATTGTTACAGTCGACGTAAGATATCCGCAGTCAAAATGCAACAGAAATTTTGACCACATATTGAGAATCGCTCCTTATATACACCTGCTGAATGCGCAGTTCCGATGCGCTGGAGTTCCCGCTATTCATTCAGTGGACACCAAATTTTAATCATTTGCATGTTCGGTCAAAATGTCTTTGCATACGAAATTTCATTACAATCGGACAACTTCTTGGTGCATCGATTTTTTTGTTATAGAGTGTATCAGCTAGAATATTTGCATCAATATTATAATATTCCAGGAAAATGATTTTAAAGTGTATTTGTCTTTAGCGCTAATTTATTATGAAGCAGGTGAATATGTTTTTTTAGTTAACTTCCAATAACATGTTCAACATCTATATCTCAGTTTTTAAAATTAAAAATAAAAAATGTAAAAAACAATCGTTTATATGGTTTCAACTTTTTAAATAACCTACTTCTAAAATGTCAAGGGATTTTATAGGAGTATGTATACTATGTAAAGAACACTAGCATGTTGGTAAAAGAGGAAAGCTTAATGATATTGGTTAAATAGAAATAAACCTAAGTTAAATATTGATATAGCGAAAAATCTAAAATAAAACTGAAGTTTTTTTTATAAAAGTGATTTTATGCAGGATAATAGGTTCACTGTTTTAAATGTTTTGTGAAGTTCCCATATACAGTGTAGTAATTTGCTGAGAATAAAACACCACCATAAACATATAAATATGTCATGTGATGCTTAAAATATGCTTGAATTTTCATTCGCTCATGCTGCTAGTATGTATTCAGTTTACTTTTTTAATTAGGATTGTAGCCGTTCTTCTTGCCTTGGAACTGAAGAGTGTGAAATATGCTTGAGGGACATTCCACGACCTGCAAGTATTATTTTGGATACATCTGTGTTATTTATGCTTGAGTGTACTTTTTTTTTTTTTTTTTGTCAGCGCTGAATTCCTGCCGCTTTTATAAGGAGAGGCATAAAATATTTAGGGTCCTGCTGCGGTGCAGTGGTAACACCTTCACCTAGTGCAGTTATCCCTCATTCGACTCTCAACACTGCTAAAAAAAAGAATGCTTGGCTGCTAACTGCTCACTGTAGTTTAGAAGTTGGTTCCCTAGGCTAATGTTTCTCAAGCTTTATGAAGCTGCAGTTTGGTAAATTACATTTTTAGAAGAAGAGTGTCTGGTTCCAACAAACTTACTCATAAACACCTTTTCAATTTTTTTTAAGTTTATATATCAAACTATCAAAAGTATGAAATATTCATTATGGTATAGTTGTATACATAATTAGATTTTTTCTACTTCTGTGCTGATTGGTCACTGAAATTTGCAACATAGATAATTATGTTGTTCAGTTTTAAGAACAGAGGATGCACCATACGTTGTTGTAATCAGCTTGCAGGAATTTTTATTATGACCGGTCGTAACTAGTAGTATACGCTTTCTCAGATACTCTTTGGCGACTATCTTTCCCAACTCTCTGTTCTTGCTTAAATCTCTCTGTCTCGAATACTGAAAGAGTTTGATGTTTGAAAATTCCAGATCATTCATGAATACTTCCATATTTAAAAATACACAGTTTGGTTACTGACATTTGCTGCATAGATGTTATTTTAACCTTCTGGCTCTTTGCTTTTCGATGCTTTTGCGAATGAGGTTCTCCTTAGAATATTTTCGGTATAGGGCCAATGCAAGTAAATTTGCCACCCTTGGCAAATTATCTGTGTCCCCCAATAAAAGAATTGACACCTCAATATATCATGCAACATTCGAAAAGAGAAAAAATATATCTCATTCTCACTATAGTTCTGTTTAAAACAAAGTACAATAATCACAGCTTACCTCATAACATACAAATAAATGATTAAAAGCAAAAAAAGTTCAAACAAA
This sequence comes from Dysdera silvatica, assembly GCA_006491805.2. Lineage (NCBI taxonomy): Eukaryota > Metazoa > Arthropoda > Arachnida > Araneae > Dysderidae > Dysdera > Dysdera silvatica. Next base: position 305,589,463 of record QLNU02015360.1, on the reverse strand, counting down.
AAAAATAGTCTGGGATTTTTCTGTTGAAGGAAAAAATTATAATTCTCAATGCTTTGTAATTATGCATACAGATATCGAAAAAAAATAGTCTTCCAAGCCTTTAATGTGACAGTGGTGCTGCTCGAACCACTGAAAGGTGCAGTGGTAATAAGAAAATGTTATACAAAGTTATGTGAATTGGTTGGAGGAAAATTTTTTAGCATAAGAAAGCGAGAAGTTGGAAGTTTAGAAAAAATGGATAAGTGGGGATATGTATGTGGTATCCAAAATAAAACTGGCCAGGATTTTTTTTTTTTTAATTCTGACACCAAATTTACCTTTTTTAATTAGTAGGATAACTGCCCTGTACAGAAGATGCTGGAAATGGCCACCGTTGATGTTGAAGCAGCGCTTTGCTTGATTTAGCAAATTGTGAGATATGCTTAGCAGCTCAGCCTGAGGGATGGCAGCAACAGCATTTTCAATGTTCTACTCTAGCTCTTCCAGTGTGTAGGGATTATTTGAGTACACCTAACCCTTCAACTTGCCTCATGGGTAAAAATCACAGGGAGAGAGATCAGCCAGTCTTGGTGGCCAGGAGATTTTACTGCTTCTGCTGACTGTCCTCTCTTCACTGAACATCTCATAAATTTGTGTCATGGTTACACGTGAGGTGTATGCTGTTGCTCCATCTTTGTGCAAATATCTATACAGTTGTTCATCTTCTATGAGTTGATCCACAAATGGGTGAAACGGATTCTGGACATACCAGTGAGCGTTAACAGTCACGTGAAAGAATCATTTTATGATTGGAAAACCATACATTGCGCACCAAACACCAAGCTTAAGATTATGCAACAGTTGTTTAACACACTGATAAGGATTTTCTGATTCATAATGACGCATGTTCTATGAGTTCACATACCCGGACAGGCTGAACCAGGTCTCATCTGAAGAAATGAAAAACTGAGGATCTAAAAGTTCTGATTTCACTTCATTCAGAAACTAGCGGCAGAATTGAACATGTGCAGGCTGGTCTGGAAGCTTGAACTCATGCACAACAGAAAATTTGTATGGATAAAGATGAAGGTCCTTTTTGATAATGTTCTGATACTATCTCTTAATTCCCACTTGCACAGGCTACCGACATTGAGATTTTGTCGGATATTTAAGCAAGCTATCATTCATTTGAGTGATGTTTCCTGGTGTTCAAACTCTTTTTGGATAGTTAAAATTTTTATTCAACAACAGAGCCTGTTTTGCGTCATTTTGCTACTAAGCTTTGCATTTCAGATTTTGCTGGAAGGTTTTCCAACGTACTTCCATCCTTAAACTTTTATGCAAACAGTTCAGCAAATGTTTTTCATGAATTGTGCTTCGCATAGCACTCAACAATGAACATGCAATGTTTTATTGTTAGCACCATTTTGTGTACAGTGTAGACTTCAATTGATCACTAAACTTGTCTGCACCTTCTCCTCTCAGTCAAACAACTGGTTTCTGTCGCATGTCTGCTCATGCTCCTCCCACTCCCTGATCTCTCTCCCCCTGTAATTTTCACCTGTGGAGCAAGTAGAAGAGTCAGGTGTACTCAAATAATACCACAGCACTGGAATAGCTACAGCAGAATATTGAAAACACTATTGCTGCCATCCCTCGTGCAGACCTGCTACGCATATCTCACAGTTTGCTAAATCAAACACAGCATTACTTCGATGGCAACGGTGGCCATTTCCAAGATCTTCTGTGAAGGGCAGTTCTCCTGCTCATTAAGATAAATTTAGTGTCAGAATTTTAAAAAAAATTCCGGGCCAGTTTTATTCTGGCCACCCTGTATCAGGAAGAGTAAATATTGGTAAAGGCTTTCAATTGAAAATAATACATTCAGTTCCATTTATTTATTACTAAGTTTCTCTCAACTATTCTGCAATATCTTTAAAAAATCTGTCATGGTGCCACCCTAGGCGGCCTTCTAGTTCGCCTATATGGTCACACTGGGCATGTTTCAGTATAAAATATTTATTCGTGAAAAATACTTAGGAAACTAAAATGACGAATTCCAGGAGAATTTCTCATAGCCTGGAATATTGTATAGCAGGGCCAAGATCCATCGGTTGAGAAACGCTACCCCAAGCCATACAAGGTTCGAATTCTTTGAAAAACTGTAGATCCTACCGCAGCATGACCCTTGCTGCACTTGCGCCTTAAAACTCACAAACAAAATATTCACAAGGAATTGCAAATTATATGCTTTGTTCCTTATCAATCACCTTTGCTTTCTTTTTTTTCCTAGAAAGCATGACAGTGATTAAAACTAACCGATTCTTTGTGTTAAGTTATTACCAGCATTATCCATTAAATGTTATCTTCTTGCATATTTACTGGATTTTAAAAATTTTCCATAAAATATATGAATTTTGACCTGATGGGTGACCTATGGATCATTCTACAAATTGTATGAATTTAAAAAAAAAAATGCATGCTCAATCGTAAGACTGGAATTCGTAAAGCAGGAATATATTCCTTATAGATGTAATGAGCATATTTTTCATTCTTGACGATTCATCTCCCCTCCCAATAAAAACCTACTATTGTAAAATAAAGAATAAAAAAATAATATCAAGTGCAAAAGTAATAATGTACATACACAAAATTAAAATAGAGCATAGAAATATATAATACAGATACAGAAATACAATAATTATATAAAATTCATTTAATCTACATCCTGAATGTTTAAATATGATGTGTCTGTTAAATGTTTCACCTTTAATGGTTCAACACTTGTTGAAGGTTGCATTTTTTTTTTTCCCTTATAAGTGACCACAGTATCGAGACAGTTTGTATAGGAAAGTTTTAATAGTAGCTTGCTTGAGTCATCAGCACATGTAGAAAGAGTACATAAGGAGGGTTACAGAGCTACAACTTCATATATTTATATGTATATATACAAAATGGCATCACAATTTGGAGGGGGTGTTATAACCCCCTACATAAATCAGTAGCTTGAGTATTTATAAATTCCGTGATTATAAGCATAAGCTTTTTTTAAATCATTTGTATCTTTGTAGTTTTCTTATTTATTAAGTTGGAATCTTATGAATAAAGAATTTTGATTGTATTTTCAATATGTTGAAATTCTTTGCCAAACTAGGTCTTTAAGTGCGAAAGAACGAACAGAGATAAATTTCGGTTGCAAATTTTCTTTTAAAATAATTGGACCTTTGGACTTATTGTCCAGATAGATTTTTTGATAACTTAAAAAAATTTGTAAAGTGAGAACTACTTATATAGACTATAGCTATATATATACTTTAGACTAAAGCTGGCTGTATATGGGTTAGACAAAATAGTTTTTAGCTGAAGCATTTTCGTCTGATATTACTTAAACCTATTTTAATAAATTGGTTATGATAAATTCTGTGAATATCTAAATATGAGGAGTTAACTCTTAACTTGACAACTATCGACTTTTTAAGGCCTTGCAGTGGTAATGTATTGACATAGCATGCTGTTAACACAGGTTTGACTCCCAATAGTACTAAAAAAGGAATGCTTTTTGGATAACTTCTCACTGTAGTCTGGGAGTTGATTCCCTAGGCCTCAAGAGGATCGGAGTCCTCGTAAAACTGTAAGTCTCGACACAGCATAATCTTTACAGTCTTTGTACTGTAAAAACATAAATTTAATAAATTGAATAAGACTAGGCTTACACCAGTTACAAGATAATGATTTGAGGTATAAAAATATATGTTCAGTTATGTTTAAACATGTTGACCTGCTTTACGATTTAATATAAGTACATATACAAGAAATATGTGTATATACTTGTGTAAGAGAATGTATATATAAACAAGATGTTATTCTAGTATGAGATTGTGAAAGCAAATAAAGTATTGTTATTGTCTACTTCCCCTCATATCACCATTGGCTGTCTCAATAAAATTTCATATTCATGATCTAACCCGGGGAATTCGGTCTCAGCTCTGGTGGCGTGCAGACGTCTTTTTTCTGCGGTCAGGATCTTGGTTCCGGCTCTCTTGGGTGGAGTGACTGGGACATTGACTTAACTGCTGGACTGCAGTGGATTGATGTCTGTGTGTGTGCTATTCTGGGTCCGGGCTCTGCGTTTTTCTCATGGATCAGTCTTTGTTTCCAGGGTCGTGCGGACGTCCTTTGTTCTGCTCCGGGCTGCTAGGCCAGTCTCTGTCCTTGTGAGGCGCCGATCGCTTTGGGAAACTATTTATAGCCATTGAATGGAACCACTGGCTCGACTACTTGGAGCGGGATGGATGGTGGTTCGTGTCCTCTCCCTGCCACTTCGCAGCACTTGCACTCATGAAACGGTGTCCGGTGGTCTCCTGTAGGAGTACTGGCTGGCCCGGGGTGTTCTTCCGTGCCATCCATCTATTTCAACCACTCCTCGAGGTGGATTGATCGTGGATGGTTCCTGGTTGACGTTAAATGATTACACCAGTGCGAGCAGTGTGTCTGTATGCCAGTATGGATCCACAATCTCCCCTTTTGCCCATCGTCAGTCAAATCATTTTGACATTAAAACCTGTCTGAGTTACAGGTTTGGCCACCCTTCCCATTGATTATTTGCATAATACTCACTCATGACCTAGCCTGGAAGACTGCATTTTTTATAGATAATCCTGTTACTGTGAAAAAAAAAAATCACAGAACACTATGTATTGCCTTTGATTTATTATGCTTTCTTCAGTTAGGGAAATAAATAATTATATATATATATATATAATTTATTTTTTTTTTGGCCACTGGTGTGTTTGCTGTTTTGTTTTAAACTTATATTCGTTACTAAATGCATAAATTATGGCCAAGAGAAATAAGTAGTAATCATTTCTGGCATAAGTTCCATGTTAACTATCAGTCGACTTTGTTTCTGGTTATGAGTACTTTTTGTTTAAATTTATCAACTACTTCATGCTAAATTTGTCTTACAAAATGCAGTAGCATATTTCATATTACGGTTTTACATTTTTACTAATTTCATGGATCCAGTTCAGTATTGCAATTCACAGATAATTTTATGCAGTCAGGGTTACGACACGCCTGGAGAGTCTGAAAAATTGTGAAGGAATTTGAAATTGTCCGTAAAAGTCATGGAAAAACAAGATGTTTTGGTCAAACTTGGAAAAGTTCAGGGAAAATTTCCCTAACTTCTGTTTTGAATAGCTAAAACTCCTTCGAATGTGTAGTCGTTTTCCCTGCATTTGATTTTTGCAACCTGGTTTTCGCGACACAGTCCCCATAGTTAATCATGGAGCTTTGCCATGAAAGTCAGGGAAAATCTGTAAAAGGCTGGGAATTTTTTTCTTCCATTGTGAGTGGGAATCCTGTGCAGTTTTTCTGGTGTCTTGTTGGTTGATTGCCATTCAAAAGATTCCTATACTTTTGTTGAATGTATTACATTCATTTTTTTACCAGTTAAATAAGTTGCAGGTTTCTCTAACCTAGAGGATCATAACCAAATGCTTGTTTATATAAGTTTTATATTTTGGTAAAGTATTTTTCTTTTGTAAGTTTTTATTGGTACAACCTTGACCAAAATTTAATGCAAACATTCTGCTCCTTCATATCTAGTATTTTAGTAGATAAAAGGATCTTAAACAACATATGCATTGTAAAAATGTGCAAAACAAAAGAATATGCAGATGTTAGTGTGGAAGTATATCGCACATAATTTCATGTGGGACATCTCTTTGCACTTTTATTTATCTAAATATTAATATACGTACTTCAAAATATTTGCCATTGTAATTGTTTTTTAGATAGTTTTAGGCTTATTTTGAACTGTATTTAAAATGTTGTTTCTTATTTCTTTATATTTAGATGATGACAGGAATTGCTTGTGGGCATCGGTTTTGCAGAGAATGCTGGAAAGAATACCTTACAAGCAAGATCGTTGATCAAGGAATGGGTCAGGTATTAGAAAAGAAAGATTTGATATTTGAGTATAATTAAATTTTATTACAGAAATACCAGGTACATCAAAAGTTTGTAAAAATTTTACAAATTTATAAAAAAAGAACAAATAATTATAAAGAAGTGCGGTTTGCATAACTGCCAACTTCCCCGAATTTTCCGGGAGTCTCCTAAATTTTGAGACAATCTCCCGAATTCCCGAAAAATTCCTAAATCTCCCGAATTTTTACGATAATGAGGAAAAAATCCCCATGAAAGGGATTTCTGTTGTAAAAAATCCCTACAAAAGGGATTTCAATGTCTTTGATTCCTTTTTTAACCAAAAATCCATATGAAAGGGATTCCTATAAAAAACCCACAACACTTGTACAGCGTCGAACTTCAGCACGCTTTTCTTTGGAAAGAAATGGCATCGTATTTCCCGTGAGCCTCAGTGGTTGGCTCCATATAGTCTCAGATCGGCTTTCTGCTGGTGAACACGTGGAAAAAATCATATGGACATGATGCTAATGTCGTTTCTTTTTCGGCTGCGATGGATCACTTCAGAAATGTTTGATTTTGTGTGACTACATGGCTTACTTTGTTTGTGATTGCATATTGCTAATCGGAGTTCATTAAAATGAATTCGCAAAAGCAAAAAAAGCACCTTTTGCATTTTAAAGGTGCTTATATTATTGAATTTTCATTCATTATATTATACGATCAAGAAAGGGAAAATGTTTAACTTTATGCTCCGATTGCGGGGTCGGTATCAACATCGCTCATAGGGGAAGAAGTGACATTATAGCTCACTCCAAATAAAAAAATATCAAGCATCATGAAGACAATTTGAAAATTAAAACTCTTTTCCCGCCATCAGAAGATTTCAGTGTTATTCATGCTGAGTGTTTGTTCATGTCATTTATAGTAGAACATAATTTGCTAATTAGCTATGCTGACCATGTGGGTCCCTTATTTAGAACAGGGTGTTCTTGAGTTTTTAACGCCTCAGGAAATATGCTTGAAAAATTCGTGTTTAGTATTTAATTTTACGGTTTACGTTCTGAAATTTTTCTCGTCTTTGTTTTGGTTGGCTGGCCACACTGTGAAATATCCATTATGTATTGAAAAAAAAACCCATAAAAACACAATATTTTTTAAATTAAATTAAATGGAAACATATTAAATAATACATTACAACCTCAAATCTGAGGTTTGGTAAATATAAGGGAGATTTCAACCATTATGGAATTTCATTGCTGTTATGCCATTATTGACAATCTTATTTTAAAATCATGGTAAATGTTCAAAATGACACAGTTTGTGAATATTTTAGTTTGTGAACGACCCCTGCTATGTTTTATGAACATCTGTTAACAATCTGTGTCTATAAACATAATATAAGCAATCTTTTATATTACGTTATAACTTGCTTATTTCTTTGGGGGCAGAGATTTGAAAGGCTGGTCTTTTAGTTACATGATGGTCAGTGACCCCCCCTCCCCCACCACACCCTGGAGAATAGGCAATTGTGAAAGAAATGTCAGGGAAGTTTAGGTTACCCAAAACATTGCGATTTTCCAATTTTGTGACATGCATAATTCATGCATGTGATCTAATCACTAATGTCCGAGAGAGTGTTGCTAATTTCCCCACCATATTTAACTTGGATTTAGCAAAGTAAAACTGCCAAAACTAACTAAAATCTATGATTTTTCACTATGTTTGCCAGTTCCACCCCCCCCCCTCCTTGCAGAATATTACTCAGTTCACCATTTTTCTTTTTTTTCATTGTAGAAAAACAGTACTGACGAGAAAGCAGTTCTTGTTTATCTGTTTTAGTGAATATAGTAATAATTTTTTTGGTCAGTTTGGATTGTATATAATTAACTGTAGAAAGATGTTTTCAGAGTATGAAAAAAATTAAGACTGACTTTAGAGCTTCATTGTCAAATATAGGCTTGGAAAATTTGCTAGTTATTAAATGTTAAAAAACTACCCTTGTTGGAAGACTCTCGTTGGCACAGGGCCGCATTACTGCCTTAGAAGCTGTTATAGAGAATATGACAGAGGAATAGTCCATGGAGAGTAACAGTACTCACGAAGCTGGAAAGATATTGTGTGTGTATCTGATTCGACATATCCTACACAGGATATTGCTTCGGTATCCCTACAAATTGCAGTCACTGCACCTGTTATTACCGGCAGATACAGCTATGAGAGAATCATTTGCCAACTAGCCGTTGGCAAAAATGGAATGAGAATCTCAGTGGTTGTTTCATATATTCTGAATAGATGAAGGTCCACTGTGCACTGTACAGGGATGTCAGCTCTTGCATATGGGAGACATTGCATCCTTGTTAGTACACAGTGCAGCCATTGCATTCACCCCATGTGGTAGTTTGGTATGGTTTCACCTCATCCTTCATTATCAGGCCTTTCTTTTCTGAAAAGTGTTGTCTGATACCTGGCTGGAAAACATGCATGGTGACTGTTAAGCGTTATCTCACTCCTTTTGCATGGAAACGCAATACAGTCCAGATGCTCTTGCGCCATAAAAATCCAAACAAATGATCTTTTACATGGGGAAATCATACCTGCATTTTTCATGAAAGAGGAGTGTTGTCTGTAGTTAGCTTCATGAAGGATGACTTACCACCATACAATGCCAATCTGGTGGACAGATTCCTTTTGGATACCTTTGGCGAAGACAGTGTGATTAGTTGAGGCTGCAAGATTGAACACCCTTATGGTCACTTGACTTCACTCCAGTTGATTTTTGGCTATGAGAGTGTTTAAAATCGCTTGTGTACCATTCCTGTCCTTCCACATTGCCCAAATTCAAAGATGCCATTCATCATGCCGTTTCTGACATCCATCCCGACATGCTCTATGCAGATTTCATTTGCATTGTGAGTCATTTTAGTTCTGTCATACAATGTTCTGGAGATCATATTGAACAGTTGTTGCAAAAATAAATCGATGGAACGCATAGATGACCTATTCATTGTCGTTTAGCGTTGTCAGCACTGTTTAGGGGTGACTTTTTGAAGTAAACTTTTTTCTTTTTTCTTTTTTTTTTTTGCTACTAAAAGAAATCTGATTTTGCTAGAAACCCTTTACTGCAAACTACACTGCTTTATCATTATTTATTCCTTTCTTTTATTTATTATTTTTTTTAATGAACTTTTGGGGCACCCAGTATTAAGCATTGTTGCATTTAGGAATGCTATAATTAAAATTTTGTTTAAAACAAACATTATTAATTTTAATATATTTATCTAAGCTTTTTAACCTTTAATGTTTATAATTGAAACTAGTAAGAATTTAATTCACTTATTTTACAGTTAATAATTCTCTTACTTAAGATTTTTTTTTTCTTTCAGATTATTTCTTGTGCAGCTCATGATTGTGATATTCTTGTGGATGATCAGACAGTCATGTATATTTGAATATTTTAAAATATTTGTCTTATATACTTTTTTAAATGATTAACATAAATTGAAACAAGAAAATAAATATACATCATTCAAATAAATATTATAAATTTGAAGACTTCCATAATAAAGCATCCTATTGATTAAATAGTCACATCCACAGTTTTAAACTTTTTTAAGCACAGTATGTTCACCCCTGTCCATATCAAAGACAAATTCACTGAACTGTGCTTAGATTTTAGACATTTAAGGTGAGAACTTTCATTGCTAAGTCTGCGCCTATCTGTTGCCATAGAACACATACTTGAAATGGACAAGCTCTGTTTCTATAGCCATCCTGCAGTAGTGCAATGTTAAATGTTCACCTAGTGTACAGTTATCCCGAGTTCGACTCCCAATCTTGCCACCAAAAAAAAAAAACCCACCACCTCTTGCCAACTAACTGCTCACCATAGTCCGAGGATTGATTCCCTAGGCCTTAAGAGGTTAGAGTTCCTCTGGAAACTGTAGGTCCCAGTGCAGCATGACCCTTGCTGTCTTTGTGCCGTAAAAAACAAACCAATGTTTCTCTAGCGACTTCCAGTAATCAGACTTATTGGTGAGAGTTTTCATAATAAACAATGTGGTGTTAATTGGAGGTCGTATTTACATCATTGGTTGCATCATATCATACAAAAAATTTACGGCTCTAATGATGGTTTTAGTAGAGTGGTGACAATTTAAATATCTCCTGGAGAATTTCGATTAGTATGCAATAGTATATGCATGCCATTTAGAGAGAAACATCGGTTATGTGTAGACTTAGTGTGTCCCATAATTATATGGAAACATGTAAAAATGAAATAATTTTTTCAGTATTTAAAATTTACTGAACTCATTAAAACAGTTGCGGAAACGAAAGAAATTGCCTTTTTACATATAGTTTAATGAACGGAAAGTGCTTAATTTTTATGTTTAGCAGTATTTAAAGAAAATTAGTTTAAAAAAAGTGTCCCAGAATTATATGGAATTTTAAAAAAATGCCAGAAAAAGGAGGACAATGATATGCAAATTTGTTTGACGTCAGAACTTTATAAGTAGGAGGTAAAGTAAGCAGTCTGAAACGCGGTTTAGATGTGTTTTCAAAAATGCTACATGGAAAGGAAATATCGTCCAGTGAGACAATTCAAATATTGAAGTTGCATGATGAAGGAATGAAATTTCAATGTAGTTAAAAAGATGCAAATCTTTTATTAATAATGTTTTAAGTGGAAGCAGAAAGTATCCACCACAGAAGTAAACTAGATGCTGTAATAACATTTTCACTCGAATGGAGTAATTAATCTAGAAACAAGTTTTTAGTGGTCATATGTCTGTACAAAAAATAAGTCACTTGAAAAAAGTGAAAATATCAAAAAGTAGTATTCACAGAGTGTTAAGAAAGATACCACATGTGATACATGCATTTTTTTTAAAAAAAACGCCTTTAATTGCATACCACAAACACAAGTGATTACAGTGGACCAAGAATCATATGTCATTGAAGAAAGATTGGCTGCAAGTATTATTTATAGTGATGAGAAAAAAATTTAACCTCGATGGACTGGGCAGCATGATTTGAAACACAACAAATAACGAATAATCAGCCAGCAAAGTGGAGGAGGCTCAGTTATGGTATGGGCAATTTTTTGGCTTCAGTGGTCAAGGTCATATTTGTTTTTTGTGTATTAACATATCAAAAAATTTTGAGACAGTCTTCTTTCTGCTGCAGAGAAAAATAGGCGGTCCTGGCTGGATTTTGCAGCAGGACAACATGTTTACTCTCACAGCAAGTTCTACGATGTCATGGTTGAGATCCAAGAATGTGAAATTATTGTCGTGGCCAGTTCGTAGCTCGAATCTCTATCCTATTGAGAACTTTTCAGGTGTTTTAGTTCGAAGTGTCTACGCTAATCACGAGCAATTTGCAACTGTTAAAAAGCTCAATGTAGAAATAATAGACCGTTGGTATAATATTGATTTCACAGTAATGCATCATTTAATAGACAGTATGCCAAAATCCATGTTTCATGTTATTAAATGTGCAAAAGGCTCAATTATTAATCAAGCTTGAAATTTATATATTATGTTTGTTTTTCCAAAAGATTAGGTTTCTGTATAATTATGAGACACGCGGTGTGATTCAGAAACTACATTATATTATTGCTTTTATTGTAGATAATCCATTGTCCAGTGCTATAATGTAGAACTATGAAAAAATTAGTTTTTTACTCCATCTCCAAAAATCTACCTTCTTATTGCCATATTTTATCTTGATTATTCCATTTAGCAGTTGATCTTCCCATATATACTCACTTGTAAGCTAAATATGATTTTCTTCCCCTGAACTGACTGTTGTACAGGAATAAATTATTAATATTTACCTTTTTTTTAAGCACAAAATTGTATTTTTTAGTTTATTCCATCGAAATTTAATCAATTTTCACATTTTGTAAACTATTGAAACATATCATAATTTTTTGTATCTCATATTGATGTATCTTTATACAAATCATTCTTTAAACCTTCACCCTATATATTATATTATCAATTACTATATTATGCCTTTTTCATTTTTAAAATTCATTTCTAAAAAAATAACTAAGGATATTGACTAATTGCTTATCTTCAAATTTAATTATATTTTAAAAAGACTTTCAAGTTTTTTCTAGGTCTTGCAATTGTGTGATAGTAACATGTTCATCTACTGTATCATCCCAGGTTCGACTCCAAATGGTGTCATAAAATGAACACTTACCAACTAAGTGCTCACTGTAGTCTTGGGATTGATTCCTTAGGCCATAAAAAGTTTGAATTCTTTGGAAAATTGTAGATCCTGGTACAGCATGACCCTTGCTGTCCTTGTGTTGTAAAACTTAAAAACAAAAAATGTTTTCTTTTCTACATAAATAGAATGTAGTTCTGCAGTAATATTATGCAGACTAAATATTCACTAAATTCTAAATAAAGAATAGAAATACAAACTTTAGGCATATAATATGGGTTAGATGTTTTTCTTAAGCATGTTCACTTGTAGACTTACTTCAACCTGATAATGGTTCTTTGAAATGTTGAAGCCCTTGTAATTTTTATTAAATTGGTTTTCTGTTCCCATGGAATTACAATAGAAATACAATTTTTATGTGACTCTCTCAATTGTATTTCTTAGGAATTTTTGTTAAATACTTATTACTGATAAAAATATTTTATATTTGTTAATTTTTATTCCATTTATGTTAGAAGTAAAAACATTAAGAAATGTTGATATTTTGTTCCCTTGTGTGGAGTTCATAAGGACCAAAGATATATGAATATTTTTTGAAAATCCAAGGGGTTTTGTCTTAATGTACATAAGATGCTTATATTTCTGGCTGGTGTTGTGAGATTATAGTGAAATAAAAAGAACTTTGTATAATTTTAATTTGTTTTTCCTACAGTAGTTCATCCCTTATCAATTGACTTTTCAACATTTCTTTTAGGACCTTATTGACTGACTCGAAAGTGAAATTAAAATATCAGCAACTAATTACAAACAGCTTTGTCGAGGTAAGTAATAAATGTGATATTCCTTTTTCTCTGAATTTTTTTTCTTTTTTAATGCTTATGTTTTTATGCAACAGTAATACAAAAACTTAAAATTTCCACACAGTTGTTTAATGTGGTAAGTGCTATCTTTTTATTCTGTGGTCTTAGATTTAATTTCTAAGGAAAAGGGGTCAGTTGTAATACAAAAGTTACATTAATTTATTAGTTCTATCTTGTGACAGAATCAGTTTTGAGGTGTTAAAACTAAATCAACTGGCTGACCCCACAGTGAGTAAACAAAAACAAAAAACTTACCGACTAACTTCCCACTGTAGTTTGGAAGTTGATCCCTTATGCCAGGGGTCTTGAACCTTTTTCAGTCCAAGAGTCAATTTTGCTTATTCTTGTTGGCTTGTGTGCCGCACGTACTACTGTACCAGCAATATTAAGATTGAACAAAGGTGAATGCGTGAGCAGGGGCGTAGGGGTTGTCCCCTGGATTTGCTTTTATTCCCATTTCTTTAGATCTCTATATTGGTTTGTGTCCCCCTAAATATTTTCCAGATCCACTGCTGGCAATGAATATATGTATATTGTAACGTAAAATACATATGGAAGTAAAAAAATAGTACTTTTAGTTATTAATATATAAAGCGAAATCAAACCTTTTAGTGAGATTTTTAGCACTGTTTATTTTTAACAAGCTTGTCAGGTCTTATTTTTGACGTTGCAACCCTGAGAGTTTTTAAGGTGCACGTTGGTTATTCTGGTCCTAATTTTTGATTTTACTAACTTCATTTTTGAAAAGAGTTGTTCGCAGACGTAAGTTCTCACGAATAGTGATATCGTTTTCGGAGCATGCAGTCGGATGGTTGGGAAGATGTTCTTATCGATTTATTTAGAATAGAATTCAGTGAGTCGTAAGTTGAATTTTATTTTAAAATCACTGTTGCACTGCAAATCAATAAAACTACCTTTAATATCGATATACGCAAGAAAATTAATGTAAAATACATTGTGGGAAGGCCACATATTTAGTTCTCTAGCGTTTTAAGATACAGAGGTTGGGCAAAAATACGGAAATGCCTTGCAAAAAGCATATTACCTTGAGTAATATGGCGTATTCAGGGGGTGTTGATGGGGATTGTAACCCCCATTGCAATGAAATTTTGTATATTTAACATAGGAATACATGGAATTGTAGCTCAGTAACCACCCCCATTGGGCCTATAACACCCCATGAATTTTTTGCATATGCCTGTGATGGCGTAGGATTACATTTGGCATTCAGAACTGCTTGCAGTCATCTTAGAATGGATAATAGAGGTCCTGTATAGTTTCAGGGGAATATCGTAGCATTCTTTCTGCAAATTCCTTTAATGATTGAGGTGGATAGCATGTTCGAACATTTGTCTCCAACACTGACCACAAGGGCTCAATAATATTAATATTCGGCGATTGTGAAGGCCATGGAAAATGTGAAACTTCAACTTTGTGCTCAGAAAACCAGGATAGGTCCACCAGAATACCATGATATGGTTGTCCATATTATGATGGAACCCCCACTATATTTCACTTTTGGTAGCAAACAATTTGGATTTTAAGCTTGGAATGGTGTTCACTAGACTTAAATTCAGACAGAAGTCAGAAATAATGTAAAGCTGGATTCATCTGATCAAATGACATTCATCCATTGCTCCTTTTTCCAGGTTTTATGACTGTGACACCACTATCGCCTCGTAGAAGCATTTTAATCACTGATGAGTGGTTTTGCAATGACAGTTAACCCATAAAAATCTTGCTTGTGCAGTTCCTTTCGTATTGTTTTGATGTTGATAGGGTTTGTGAGCACGGTATTCGGTTCAGTAGTTGCTTTTGCAGCTGTAGACTTCTGATTTTTTATCACAACCTTAAGCAACGTTCGTCTGTCTTCATCATTCAACACACATTTCCATCCACACTGGTGTTTGTCAGATGCGGTTTTTCCAGTCTTACTGTACGCAGTCATCATCTTGGATACTGTGCCTCATGATGCACCGAAAATTTCTATCACTTTGGTTACAGAATCACCCATCATACGAATACTAACAATTTGGCTGTATTGCAATTCTGTCAGCTCTGATATAATTTATTCACAACTGCACAGAATGCTGTCTTGACAATTGATGTTTGCAATGTGTAGACAACTCTATATCGGTAGTTGCATTACGACAGACAGACAGCACCACCTGCAAACTCTGCTATAGCACAAATATAAATTTAGGCACAAACTTTACAAAGTGTTTCCACATTTTTGTCCACCCTCTCACCCCATATTTATTACTAAATGTGAACAAAATAAAATTAAATACATATGCTTGAGATTTGCAGGGAGCAAGGGGTGTATTTTTGTGTGAAACAATCTGTACTTTTTCGTGAGCCAGCGGGCTGCATGTGGCCCACAGGCCCTGGATTGAGGACCCCTACCCTAGACCGATGTTTCTTAAAGAGTGGTCTGTGACGGCTTATCAAGTGGTCCACAGGATCACCAGATTTCAAAAAAAAATTAACTAGAGATCTCCGGTGTTACTACAAACCCTGGCAAAAAGTATCCGATCACTTGTCTGCAATGGCATCACACATACATAATTTTTTCTATTTTTTGTATGTTTACATTTTAAGAAATGTAGATATAGAATGAACAGAAACACATATCAAAGAATAGAAATATATATAAACTGAATTATATATTACAGATTGGGTGGTGAAAACCTAATGAAAACTATTACTTTGAAGGGGAAAAATGTATTGATCACTGAATTTAATATTTTGTGAATCTTCCTCTGGCACAAATGGCAGCTTTCATTTTATCCGGCATGGATTCTGTTCAACCACTATAATATTTTGGGGTAATTTCATCCCAACTTTCTCTTATTGCTTGGTGCAGTGCAATTGAATTTGTGGGCCTTCTCAAATTTATTTTCTTCAAAATATTCCTCACATTTTCAATGGGATTGATCTCCTGGCTATTTGCAGGCCATGTGAGAACATTAATTGGATTATGTTCATTGACTTGAAGACAGATTTTCACTTGTATGCTATGGTGACGTGATGCATTATCATTTTATAAAATGAAATCATTGGTATCATCAAGACATTTTTCGATGTTAGGAAGCTAGAAGTGTTCCAAAATGGCAACATGAGTTTCGGAATTTACAGATGTGAGGATTATACATAGTTTCCCAACTCCATAGATCATCATGCAACTCCGTACAGTAAATCACACAGGAAACTTTTAGTGTTTATACATTCATTCAGTCCTGTGGTGGCACAGTGTGGTAAAGCTTTCACCTAGTGTGCCGGTAACTCAGGTTCAACTCCCAACAGTGCAAAAAACGCTTACTCAGAGATCTCATAAAGATCACACTGCTCACTGTAGTCTGGAGTTTGGTTCCCTAGGCCTCAAGAGGTTCAGATCCCTCAGAAAACAGTAGGTCCCGGCACAGCATGACCATTGCAGTCTGTGAGCCGTAAAACCACAAACAAAGGTTTACACATTCTTTGCTGAATATTTCATTTGCTCTTCTCCAGATAAATGCACCGTTATCATCACCTGTCCCTAAACAAATATGTGATTTATCACTAAATATAATATTTGCCCATTCATTAATTTTCCATTCTACATGTTCTTTATACCATTTTAAACAAAACTTTTTGTGCTTAACCATTTATTAAGGCTTTGTTTCTGTTTTACGAAAGTGGAACTCTTTCGAACTCAGTCGGTTTCTCACCATGCGGTTACTTAATTTTATGCAGTATTTAGATCATTCGGAATTCAGCTGTTTGGAAGTGGAGCAACGTTTCTTTTTAGCATGATCATGAAGTTTTCTGCCCACCTCTTTTGGTGAGGTAAATGGCGGGCAACTGCTACAATGCAGATTTCCCACATTATGAGTCAAGAGATACTTTTTACATGTGACACATGCAGTACTTTGAGCACAATTAGCTAATTTTGAGACCTGTCTTTGGGAAAATCCATCCAGCAGTAGGTGAACAATTCTTGTTTTTAAAACTGTCGGGAGGTCTTTCTTGGAAGCTATTTTTTACACTGCATGAACAAACATCGAAACCAGTGTAAAGTTTAATACTTACTTCATCTACTCTCTCATTTCTTCTGCATGCACATTGTTCTAAATTTGCATAAATCTCAAATTTACGCACTTGAACCTCTGTGATCGTACAACTTTTTCCAACTTACTCTGAGAACGGATACTTTTTTCCAGCAAACTTTATTGCTGTTTTCCTTTTTGGCATTGTATTCTTTATACAAAAAAAATTAATTTATCATTTATGATATTCAACTACCATCACACATTTTGATGACATGAAAAAAATTACATTTGATTATTCACGCACAAGAATTTCTATTGCATTTCAGCTGTTGCAGTGTTTAATGCAGTGATCGGATACTTTTTGCCAGGGGTTGTAGAATTTAGGTTCGGGTGAGATTTATGGAATTTCTCATAAATATTACTTGTTATAAACGTTACTTTACGGCGTTTCGTGAAAGATTTGAATCCTCTGAATACACCCATGCTGTCTACATTGCTTATTATTTAATTAAATTAATGACGTCACTTTAATTGTAAATTTGACAAAATAAGATCGTAGCTGACACTCTTTTCATCAAATAGCATTAGTCTAAAAATTATTTTGTTTCAGGTGGGTTTGGCAACCAACCCATATTTTAAGAACATGGTCGGAGATTTTCTGCCAAAAGCTGGTGCTTTTTTAAAAAAAAAACCAACAAAACTATAGAACTTAAAATTTACCGAAAAAGAAGTTAAAATTATCTATAATTTATATTTCAAGGGATGAATAAATCACTCTTGCTGGAGCTCCTATATACGTATATAATCCTGCCAATAAATCACATAAATCGAGGGTTACTTTGGATATGTCTTTCCTTGGAAGAGGCAGTGGAGAGGAGATCAGTATGACGGCGGCTAAGTAGGGTTTAATAAAGGTTAAAATTTACAGTCACCACTGATCTCATGGTGACTAAATATGGGGGAATGGCAATTACAAATATGATTTCAGTCACCATCACATTCATCATTCCTAGCATACAAATATATTCCAGTCACCATCACATTCATCACTTTTGTTTCAATGCAATCCTGTCCGTTTTGAGTCTGCACGGAGGTTACATTCTAAATCCGCAAACTACTTATTATTCTTAAGAAAAAATGTTGATCAAACGAACCCTTCTAAGGTTGCAGTATTTAAATGTTTTGTGGCCACGAGAAAGTGGCTATAACTTAAATGAAGTGGCCTCTAATAAAAAGGGCCCTGCTGGCCAATGGCCACTAATCAAATGCCTGAGTTTTAAGCTTTATGGCTTAATATTATTAACCATACGTTGGCAAACTTAATTTCAGGCAATATATTTTTTAATGGGGGAGGAGAAATACATCCCCCCCTGGTCCATTATAAATAAAAGAATATTTAAAGTGGTCCGTTAGCGACCAAAGTTTGAGAAACACTGCCGTAGGTCTTAAGAGGTTCAGAATCCTTGGAAAACTGTAAGTCAGCTTTATAGTGGTAAAGTGGTAACACATTCATCTATCATGCCATTCACCTGCGTTTGACTCCCAATAGTATCGGTGAACGCATGCTGTTTTTCCACCCACCATAATCTGGGGTTTGGTTCCCTAGGCCTTAAGAGGCTTGGATTCCTCATGAAATTATATACCCCAATGCTGCATGATGTTTGCTGTCTTTGTGCCATACAAGTACAAACTTCTCATAACAAAATTATTTGTACTTTTTAATTCAAGTATCAGCTGTACAATAGAATGGGGAGTTTTTTATAAGATTGAATCTTTTTATATGATTTTATAATAGTGATTCATGTCAGATTATTTTTTCAACAGTGTAATCGCTTATTAAGGTGGTGCCCACAACCTGAATGTAATTATGTCATTGCTGCTCAGTACGTTGATTCACAGCCTGTGACTTGCCGATGCCGACGTACATTCTGGTTAGTAGAATAATATAAATTGTAAAAAATTTTCTAGTCTTCGATTGACATAGCGTTTATTTTGCATAATGTATTTGAGTAAAAATGAAAAAATTAGCTTTCAGCATGTAGAAGCTTGTTTTAAAAAATTTAATTACATGTGATATACAAAGGAAAATTTGACTGATTCCACTTTGATTTTCCTTTTGCGAAAAATAAGTGTATTAGCTAGCATTTATAAATATAAAAGTAATATAAAAGTACATAATAATGCTTATTAGGAATTCCATATCAATTCTATTCCGGCCACATCTAAAACCCAGTCTTCTGAGGAAGACTTGTAAAGGCAAAATGAAGCATGATTATTTTGATGTATGTAATCACAGAGCAAAGTACTCTAAGCAACTTTTCATATAATCAGTCATCACTATAAAAGTTTGTGAATACAATTACAAATAATAAATAAACTTTTGTCAGAATGCATTAAAATATGTACAAAAAAAAAGAAAAGAGAGAATGCAAGGAGAGAATCAACCACCATATATATACAGGGTGTTTCAGAAAGTACTACCTAACTTTGAAATGACATAACTTTTAAATAGTGATAGACGGAAGGATGAAATAAGTTGTACTTTTAATGGGCAGGCTGTAAAAGTAAAATACACAGGTTGCAAAATTAGGCCATCAGCCAATGGATGGTGCTTCAGTTGCAGCACAATGTCCTTTAAATAATGAGGAAATGGTCCTTCGTAGCCAGGCATCAAATTACATTACCATAGATTCAAAATGGTCACCTTGCATAGCAATAACACAGTGCAAACGAAGAGCTAAATTTGAAGTCATTTTCTGCAATGTCTCTACCGAAATGGATGCACATTCCTCACAGATGAACTGCTTCAGTTTTCCCAGTGTTTGGGGATGCTTACTGAAAATAGCATCTTTCGAGTGATTGCCACAGAAAGTAGTCACACAGATTGAAGTTGTGCGAGTATGGGGGGGGCCAATTCATGCCAATTCCAGTCTCTTGGAAACAGTGGTTCAGAGCAGTCACTCTATTACTGAAGCACTCATTAAGGAACATGACAGAAGTACAGTGTGGTTGGGTACCATCTTGCATGAACTAGGAAATGGGTTTATCTTCCAATGCTTGAAGTATGACAACAAATTGTCACAGAATGTCAATGTACCATGGTGAATTAATCATTTACTATATAAAAAAAAAAAAGGCCCTATGATGTGTTTACTCAATACTGCAGCCCAAACAATTTTTCAGAATGCAGTGGTTGTGCAACATATACATGAGGATTTTTCAGTACCCTAAAATCGCCAATTTTGTTTATTAACAAATCCATCCAAGTGAAAATTCACCTCATTGGTGAACCATACACGGCCAACATCAATTTTACTCTCACCAAGCATTTGGAGCATGTTGTTTGCAAAGTGTAACCTCTATTGCACAGCTGTAACCTTGATTACCTGATGACATTGATTTTTGTAAGGATACAGGTGCAGGGTGTTTTGCGTAATTCTGTACATAATGGATGCTGACAATCTGGCATCAAAAGCTTCTGTTTAGATGAATTTCTGCAGACTACATTTAACTACCTGTTCAACTGCCTTTGCATTTTCAGGTGTAAAGGTCGACTGGCTTCATTCCATATTCCTGATAAAGTCATCCATAACGTTGCCTGTCTGTTTAAATGTGGTTAACAAATTTTGAATTACTCTCGGATTGGGACGATTTGCAACGTTAAGTCTTTATTAAAAACTGTGCCTTCTCATCGTCGGACTACAATCTAATTGGTAATATTCCAGTATAGTGAATACACATTTCTCCAAGGAAAACACTACTTCATTGAGAAATTTTTTCCACTTCCTTTTCTATGTTAAACCTCCTGTTAAGTTTCTGCAACGAAGCAGACTGCAGACTGAAAGATCTGTACTTCTGAGCAGTACTTAAAAAGCATGTTGCCACTACAGTGCCACCTATTAGCTGATGGCATAACTAATTTTGAAAACCCATGTACAGTTGGTCTCTTTTTATGCTGACCCTTTCATGTGATTTTCAAGTTATGCTGTGTATATTTTTATGTTTCATCTTTTTTTTTTTTTATACAGTTGGGTCTCTTTTTATGAGGATTTATTTTATACGATTTAGAAGTTGTATGATCTGTATTTTTATATTTTGCCTGAAATTTTTTTTTTTTTTTTAATATATATGTAGATTGAAAGTAAAATATTTTATTGTGCATGGTTTGATACATTCTCATGCACAGCATTCGCCGACAAAAGGAGATTTATATAAATCGAACACTATGCAGATTAAATTAAACAACAATTTTAATCAACGTTTTTTGGCACCGATGATATGGCATGGTTAGATGATGAAACATTCGAAAGAAAAATATTTTTTGTGTTCGGTGGGGCCTGAACCCACAACCTTCCACTTAATGTCATTCATAACTCAGATGGTAGAGCCTCAGCCTGTCAAGTGGAAGGTCGTGGGTTCAAGTCCCACTGAATGCAAAAAACATTTTTCTTTTGAACGTTTCACCGTCTAACTACGTCATAACATCGGCGCTGGTATCACTACACCAAAAAACATTGATTAAAATTGTTGCTTAAAAGGAGATTTACGTGTCACATATTTACACACTTTCCTGAAGTGAACCCACATGTTGCCATGTCACTTTTCAATGCATGCTGAAGAACTGTATGCCGTGGCATAGGAAAAGGAACTTAATCCCTCCATTGAATGCCAAAACACGTTATTTTCTCGAAGGCCGCATCACATAATTATCTTTGAAGCCACTTGACCCCACCTGATTTTTGAATTGCTACACTAAGGACTGTATGTCTGGGTATCATGAATTATATAAAAAATTGGTTGAATCACCATTGCAAAGTTTAATCACTGATTACATAGTTAGAAAAAAAAAGCTACATAGGACAAGTATGAAGATTGTGAAAATCCATTGCCTTTACTGCTGGGGGATTGATGGAGACTGTCTTTTTGCCCTTTGCGGTGGCATAGTGTGGTATGCATTAGCCTAGTGCTCTGTTAACCCAGGTTGAAGCTCCCAACAGTGAAAAAATGCTTACTAAGAAATCTGCGTGAGATCGCAGTGCTCACTGTAGTCCGGGGTATTCACTTAGGTCTGGGTTTTGGATTTCTCGAGGAGAAACAGTGAGTCCAGTGCAACATGACCATTGTGATCTTTGAGCCATTAAAGCCTAAAGATGCTGTCTCTTCTAGTAATGAAATTGATTTGACCATAGGTGTAGAGTTATGTGGGCCCAAATCCTCCCCAATAACTTGAAGTAAATTACAACTTTGCATATATTGTAATGTATAAAAAAATTGGACTTGAGAAATTTTACTCATGAGTATGATTACTGAGTACATTTACTCTGCTCAAACTATGAAGTATTATGAGTAAAGCAAATATACTCAGCAATCAAACTCCATAGTTTGGGTATAATAAATGTACTCAGTAATCAAACTCCATGGTTTGAGTAGAGTCAATGTACTCAGTAATCAAATTCCATGGCTTGAGTAGAGTAAATGTACTTTGTAATCGAACTCCATAGTTTGAATAGAGTACAAGTAATCATATGAAACGAGTATAAGTAGCAGTTTTTTGCAAGATAAAATTAACTGTTCTACATTATTAGTGGGTTTCAATAGATAATAAACACGCTATTGTTTTGTTTGTCTATTGTCAATAAAAAAGGTAAGGTAAAGTTTTTTCCATAAATACAATAATGATAGATATTGTTAATGTTTAAAATATATTAAGTTACTTATAGTATCTATAATATTACTCATTAATGTGGTTACTTAGTAAAACTTTGTACAGAATTCTGTCATAGAAAATCGTAAGAAAATACCATCATGGGATATACTTTCAATGCTGAATCGAAAATTGAAATTTGCGAATTAGGAATTTGGAAGTAAACTACAATTCGTTAAATTCCAGCTCACCAATTTTCAACCAAGATTTTGGCAAATTAGAATTTAAAAGTATTACGAATTGGTGATTTGAACTTTGGAAGTAAACTACAATTCATCAAATTCCAATTCGTTAACTTTCAATTAGGATATGTAATGACAACAACATACTAGTGGCTATGACGAAGAAAATCCTCTGATCCCTTGATGCTCATTATAACCAAGTTTGACTGTACACCACATAAAACATCGTTTCATATAAACTCGGTTTTAACAAGCAACTTAAATTGTTTAGTAATTTAAATTGTTCATTATAATGGAATTATATCCATGCCCATTATAACGGAATTTGGCTGCAAATTGTAGAAAACAAATTGAGTTACTCGTTAAATCTATGCTTCTTATGACAGAGTTTGACTGTACATTACAGAAAACAAGGTTGCTCTTTATAGCCATGAACTCATTTTTTCTAATCATAGTTGTTTACTTTAGTACTCAAATTTTTACTCATAAATTTTGAGTAATATTTTTACGTATACTCAAAATTTTTTAGTACATTTTTATTCATTACTTATTTATACTTGTTACTCAAACATATTAAATGTACTCAATCACTGCTCCACACTGGTATAAATGTACATGATATGTGTTTGAGCCCTCAATAGTTTTGAAAACTTTACGTTGATGTATTTGGCACACGTTTGCAAATGGTGCAGACCATTATCAGACAGTGAAAATAATTCTGATGAAAAAATGTGAAAATATTTAATTTTTGACAAAACAAAATTAATAAAATTTTAAACAAATGTATTTTAAGTTTCATATCAATTTCTTTCAGTTTCTCAAAGAAATTTATTAAGCATTCCCATTTTCTAAAATTTATACAAACTTTTTTCATGTAGTTTTAGGTTAATTTTAATTCATTGCTTTGGTTTTATGTGATTTAAAAAAATTATGGAATGTTTCATTTCTCAACTTGAGGCTTTTTTAATGCGATTTTCTGAGAAGCGTATCTGCCACGTAAAAAGAGGCCTGGCTGTATTTGACTTTTACAGCCTGCCTATTAAATGTGCCACCTATTTCACCTTTCTACCTATCGCTGTTTTGGAGTTATGTCATTTCAAAGTTAGGTAGTCCTTTCAGAAACATCCTGTACATTCTGCCAGCAGTGGGGAAAAGATTTTTACATCTGACAGAGCCCAAACTGCCCAGACATTTCTTATATCTGTCCATCCACAATATAAACAAGGCAGTGAATATGCACCAATGTAATTTGTCATCATAAAAACTATATTAAAAAAGTAGTAAATGTGTTGATTACAAATTAACCAAATATAAATGCAGATGCTTTTTAAATGAAGAAAATGAGTGCATCTATTTTAAATTATTAGAAAGGGCATTCTGCAACTGAGGACCCTATGAGCCAAAGCAATATTTGTTTTTGCCTTAATAGGTCGTAATAATGTTCATTATGATTTCATATCCATGTCTTGGCGGGCATGGCATGGCAATACAGTATCAATATTGATGCTATTAACAAAGTGATACATGAACGATGCCAGTTTATAATCAGATAGTTTATTGATTATTTGTATTCCAAGCTGTTGAAAAGTATCTGCAGAAGGAGCTTTATTATATATATCAAGCATTCTAATAATTTTTTACTGTAATTTGGAGCGTAAATTAGCGATCAAGATTATAGTACGGTAGTTTTGCCCCATGCGAGAAGACAGTAATAGATATGAGAAAAAAAAAGGAATAGTATAAGTTAATAAGAATATTCATGGGGAGAAAGAAACGAATATTGTTTATTATACCAATGTTTCTGCTTAGTTTAGAACATAAAGCCTGAATATGAAGATTCCATTTAAGATTGGATTGTATTGTAACACCCAGGAATTTGGTTTCAGTAGAAAGAGGTATGATATCGTTGTTGATATTGATATTTATCGAATCGGTATTAATATTTTTCTTAAGCATAAAAAAGAAGACATTTAGTTTATCCTGCATTTAATATAAGGTAGTTTTCCTTAAAGAACCCCGCAAGATAATTGATCTTTTCATTAATTGTAAGAGATAAAGTAATATCCTTATTTGCAAGAAAAGGACTAGTGTTGTCAGCATAGCAAATTAGTTTTAAGCGAGTAAATAAGAAAAATATGTTGTTAATATAAAAATTTAACAAAAGATCAAGTATGGAGCCCTTAGGGATCCCACAGAATAGTCTTTAGTGTAGAGCGGCAAGTTCCAATGCTCACAAACTGCTGACGATTTGTTAAACAACTCAAGCAAACTATTAACAATACCGTGGATACCTGCTAATTGAAGTTTATGCAATAACCTATCGTGGTTTATGGTATCAAAATATATTCCAATTGTTAATTATCATATATCAATGAGTGCATATAATCCAATACCGTAAGGAGTTTTGTTCCATAGATTTATTTTTAGAAAAGCCAAATTGGTTTTTATTAATTATAGAATGCTTATTAAAAAAGTCTGTTATATAGCAATTTCTCGAAGATTTTATTATCGTGAGGACTGAGATTGGTCTGTACTTGACGACTTCTGATTTAGGTCCATTTTTAAAAATGGGAATCACGGATGCAATTTTGAAGTCGTAAAGAACCAGTCTGGTAGAGAAGAGATTATAGATATAAAGAGTAGTGATACTCTTGAGTTTGCAATGGATTCGACAGTTAATGGATGAATCTGGTCTGTCCAGGTTCCTTTTTACTGGTAATGTCTTGCATAACCAGTGAAAATTCAGAATCGTTTACATTATGTAAATATATTGAATTAGCGATATTGTAATCATGACAATTTTCATTATGGTTTTCTATATTAGTCTGTTGAGTATAAGGAAAATCAACAAAATAAGTATTGAATTTCCCAGTCATCTGTTGGTGGTTATAAAGTTAGCCTTCAGTATTATTCAAACATTTTATTAAATTTATAGCAGAATATTTACTTCCTAGCAATTTATCAGTGACCACTTTAGTGTGTGTGTATATATATGTTTGACTTAGTAAAGAATTTACTCAAATATTGTTTCTTTGTAAGCTTTAATTTCTTATTAAGTCTTGCGAAAGCTACAGAAAACCAAAAAATACTCTGGCAATTTAGATTTTAAAAATCTAGAGAATAATATATTTTTAATATTGATTTCTCTGGGTAAAATATTACCAATCCAAGGCGTTTTCACATGTGTACTTTTAAAATTCGAATGTTAGGAAAGTGAGTTGTGCATAAGAATTTAAAAATGAAAAAGAAATGATGATATGCATCATTTGCAGTATTAGCATTTAAAGTTTGGAACTAGTCGGTAAATTCTAACACTTCTTCAAATGATGTTATATTAGTGACTGAAAAATCTCTGATAAAGAATACAGTTCCCTGTTTATAAGTGTTTAAGTTATGAGTATTAAAAAGGAAATGAAGATCCAGAGGTGATCAACTCAAATGATAGTTAATAATGCTCAATTCTATGTAATTTATATTAGCTATATATAGGTCTAAAATTAACTAAAAATGTGGTGTAACTTTCATTGGCAATTTTATAGTACATATGCATCCATAAAATTGAATTATATCCACTATTTGAGATTGGACTTTGAATACCAATATTTATGTTAAAATCACCCAAGAGAAATATTTCAGAGCCCAAATCATAAATGTAATAAAAAAGTTGCTGCAAAAAATCAAAAAGTTCCTGATATTCTGCTGGCCTGTAAACTGAAGTAATATAAATGTCCAGCAAGAGTATGGTCACCAATTTAATATCTGCATAAATACCGCTCTAATTTGGAATAATTGTAAGTGATAGCTGCCTATGAACAAGGATTGCCACTGAACAATAATACAATTCTCAGATGTTATTTCTTAGTGTTTTACATTTATAAAAAAAATTAGGATGACAACGTGTCCCCATGATGCAAATCATATTAACGGATATTTTAATAGAGGATATTAAGTGTTGCAAGAAAGTTACTTTGTTTGCAAGACTACAAGCATATATATATCTAATTAGTATATAATTAATAGTTGTGTTAGGTTTGGCTAGTTCTGAAAGTGAACAATGAAGATTAATATGATTATCACCAGGACCCAGAGGTGTGGAAGTCTGTGTCGGAGAACTGCAACTGCATTGAAAAAAACAAAAACACTTTAAATACAAATTCTCTATTGAGTGTGTTTAGGTAAATGTAAATAAACTCTGATATGAGCAATACCATACATACATTTCCATATAAAAAATTGTATACCATATATTATTCATTAGCAAATATATCTAAATACTTAATCACATGAATATTGAAATCACGATATATGACAGTGTACGTTACTATAAATAAGAATATATGACTTTGCAGGCGATTACTGATTGTGAAACACACATTCGCAACAAAATAGTTAAGGCACAATCAGTATCTTGAGATGGGGGTCATATGACTGAAGAATGATATCAAGAAAGAAAATACTAATCGTACAGTCAGGTATTCGATTACACGTACTCCAGCAATCCCACTCTGTATAGAACAGTTCAGTGAACTTGTGTGGTGCAAGAACTGCCGGAATTTCATAAATCTTGGGCACATTTAAGAAACACTTCCATCTGGAGATGAGGTAAAAGTAGAATTGCTATAAAGCAATTTTAAAACAAATATTTAACATTAACATATCTATAAAATTATAAAAATACTTTTCTAAAATTATAACAATTACGCACTATAAATCGTAAAATCACATACGCATATAGAAAAGTTCATATATAATGTAATTGAAACTTCTTTGACATTATTTTGTTTTAATGTAAGAAATGGAAGATGTATGAATATATTTTTTTAATTTCTTTACAGTTTTGCTTGTGGGGAAAATTGGCATGATCCTGTCAAATGCCACCTGCTAAAGCGATGGCAAAAAAAATGTGACGATGACAGCGAAACATCAAATTGGATTGCAGCGAATACCAAGGTTTAATGTCAAAATTTATATTTTCCTTTCTATAATCAAAAAGTTTGATCAAATAATAGTATAAGATAATTTAAAGCAGTCAAAATGTCATAAAAATATTCTTTATTTCTATTCTTTTAATTTATTGCTTTTATTTATTTTATATAAATCGAACACTACGCAGATTAAATCAAACAACAATGTCAATCAATCAACGTTTATTGGCGTAGTGATACCAACGCCGATGGTATGGCGTGATTAGATGGTGAAACGTTCGAAAGAAAATAAATATTTCTGCCTTCGGTGGGACCTGAACCCACGACC
>QLNU02015360.1:305530155-305561247 GCA_006491805.2 Dysdera silvatica | reverse complement strand
GAGATCGATTTGCATTCCTATTACAAAATTGCTTTTGTCTATTTCGTCAGAAATCATCTCTTTAATATTAAGGAGGGCGGTAGTTGTTGACCTGTGTTTTCGAAAGCCGAATTGATGTTTGTAAAGTAAGTTTTTACTTTCGAAATATGATTCAAGTCTACTGTGTAAAGCCTTTTCAAAAATTTTGCTAATAACTGGAAGGATAGAAATAGGATGATAATTCTGAATGTCAGATGGGTCGCCTTTTTTAAATATAGGAATAATTTTAGCCATCTTAAGCTTCGAGGGGAAAATACCCTTATTGAAGCTGATATTGATTAAATGCGCAATAGCATTTGCAAAGAAATCTGGGTTGGCTTTAACAATATGCGGCGGGATATTATCGAGACCTGTGGACTTGGAACTAAGAGCATTAATAGAACGCTTGACCTCGTTTCTGCTCAATGGTTTAAGGAAGAAAGAAGACCCGGCGGCGGGGAAGGGTTCAAAAACTTCTGAGTGGTGCGGGGGAGTGGGACTACTGTTGGGAGGGGGATCGTTTGCAAAAAGTTCGTTGAAGGCGTTGGCTATTGTATTAGTTGTGTGGAGCTCAGTGCCAAAGGCATTGATTTTGGTGGGGAGGAGATTATTTGATTTTTTGCGGTTTAGGGCCTCGTAAATTGTTTTCCACGTAGATTTGTTGTCTCCGAGTGAGATTTTAAACTTCGCATCAAAGTAGTTCCTTTTGGCTACTCTCAGGATTGTAGTTAACAAACTTCGATAAGAAACATATTTTGATTTTAAAAGGGGGTCAAAAGGACTGTTCCTGTATTTAGCATGAAGCCGATCCCTATTGATGATGGATTTCGGGATACCTCCTGTGATCCAAGGCTTTCTTGGAGTGCGTTTGTAAGATTTATTAATTAGACATTCGGAATTTTTTAAAGCCCCAGTTACCCCTTCTGTGAGAATATTGTAAGCCTCGTTGGGATCGAAACTGTTGTACATCGCGTCAAGCCAGTTTGCATTGTTGAGTAGTGAGGAAACTTTTTCTAGGTTGTAGGAAATTCTCGGGGTTTTACGATCAGTAGTACATCTTGGTAATAAATTCGATATTTTAATAAATACCGGAAAATGATCTGAGATTCCCGTTTGGACTATGCCTGCCTGAAATGGATAGTCGGTGATGTTGGAATAAATATGATCTAGGAGGGTTTTTGACACGTCTGTAACTCTGGTTGCTTTATTAATGAAGGGAATGTAGCCGTGGGAAGCGAGGATGTTAGATAAAGAACGGTTAATAGGGGTGTTCTCGAGCGAAATTATATTAAAATCACCGCAAAGTATTAAATTCGATTTTGAAAAATTTTGGAAAAAAGAAATTTCAAGTGCTTTAAGGAAGTCGGCTGCATTGTTGTTTGGTGAACGATAAATAACACCCACAGAAACTGTATTCAGGGGGGGAATGAGTATGTCCAGAAAGAGTGATTCACAGGAATCAATTGGGCCGACGTTTTTAATTTTGTAATTAACCGTTTTATGCACGTAAATGGCTACACCCCCGTGAGAGCTGTCTGGTCTGGAGACGTGTTCTAGACGGTAATTATCTAAGTTTAAAAATTTAGCGTCGATTCGAGAAAGAGTTCTGGTTTTGGTTAATGCAATAATTTTGAAAGGAATTTTTGAAGTCGTGAGCAATTCAGAGATTAGATCTAAGTTTTTAAGGAGACTACGGATATTGATGTGCAGGACGCTTAGGTCGTCCCTGCAATTAGCTAATATGCTTTGCAAATCGCTTGCATAGTGATAGTGACAATTAATAGATAAGGGAGAAAGAAACCGAGAAGCCATAGCGAAGGAAGGAGAAAAGAAGTGTGTGAGAAAGAAAGAAAAAACAAGAGCAGACTTATCTTTTAAATCCGGAAGCACCCCACACGGATCATTGACGCCGGATAGATGGGTCCGAAGGCTGGTCGACAATGTTGAAATGTTTAAGATTACGGCACGTTATTTGGAGAATGGTACTTCCGTCCGTGTATCAGCTGAGGATTTTTCCATTTGAAGTCCACAGGTGTTTCCAGCCATGTGTACGTTTTGCTTCGAGGGCGGCTCCGAATAGCTGTTTCCGTCTTTGGGTTAATTGTTCACTTATGAATATTGGCTGCACTTCTCCAGAAAATCCCTGGTCCTTCGATGTAATTCTTTTTTTCCTGGCTGTGGCGATAATGGTTTCTTTAGTGCGGCGATTTACAAATCGAACTATAATGGGCTTGAATTTTTGAGAAGAGAGGACTCGATGAGATGCTTCCATATTGGAAGTATTTAGTTCGATGTTTAGAACTTTACCAATCTTTTTCAGGATCAAATCCATAGATTGACCTTTGCTCTCAGGAATATTATGGATTTCAATGTTGTTTCTCCTATTGTAGCTGTTGATTTCATCCAGATCCATTATTTTGTCTTTCAGAGCATCATTTTCTTCGGAAAGACGATAGTTTGCCCTTTTTAGGTCAAGACACAATTCCCTCATCTCTTCTAACTTGCTATTCATGAAGGTTGAGGCTTTGTGTTACTTCTTCCAGCTCTTTTAGCTTTTCGAGTTTGTTTTTGATTAGCCAAGTTTCGAATCTATTCATTGAAGGCAGGCTAATCGGCTTTCCACCGTCTCGAGGCGTTGAACGAGTACCGCACAAGAGGGGGCCATTTTCCGCAGGTTAACAAGTGGGGTTATCGGCGAACGGGACCTCAATTAATTGCGACCTGCTTGAAGGAGTGACAGGACAATTTTCTGTGTCACTTATACCTTGTTTGGTGCAGAATGACCCTTGCTGTCTTTGTGCCATAAAAATACAACCAACAACCAACCAAAGCATCACATATCTAGAAGTGATCTTACATTTTTTGTATGTTGATTTCATGAACTTTCTTTGTTTTTGAGTCCTAAGGCATGTGTCTTACAATTTTTGATTTTTAATCTTATTTTTAACTGTTTTATCAATTGTGATTGTATTATTAAATGCTGCTACATGGAATAGTTTATTTGGTGTAATTATAATTTTTATACAGACTAACATATTTGAATATTTTGCATTATAGAAATTTATTTTCTGAAAACATGTTTTTGCACTTATAAACGTGATATTAACTTTAACAGGATTAAGATTTCTTCTTGTTATTCTCTTACAAGGAAGTCCTTATGATTGACAGATGCCGATTTTAATGAAAAAAAAATACAGTCGAAAGTACACACACTAATAACCTCATCACGTAAAAATTAGCAGCCGAATTCCCATCTTAACTCTGAAAAAAATTAACAAATAAAAAAAAAACACCGCCAATTGGTGAGAATATTTTGGCGAGATTGAAATTTCAAAGGAAAACATTTCAGCAGTAAGTGGACAGATGCAAACGCCTTGGTTTCATTCAACTTCGGAATATGTTTTCAGTACTACATAAATATATTCCAATTACTTTATATTTCAAAAGCATTTTTAAAATTTGTTACTAGCTGTTCTTTTAAAAATTGTTAGGAGTTCTTTTTATATTAGACTTTAATCTTACTATATTCATTTTATTTTTGAAAATAATGACAGAAAAATATGTGTAGTTTTATTTTTATAGTTTCTTGCAAATCTGTAGTTTTATTTTTATAGTTTTTTGCAAGTTGCAATTATTTTAATTCAGTAACATACTGCTTTTATTTTATTTCTGAAATACCAGACAATGTCTCAAAGTACAAAAAGCATGCTTTCCATAAACATGTATAACATTGTATGGATGCTTTTCGAGGAGTATTCCTCAAAAAATATGAAATTGTCCACCTACAATGTTTGTTTGTTTGTTTTTTGGTTTTACGGCTCAAAGACTACAGTGGTCATGCTGCGCCGGGACCTACTGTTTTCCGAGGAATCCGAACCTCTTAAGGCCTAGGGAACCAAACCCCGGACTACAGTGAGCAGTGCGATCTTTATGAGATCTCTGAGTAAGCGTTCTTTTTGCACTGCTGGGAGTCGAACCCGGATTAGCCGCGCAATAGGAGAACGCGTTACCACACTGCGCCACCGCAGGGCACCACCTACAATGTAATGCATGTTTATTTATTGTAAATCCAATCAAATAATGCCATTCATTATTTTTAAAATACGAAGCTTAATAAAAAATTTAAGTGGACAAATACATAAACCTATTTTAACAAAAAATACTTATTTCGTAAAGTTAATTTTTTCATATTTATTATGATTTTATTTCAGTTAACTTATTTCTGTATCATTCTAATTTTCGGTTTTTATTTTAATAAACCTTTGTTCGTCAAAGAGGCTGAAAATAACATGAGCCGATGGTATTTATAATCGAAACAAATGCAATGTATTTTAGCGCACATACAAGGATTATCAAATGCACTTTTATCTAACGCCAAGTGGCGATAAAAGCTGCTTCATGGTGGGCTGGATCATATTTTTATTAATTTTTTTTTGTAGTTCATATGGGATTCGGCTGCTAATTACATGATGGAGTTATTAGTGTATGTAATTTTGACTGTATTTTTTTCGTTAAAATCTGCGTTTGTCGGTCAAAAGACCTTCCTTGTTAGAGTAATGGAAAAACTGTATAAAATATTGCTTTAATTGTAGTGTTTTGACGTTTAGAGAACATGGTTAATTTGTTAATTACAATGTTGACTCATTTACTATGTATAAGGTCAATATAGATATATTGAAATATCAATATATTAAAAAAAAAATAAGTAGTTTATTTGGAATTCAAAATTTTTATAAAATTTTTGTAGAAAATTTATTTTAATTCAATTCTACTTATTGTTATATATATATAGTAATGATCCTCTGTAGAGTGAAGATCACTGCATATTAAAATAACACAGAATCAGGTATAAAACAAAGTAAGGTGACAACAGATTTGACAAACACATTTATTCTAATTCTAGCACATAGTAAATGATATCTCATATTAAAAATACCTCTCGAGTCTAAACCTTCTCCCCGGCTCAATTTCTTCCTGTGAAACTTAACCCACTTTAACATGGCATTATGCACCAATCATTCATTATTATCCTGTTTTGCATAACAAATTGACGGATTATAAATAAAGGGACTTACGGCTTGCAAAGATGCGTGGCACTTAGGGTCGGCTGAAGATATCACCAAACTAGCTATTTAGAAAGGATGCATTGTAGCAAGGAAGGTTGTCATTCTTAGACAGATGCAGAGATCTCACATGATAATTATAACATCAAAACTTAGGTCGACGGTTACGGCGAAGACATCGGTCTCGGCTTATCAGATCTGCGGTCAGATGATCCTCATCCATGAAGGCACGGCTAGCTTCCTTCTCACACGTTAACACGAGAGCCGACTGCTCTTGACCACTGCGAAGTACCAACTCCGACTTTAATTCAACCATAGAAAGCACCTCTCCCGGCTCTTGCAAGGTACCGACTCCTCCTTTCTTATGTAGCAAATCTTTCTTCTCCTTTTTATTGTCCTGCAGAAAGTTCTTGAGAGACATTTGTCTTCCCGACCTTTTCCAGAAGCCTCTAATGGCCTCTTTCAGGGTGCTTGCTCATTAAGTATCGGTGGTGGAATCGCTCTCCTTTATTGTCGGACACCGTTTTTAGCATCCTTTGTATCCTGCTCATTCAGTTTTGCGGCTAGACTTTGGATGTCTATTCTCCATGGGTTACGTATGGCCGCCACCAGCATGTCTCCTCATTCGAATCTCTTCACGTGAGGACAATATGGTGTTTCATCTTTGTCTGCGTATTTCTATCGAAACATTTAGAAATGATAGTGTTATGGAACCATAGTTCACGGTGATCATAACAATATATATAAATAAATTTACTAATATATTAATTTACCTTTGTTCACCTGTCATATTTATAAAAGTTATTTGTGCTTTATTAATTAAACATAATACATAAAATTCAGCGACCCTACGCATTTATTTTCAGGAAATAAATTTGCAATACAATGTATTAATTACTACTAATATTTGGCCTTTAATACCCTTTGAAAATTTTGAATCTCTTTAAAAATTGCTTTCTATGATGGGCGACACCACAAATAAAAAGAAAAAATACTATAAAAACTGAATGTTTGATCTTTTGAATTATATATGTGTGTACATGGTGTCCCTGAATTTGTGGTCCACACATTAAGGGGTTGTTGGGGATATCAGATAAACCACATTAACCGAAATTCCCATGTCCACAGAGAACTCGATTTGGCAGTAGGGTGAAACAATTATTTACATCAACATCGTTGCTACGTGACTTTATGGCCCAAACGTGAGCCTCACGTTTGGGCTATAAATTCCCCAACTGCATAAATTTGGCCATGGGAAGTTATTTTGGACTATAGTAAGTAGTGAAACCTTTTCCAATATGGTTTTAGGCTAAAACGGCAAATTTTTCAAATTTTGTTACATGATCGACTAATGTGGATGCAAATAATAGCATCCCTACATTTCCAGAACGGCTCATTTTTGGACATTGGTTCACTGGACCAAAGTTGTTTCTTTTGATCTCCTTCACCTATTACACATGCTTAACAATTCCCAATTGCCTCCAGTATGGTAAAACAATCGTTTTCCATACCTTTGATGACTAAATGGCAACACTACTCAGGACCAGTTAAGGAAATTTCTGATTATTTTTTTTTGTGTGTGTTTGGTTTTGTTTTGTTTCTGCTACATTATTAAACCAATCACTTAAAGTGTGTCTCAAAAAAATTTTTTTGTTCATGTAATTGCCTACATAGCAACGATGTGGATGTAGATAATAGTTTCACTCTGCAGCCAAATCGAGTCCTTTGCAGACAGACGTGAGGATTTCGGCCAATTTGGTTTATTTGATATCCCCTACAATCCCTTAACGTTTTGGCCATGAATTCAGGGACACCCTGTATATATATGTATCATTGGTGGCTTGTGGCAAGATTTTAGGGTGTGTGCATGAAGGCTAATTCACCAAAACACATCAATTTATGGCCTCTATTCGTCAAGAAACTGGTTTTTAGCTCATTCAGTAAATAAGAAAGAAATTTATGGTAACTTTGGGTTTTGGTGAATTGGCTTCATGCACATACCCTAAAATCTCACCACGAGCCGCCACTGATATATATATATGTGGGGGGGGGGAGTTGATGCTTCAGTAATAATTTATAGCCACTTTTAATTTTTTTTAAATTA
The DNA here is from genome assembly GCA_006491805.2 of Dysdera silvatica. Lineage (NCBI taxonomy): Eukaryota > Metazoa > Arthropoda > Arachnida > Araneae > Dysderidae > Dysdera > Dysdera silvatica. Next base: position 305,554,062 of record QLNU02015360.1, on the reverse strand, counting down.
ATAACATATTTCCCAGCACATGTTTTCAACTTCTTGTACATAATTTGCACTATAAGGACATAGAACATAGTTTTTTCTTAAGAAATTCTGTAAATTATTAAATTTTTTACAATGTATGTTTTGTACAGATAAATGCATTTTATCATAGCTAAACAATGCCTTGGTAATCAAGTTAATGATTCATTATGTAACTTTGATGGAAGTAATATGGTAGAAAGAGAGAAAAAATGGTCTCTTTAAAGCAGAGATGCAAGTAAAAATGTAACAAAGAATACATACAACTAAAATACACTTTTTGGGAGAGGTTATAACCATGTGTGTATTGTATAGTACATGGTGTTTATAAAAGAAGTATACAACTTCAAATTTTATTTGCATCGAAACTACAATAACTAGAAAGTTAATTTTTTTTAATTGTGTGGCAACAGTAAATTTTTTCAGTACAGTTAGAATGCCTCTGCGTGTCAAACAATTCATGTGCATTCATAGAACGTAAAATACACTGAAAATAACTGATGGCATCGGAGCAGTTCCTTTCGTGTCTCTATTTCAGCAATGAGTCAACTTTTCATGCTTCCGGCGAAGTTAACAAGCATAACTGTTGAACCTAGGGCACTGAAAATTCCCACATGGTCAAAAAAAAAATAAGAGAGGTAGCCCGAAGGTTAATGTTTGGTGTGGTGTAATGGTAGACAGTCTTATTGGATCGTTTTCTTTGCTGAAAACATGGTTACTGTTGCAACGTATTTGGACATGTTGAAAAATGTTTGCAATATCCTGGAGTTACGAAATTGCAAATCGTTCCAAAATGTCCGAATGCGTTTTGGCAGTAACCACGTTTTCAGCAAAGAAAAGGGGGTCCATTAAGACTGTTTACCATTACACCATACCAAACATTATCCTTTGGGCTATCTCTTCCTCGTGTTTTATGAGCACATGGGGATTTTCAGTGCCCCAGGTTCGACAGTTATGCTTGTTAACTTCGCCGGACACATGAAAAGTTGGCTCATCGTTGAAATAAAGCCTTGAAAAGAATGCAGATGCTGCCCTGTGCCATCACTGTTGTTTTCAGTGTTTTTTATGTTCTATGAATGCACATGCACCTTTTGACACCTGAAGACATTCTAATTATGCTGAAAAGAACTTTGACTGTTGCCACGTAATTTAAAAAAAAATAAAGTTTGTAGCTATTGTAGTTTCGATGCAAATAAAATTTGAAGTTGTATACTTCTTTTATGGACACCCTGTAAATGTTTTAAGTTCAGTCATTAGTTTAGCTCTAAAATAATTTATTAGATCCCATGTTTGCCTTTATTTTTATTTTAATGTGAATATTTGTTGAACTTTAAATTTATGAATTTTCGAAAACTATCACCCTCTTTTTCTTCACAGAAAGATATATTTCATTACCTTTCTAATTTTTTTTAGTTAAAATCATGAGCATATGCAGTGATAGGTGTCATATTCCCCATTGAATATAAATTATCATATAATAATATAATATTACAAATGGGGAAAATATTAACGAATTGCTCGGGAATTCTAAAAAAAAACTGAAGGGGGTATAAATCAATAAAGCTACAGATAGAAAATAGTGAAAAAATGGACAAAAACTCAATTGCCGTAGAATTCAATACATTTTTTTTGCTAATATGGCAGAACACATGATTTTGGGAGAACATACTCAAATTGTAACGGATTCAAACTTAGACATAGATAGAATCTGAGTTAGTATATTCTTTGGAGAAATAACAGAGGACGAAATTGAAAAAGAACTTAAAAATGTCCAGGAAGATTAATCAGCAGGAATAGATTTGAAACCTAAAGTATTAAAACTACGTTGGGAAGAACTGAAATATCCACTTCTTAAAATTTTCAATAGAATAATTGAAACATCGAAGTTTCCGAGTAAAATGACAATTTCAAAAGTAATTCCAATATTTAAAAGGGCTGATATAAAATATAGAAATAATTACAGACCAATTTCAATTCTGCCGATATTTGCCAAGGCACTAGAAAAAATTATAATAGATTAATAGATTTCGTGAATAAAAACAATATTATTTCTCAGAATCAATACAGATTCTTAAAAGGCAAATCAACAGAAGATATATTGTTAAAAACAATGGGAATAATACACAAAAAAATAGAAATATATAATGGGTCTATTGTTTGATTTGTCAAAGGCATTTGATGTCATAAACCCAGTGGCAGAAAACGGGAGACGGGCATCACAGATTTTCGAGCAGCCTGCAGATTATTTTACAAAACTGGAGACGACCCCCTCCCCAAAAAAGAAAAAAGATCTTTGAGTCCGATTTGCCAAAAACAGAAAGAAAATAAACGCGTTCGTGAGTGACCCCTTTCTTTAATCCCTGTTTTAGTTTTAATATTTATTATATTTTTTCAAATTTCTATGTTTATGAAAAACTAAACTTTTTGACAAAATGCCTGTGTATTTTATGCAAACTTAAAAAAAAAAAAATTATGCTGCAGATTATTTTCAAATGCCAAAATCAGTGTCGCAGACTGGTGGAAAAGTTTCTATTACTAGGGTCATAAATAGAAAAAGGTTAACAGAAAAAATGGAGAGATATAGAGTTAGAGCAACAGTTCTCGATTTGTTTATAGACTATCTTAATGCTAGACAGCTGATGGTTAGAATTGGTAAAACATCCTCGGGGTTATTAAAAAACAATTATGGCATGCCGCAGGGCTCAATCCTTGGCCCCTTATTGTTCTTGATTTATATTAACGGTATAGTAAGCACTCTAGAGGGTGTCGATCTCTTCGCGGACGACATAAGGATTTTATTGGGCGATAGATCACTGGAGTGTTTATTTCAGAAAGCAGATATTTTACTTGGGATTATGGTGAAATGGTTTTGTGATAATCAACCTTTTGTAAATGTAAATAAAACTAAATATATAATATTCAGAAATTGCAAATAAGGGACAATTATAAAATTGCTTTAAGCGGAAATATTATTGAAAGGTTGGAAGAATGGAAATTTCTTGGTTTAACAATTCATGAAAAACTTAATTGGAACACTCATGTTGAAAACACTTGTAGAAAAATGTGCATGGGAGCCCACGATATTGCAAGAATTCTCAAAATGATACCTGAAGATATAGCAATGCAACCATATTACGCACTTATACAGTCATTTAACATATGGAAACTGTACATGGGGAAAAACAGGTACTATTAAATCAAATCCGAACTATAGTTAATAGAGTATTAAAAGGTATAGCAAAGCAATGAAATAAATCAATTGAAACATTAAAAAAATATCAACTATTAGACTTCGTTGAACTGCATAGATTTAAGACCTTAATGGTCATTTACGAAAGAATAAATAACAATTATCACTCAAATATTATAACATTTAAAAAAAAGAATAAATGTAAAAAGTACAAGACAGGGTGATGATTATGAGGTAAGAAAAATTAGAACAAATACGGGTGTAAACAATGTAAACTACTATGGTGTACAATACTGAAATCAGCTACCTCAAAATGTTACAATCGGAAAAAAAAAATCAGAGATTTTAAATATAAACTGAATACATATATATTGGATAATGCTGATTGAGCACCGGGTGTAAAGTTAGGAGTTTGTGTTTTTGACATTTGTTTTTAAAATATTCCTAGCATTCTGTGCATGTTTTCAGTCTACAAAAATTTACAAATCATTATACAATAAAACCTCTCTACAACACTATTATATGGACCTAGAAAAATTATCGTTGTAGAGGGATTTATCGTTATATCGTTGTTGGGAGGTTTTACTGTATATTGGTAGTAAACATGATATCAATCATGAAATCAATTTGATGCTGAATAGTTAACCCCGGTTAATAAATCCAATAAAACAATATCAATATATAGAGCCTCTAGAGTGAGATGGAAATTTAAAAAACAGTAAATATGTTTAAGGGCTCTGTGGTGGTGCAATGGTGATGTGTTTGACTGTGTACCATTAACCTGGGTCCAACTCCCAATGGTGCCAAAATAGAACACTTACTGGCAAACTGTTCACTGTAGTCTGAAGCTTGATTCCCTAAGAGATTCCCTTCCTCCTGTAAGAAATTCAGATTCCTTGGAAAACTCTAGGTCCCAGTGCAGCGCAATCTTTGCTGTTCTTGTGCCACAAAACAAAAATATACAAACATGCAGACTGTTTCCCGGAAATACTTTCTTATTTTAATTGCTGGTCTGACTTGTTTTATATCAAATGATTCCTTTATAATGAAAAGATTCTACTTATTTCTTACCGTTTTATTTTAACTTCTATTCACGAAGGGGCATCTGGTGGTGCAGTGGTAATGTGCTTGCTTAGTGTGCTGTTAAAACAAGTTTGACTCCTGTTGATGCCAAAAAGAATAACGGTCATCAGCTAACTTCTTATTGTAATCTGGAGGTTGGTTTCCTAGGCTTTAAATGGTTTGGATTCCTCAAGAGAAACTGTAGGTTCTGGAACAGTATGACCTTTACTGTCCTTGTGTTATAAAACACAAAATAATGCCTTTGCAAATGATAAATAAGTTTTGTTGACTAAGCTATAAGGCAGGAATGTAGATTTATTTTATCTGCAAATCTTGAACTAGTAGGCAAAAAAAAAAAGACTAATTTTCAGTAATTATACATTTTTGCACTTACTGTTAATGGCTTGCATTGGAAATGTTTCTTTTTTAATTAAACACAAGTGTTTTGTTGTTGGCTTATATTGGATCTGCTTCTTTTTAATGAAAAACGAATGTTTTACCATGATTCTTAAATCAATTAAAATTATTTTAGGAATGTCCTAAATGCAATGCTACAATCGAAAAAGATGGAGGTTGCAATCATATGGTATGCAAGAACCAGCATTGCAAGGCTGATTTTTGCTGGGTTTGTTTAGGTCCATGGGAGCCACATGGTTCTTCTTGGTATGAAATTAATTTTTGTGTATGTAGTAGTACGGTATGGATGTAAATTCAATTTTTTTTTTTATGTATGTATTTGAGTAACGTCCATTTAATTTTTTCATCGTAAAAGTTTTTAGTATCTAGGTATGAACTGCTTTGATTTAACGTTTTCTGTTGCTTTTCCATCATTCATGTTTTTGTAGCCTCACATTGCACTGTTTGAGTTATGAAGTGTACTTGGTAAATGATTCATTCATAAGCGTAATGGGCTCAGTTGTAAACATTTAATCAAGCTTTAAACGTTTTTCGATGGCTTTCAACTGTCATCGTTGGACAAGCGTTCATAACAGTAAGCGTGAAGACTAATACAATGGGTAAGGTTATGGGTGTTATCTATGAGTTTATACCCTCTACTGGCTGATAACAAAAGAACGTAAACCGCATGCGGAAAATTGGATGCTTGATCGAATTGAGTGATGGTCAAATATTGAGAGTAAGTAATAGAAAAATTAGAGGGGAAATTATGGAAGAAAATTGATGTTGGGAAAATGTGACCAAGTTGGATGGATTTTAGCCATAGTAGACATATAATTTACCAAGTACTTATTGTTTTCATGTATGTGAAAAGCTTCAGGGGGAAAAAAACTCACGAACAACACTCATAACCTTACCCATTGTACCAGCCTCCACATTTACTGTTATGAACACTTATCTGATGATGATGGCTGAAAGCCATCGAAAAACGTTTACAGCTTAATTAAATTTTTACAACTTTGCCTATTGTGTTTATCAATGCTTTGTTTATCAAGTGTATCATGCAGTTCGTTGATCGCCTGTTTCGTAAAGTGTAATCAGTTATCTATTTTTGTTATAGATTATTTTAAAGCTATATTGTAGTTTCCCCCCCCCTCCCCATTTATGATTTAATCTCCAAATGAAATTAATATTGGAAGTGTTAAGGTGGGATAATTATTATACAGGCATACCTTGTTTTATTCTGCTTTGCTTCATGGTGCTTCACAGATGTTTCATTTTTAAATACTGACAAGATTAAACCCATTTTGCTATAAAATTAATCGAAACTTTATAAGTCGAAAGTTGCTATTGTGACTAAGCGAAATTGACTAAAAGACTAAGATGTAAATGTATATATATATAGTAAATTGACTATATCCTGGCAAACAAGAAATCAATTATTGAAGATTGCAGTGTACTGAACAGATTTAATACTGGAAGTGATCATCGAATGGTGAGATGTAAAATGCACTTAAATACTAAATTAGAAAGACAGAAGCTCATTAGGAAACAAGTATGTAAGAGGGTGGATTTAATGAAACTGAAAGTAAATACCGAGGCATTCAAGTTGGAATTAAAAAATCGCTTTTCTGCACTGGAAGGACTTATTGAAGAAGTTGACATCTCAGAAGCAAATGAAAACATTGTTAAGACAATAGTTGAAACTGCTGGGGAAATTGGTGGTGTAACCTGTAAAAAGCACAATAGCAAATTATCTGAGAAGACGAAGCAGCTCATGAAAAGGCTTAAGGGATATAGTTGTGGACAATCTAAATACCAGTTCCAGGATTGGATACATAGAACTTCTCAGAAAACTCATACCAAGGCATGAAAGACAAGAAAAATTCAATCGTGAATTAGTAAGGAAGGCCATTGAAAGCAACAAGAGCCTTAGGGTTGTTTGTTAGGTTTGTCTGTTGGGAAGAAACACATCATCAGTACTAAAAGGAGTGATGGCACCCATAACAAGAAATACTTAGAAGAGTTGAAGAATCTCTACAGAATACTATATGAAGGGAAACAGTGGATTACACTAAGACTCTGGAGATAGTCAAAAGAATAGCCCAAAATCTTAAAAGAAGTGGCAGCATTTGTAATAAAAAGTACGTAATAGGAAGAGCACCTACATGATGGTATTACATTAGATATCCTAAAAGAAGCTGGAGAATATGTAGAAGACATACTTGCAAAATTCTTTACCAAATGTCTTAACAGCGGTAACATACCAAACCAATGGGATTCTGCAACAGTAATTCTTTTGCATAAAAAAGGTGATAAAGAGGATTTGAAAAATTACCGACCAATTAGCTTGTTACCTGCTATTTATAAAATCTTCACAAAAGTGCTAACACATCGCCTGCAGAAAAAATTAGATGCAGCTCAACCAAGAGAACAAGCTGGATTTCGAAGTGGATTCAGTACAGTGGACCATATTCAAGTATTAAGAGAAATCAGAGTATAAAGAACACATATGTATAAGTATATAGAGAACACATGAATATGAACTTCCATTGTGTGTTGCATTTATTGACTATGAGAAGGCCTTTGACTCTATTAAAACATCAGCAGTCATCAACTCTTTAAGATCAACAGACATTGAGGATGTGTACATTGACATGGTGAAACGTGTGTATAAAAATGCAAGTGCAAAATTCCTCGTTACATAAATGATACCAAACTATCAAATTGATAAAGGTGTGAGGCAGGGAGATATAATTTCTCTAAAACTTTTTTATTTCAGCTTTACAGATGATTTTTCAGTTAAATAAATTGGAATAACAAAGAATAAAAATAAATGGTGAACATTTAAATCATCTGCGTTTGTTGTGACATTTGTTATTTTTCAACGAACTCCATCAGAGCTCTGAAGACATGGCACAGGAGCTCAACTAGAATGAAGAAGTTGGACTCAATATAAACTTGCACAAAACGCAAAATCATGTTCAATAATTTCTGCACAAGAAACAAAAATACAAGTTGACAACATTGAGCTAGAAATTGCTGATTCATATATTTACCTTGGCCAGCTGATTTCAATGGATGGCAACATTATGAAAGAACTCAACAGACGTATTAAACTTGGCTGGAGTGCATTTGGAAGAAACAGTTTTATCCTGAAGGGGAAATTGCCTTTGTGTCTAAAAAGAAAAGTCTTCAACCAGTGTGTATTGCCAGTCCTCTTATGGATCAGATACTTGGAGTCTAACAGTTGGAGCAATATGGAAGTTGAGACAACCCAAAGGAGCATGGAGAGGTGCATGCTTGGAATAACTAGGAGAGATCGAAAAAGGAACACTTGGGTGAGAGAGCAAACTAGAGTGGAGGACATCATTGTTAAAGTAAAAGGGCTGAAATGGCGATGGGCTGGGCATATTGCAAGAAGTACTGATCACCGATGGACAAGAAATTCTGAACTGGATTGCAAAAGACCAAAGACCTTAGAAAATGTCCTCAAACTAGATGGGTGGATGAATGAGAAAAGAGGAGTGACGTGGAATGTAATTGCTCAGGATAGACTTGTGTGGAAAGCATTTGGAGAGACCTTCATCCAGCAGTGGATAGATAATGGTTGAATATGATGATGATGATATATATATATATATATATATATATATATATATATGTGTGTGTGCAGTGTGGTTATAATTAAACTTGGCCTGTTTAGAGCACCCTGGAGCTCGAACCGTTCAGCAGATTTTCACACAAATTTGTATACAGACTATTCAAAGGATATGAAAAAGGAATATGCAAACAAAATTTCGCGTCAAAAACTTCCGCTAGGGGGCACCTTTTAGCGCAATACTGCAAAAGCAACCCATGAAATGACTAACACGCAAGACAAATCACATTTTTAATGTTTACTAACATTTATTGCATCGAAACATTTCAAATGAACGTTGTGCGAGCAATAACTGCACACCCGTATTGCAGGCGTACTATGGAAAAAAAAAAGATTTTTCACACACAGATAGATTTTAAAAAGTACTGGCTTTTACTACAGTCTTTGATTTTACCATGTTTGGCGCAGTATAGCCCAGATGCTCTTGCGCCATAAAAAAGCCAAACAATCAATCAATCACACACAGATAGAGCATGAAGAAATGCAGCAAGCAAGCAGCTGTTAATCGTGTACAGAATGATGTAATAAAGGTTGCTCAATGTGGCCACTATCATTCACTTGTAAAAGTTTATGGCCCTGTCAAATGTTCCGTAATAGCATCAGTACCATACGTTGCTCCAGACATTCGTTTTGCTGCAACTACAGGAACAGCAGTATGTTGCATCTGCCATTTTCGTGCAAGATGGTGCGCACCCACATGTCGCACGATCCGTCAAAACTTTTTGCTCCAGCATCTCACCAATAAGCGTGTTATCATTTGTTTACTAATCACTGGCACACGTTCGCCGGATCTCACTCCATGTGACTTCTAGTTGTGGGATCATTTAAAGAATTTGGTTTATTGTGGAAGTGTTGCTATGTTAGCAGAATCCAAGAATTCCATAACGCTGCATATGCGAAGCATCACGGAGGATTAGTTGCGATGCGCTGTTGAACACATTCTGCATTGGCTTGAATTGTTACAAATAAATGATGACGGCCACATCGAGGAACACCCATTACATCGTCCTGTACACGATTAACAGCTGCTTAAATGTCATATTTCTTTACGCACTATCTGCATGTGCAAAGTCTTTTTTTTTTTTTCATTGTATGCCTGCAGCACTGGCTTACTGTTATTACTCACACAACGTTCATTTGAAATGTTTCGATGCAGTAAGTGTTACTAAACGTTAAAAATGTCACTTGTGTTGCGTGTTGGTCATTTCACAGGTTGCTTTTGCCGTTTTGTGCTAAAAAGCACCCCCTAACTGTCGTTTTTGAAGTAATTTTTTTTTTCTGCATCCTTTGAATAGTCTATGTGCCATTTTTGGTAAAAATCCGCTGAACGGTTCAAGATCCAGGATGCTCTAAATAGGTCAACTTTAATTATAACCACCCTGTATATATATACACATACAGGGTGTTCCAAATATCTGGCAACCCCAAAATATCTTGATAAATACACTTTGGATTGAAAAGAAAAGTATGTGTTCAACATTTAAAACGACTGTCCAATGATGTCAAACTTGACCCTCCCCCATTGGTGGATGAGAGGAAACTTTGAAATCTTAAATGGGGACTCTCATTTTTTATTCCAGATTTAGATTTTCCAGGAGAGAGTATATAACTTTGACCTTCAATTTTTACACTCAAATATGGCGCTATAATCGATAAAAATGGAAGAGTATAAACGTTTGAAAATGGGAATATCTTGAGAAATAAACTTCAAATTGAAAAACAAAAGAATAACTGTTCAACATTTTTAAAAAAACTATCCAATGATGACAAGGTTTTAGGGAAATAATAGGTAATTTTCATCTCAAGCATTGCTTTTTGCTTCCTTGTAGATGGTGCTGTTATTCCAAAGCATGCTAACCATTCAATCCACCCGTGAGGGAAGAGAATGAGTGCAATTTTGGCATCATTGGAAAACATTTTTAAAAATATTGAACATGTATTTTTAATTTTTCAATCTGAAGTGTATTTCTTGAGATTTCCCCATTTTCTAACATTTGTACCCTTCTTCTATTTTTATCTATTATGGTGCCATTTATGAGAGTAATAAAATAAAAATCGTAGGTCAAAGTCATGTATTTTTTTCTGCAGAATCCAAACGTGCAATAAAAAATGGGTATTCCCATTTTAGATTTTAAAATTGCCTCTCTCCTACTCCCAGGGGGAAGGGGGTTCAATTTTGACATCATTGAATAGCTTTCTTACAAATATTGAACACCTGTTTTTTATTGTTGTTTTTTAATCCAAAGTGTATTTTTCAAGATATTTTGTGGTTGCCAGACTTTTAGGGCACCATGTATATAAAAATATAGTCTGAATATCTGATGGGCTCATTAGCCTAAATTAAAACAGCTTTTTCTGTACAATTTTTAAGAATTGTGTTTTTAAACTGTGTAATATATATCATCACCATCATCTATATATCTACTGCTGGTTGACGATTTCTCCAAATGTTTTCCACATGAGTCTATCCTGAGCAATTTGCTTCCATGTCACCCCAACCTGTTTTCTTATCTCATCCACCCATCTAGTTTGAGTATGTTTTCTAAGTCTTCAGTGGTCTCTTGGAATCCAGTTGAGAATTTATATATATACATACCACACACATAGCAAAACCTCCCTGAGGCTCCCTTATGTATTCAATGTTGCATGTTAATGAGTATAAAATATGTCATAATTTTCATATCATAGCTTTCATATCATCTAAACGTAAAATTATGCCTCTTAAAATATGCATTGTACTGAAAAAGTTAAGCTCATACACTCATTCAATATTGCAATTTTTAAACGTCTGTGCATAGAAAATTAAATGCTTTTCTATTTTGCAGGTACAATTGTAATAGATATGATGAAAAAGATGCCAAAACTGCCAGAGATGCACAAGAAAAGTCACGTTCTGCATTACAGAGATACTTGTTTTACTGTAATCGCTATTTGAATCATATGCAAAGTTTGAGGTTTGAAAATAAGGTAATTTAAAATAAAAAAAAGTTAGAAATTCAGTTCATGGGGAATTTACCTATAGGAAAAAAATGAAAACGTTTGATTTTTGAAATTAACCCCTTAAGTGTTGCTCCCGTCAATGAGACGGGCTACGGTATTGATTCATATTTGTTGCTCCCGTGATATTGCCAGGCTTTAAAATGTTTTAGAAGCTATATAATAAATAGTGCGAAAGCATTGATTTAGTTACTTTTTGTCGTCATATCTCATTTACAAATTTGTTAACATTTTTATTTGTTAAATAAAAAAAATAGTTGATTTTTGTATGGTTTCTTTGAAAAATAAGCGACACTTAGGGGTTAAAAGTAAATTAGCATTGAAAACATCATTTTTCATGTTTGGTGAGAAATTTAGCATAACCATAACAAAAAATGTTAGGAAAAAACATAATGTGGGAGATTTTATGAATTTACACGTAGTAAAAACACCTTTAAGATTAAAATATTGAAGTATATTAGTTCATATACTGTACATAATGTGCCCATTTTATTTAACTCAGAATATTTGTGCATGGTGTATTTGTGTGTCTTTGTGCATTGTTAACTATGTGTATTTGTGCACTGCAATATATGATATTTGTACATTATGTATAGTTCATTATATTCAGGCATTAAGCTGTCACTAGTCTTTTTGCCAAATGGTGACATTAACCAAAATTTGTCTATAAAAACTGCTTAGCAATTTGCTGAAAAGCTCCAAATAAATGGGCCACAGAGGAAGGAATTTGATTTTAAGGTTGAATGGTGTATGCACCAACAACCAAGAATCCAGTCAAAGTATGAAAGTAATTAAATGACTTTGCATAGCGTTAGCTATTCCGGACCAGAATTTCTTGTAAACTTGAAAACAAGTTTTCTAATTCAGCTACAGCTGTTCTGATTTGGCTAGAACTTTCAGGTGCAAGTTAGCCAAAAAGCTACAAAAATCTCTTTGCCAGCTTACTCTTTGATTATATTTGTTGCACTACTGAATATTTTTGTTGTACCATTTCCCCGTTCCAGTAATATAAAAGTAGAATTCCGTGTGGCCAATTTTGTTCAAAGTAAATGAATTTCAATACTTAACGTTTTGTTGTAAATTTACTTATATCCAACAAATATGTTTGTTATCTTAAACTCGTCTTATGTACACAAAAATACATAAGTTTCAAAATGAAGTATTTAAATGATTGAAATATATTTTATATATTTCAGCTACACTTCAGAATGACTACTCTCTCTCTCTTACTACTAAATTTTTCTGTCCAGCGAGTGCCCGCTAATGAGGGGTTTCGTTGTACTTACAATTATTGCCTTACGTTCACTGACCTAAGTTCAAATTTGTGTAGGTTTAAACCAAGCATAAATTTATTTAGCCAGTTCCATAGAAACATATCTGATAAATATATCATGATAAAAGACTAAGTCACAAAGTTGCAGAATTTCATAAAATAGTATTAATGTTTCATAGTTTTCATCGGTAGAATTTTATTTTTACCCCCTAATTCACATATTAAGTTTTACTTATTATTTTAATTTTGCCTTTTACGTTTTATCGTCACTTTTTGTATTCAATATTTTTATTCATGTGAAGATACTTTTAGCTCAATTAAAAAAAATGTAATTTAAGACTATGTCTATGCGTATTTATATTAAATAATCGTTATTTTTAGCTTTATGCATCAGTGAAAGAAAAAATGGAAGAAATGCAACAACAAAATATGTCTTGGATTGAAGTTCAATTTTTAAAAATTGCTGTTGATATTCTGTGCCAGTGTCGTCAAACTTTAATGTATACATATGTGTTTGCATATTATTTAAAAAGAAACAACCAGTCTGCAATATTTGAGGTGAGTAGCTCTTGGATTATTTAAATGTAGGTATAACTCATACAAGAACTTGTTTTGAAACAAAATATTTTACTTTTATGATGAATTGAAAGTTATAATAAATGCATATTTCCTATTTATTATTGCATCGGTTTAATCCATTTATATTACTACATTGCTCTTTTGGTTATAAGCGTGCCAAAATTCAATAGGAAATATGCTTCGACAAGAATTGTCACCGCAATTAAAGCCAAGGTGATTTTACTACTTACTAAATTGCAAATGAAGTTGCTTTTATTTCAAGAGTGGTGTCAACACAGTGTCTGGTTACTTTTGATAATATGGTATGTGTGTGTGTTTAAATAGATTAACCAACAATACATATTGGAAAGAAAGATGGATAACTTTGAATTTGAAATAATTTGACTTTTTTGAAATATACTAAAGCCACTTCATAAAATAGCACTACCTGTTGTTTAAAAATAGGAAATACCAATTTGTGCTGCAAAATTAATATGTTTAAACCTAAAGGTACAATTTCTAATAATTCATGGACATTTACATAATCCCATGTATTTGATAAAAACATACATTGGCCAAACATGCCATGCACTTCAATTTTGTGTCAAAGAGAACTTTTTAAATCTAATATGTAACATTGCTGGGCATTGAATCAAAAAATGTTATGAAGCTGAACCTCATATTTAAACCCTTTTCTTTCACCGACGAATGTTTTGAAGTTTTTCTCATCCAATGACACTTAGTATCAGCGCAGGTAATCCTGGAAATGATGAGCTATAATTTTATTTGTCTGAACCCTAATTTGAGGTTGAATTTCCAGAATGAAGGTCTTGGGGGGAATCTTGGCAGACTCAAAACCTGCAACACTTTTGCCATCATCCATAATTATAAAATACACAAATTGAGTTATAATGCAATCATAAACTTGCCACAATATTTTCGTCACTAAAATGCATAATTTGCATATTTAATTTACTATTATCAGAATATACTTATTTAAAATACTGAAAAATACAATGAAAAATCACTTACCCAATAGTTACCTGCCTACTATGGGAAATAGAAAGTTCATGCAAATATATACTGGAAGCAAAAAATATGTCCATTCTTACCATCAGTTCTGAAAGGTAATGCAAAACCAGACTTGAATACGGATCATGAAAACTCCTCAGACATGATATTTAAAAAAAAGGCTTTAACTCATTACAAAGATTGGCAAAATTATTTGTACAAAATTACACATACTACTTAAAACGTAATTAGTAAAGTATAAACTGCATCATAATTAATATTAAAGAAATATTTATACCTTGTTAAATTTAATGCACTTCAATATTTTATGTACTTTCTGAAGAATTGGATATATACTTATAAATATATACCTTTTCATAGATAGTCCATATATGTTGCAAAATGAGAGCCCTGAAAAAATTTATTATCATGCAGCAAATGTAGCACAGCTACTGTTGATGCTCGGTCTCTAAACATGCCCTCTGTTCAGTCTTGAGCTGATTTAGTAGCAATAGATGGCGTCACAAACTGGGATATATATATATATATTTTTTTCCCCTGCATTTTTAAAAGCATTTGGCTTTAGTTTTGGAATGAGTATCAAGGTGCGACCTCGTTCATGGCATAAATCTGAATCCTGTTATGTTAGTTCATTAACTTAAATGGTTTTATATTCGAAGTTTTCACTTCGCTAAATCAAAGAATTTTATTCTATGAATACTTCATTCATGTGAAATTTATTCTCGTGAAATAAATCATCCAGTTTTTCTTTCACGTGTGTTATTTCAAAGTTACTGTGCTTTTCGATATTGGACAATCAATTTGAGTTGGATTTTCAGGTCAACTTACCTATGGATTTGAATTTTCACAAAAAACGAAAGTTACATACAATTTTTTAAATAAAATACAGTCCACTTCAGAACCTTCGAACCAACTAAATTTCTTTAAGTGCCTACATGGGCGTTTTTTTTGGTCCAGTCAACCCGTAGTAGTAGTTTCTTGTGAATAAAAGTGAACATATATTTCTACCATGCCCCACAAAACTTCATCCACATTTAATGAATTCCAGCTGTGGTGCAAAGAATCGAAAAGGCTTGTGCACGATGTCAAAATCGAAATTGAGTAGGAAAATTTTTGTTTGTTAAAGGCTCTAAAAATTAAATTGCAAAATATTGATTCAAATTTGATTGATGCATATACTAATTTGTCTCAAGTGGAAGCAGATAATTTGTACGAGAACTTTACGAAGCACAAGACCTGTTGGTAAGAATACAGGCAGAAGTTGATTTTCTTCTCAATCGAAAATTGTTGAAAAACATTCTCATGTTTCTTTAAATTTACCAAAGTTTAACCTACCTGTCTTTAATGGGAATCCAGACACTTGGTTGGATTTTAAGGAAATCTTTGCAACCTCCATTATTCAAAATAATCAGTTGACAAATTTACAAAAACTGCAGTATCTCCAAAGCTCGGTAGAAGGAGATGCTTCACGATTAATAACGGGCGTTTCTATTCCAGAAGAAAATTTTAGTCAAGCCTGGGAAACATTGATTTCCAGATTTGACAACAAACGAGAATTGGCTTTTATGCAAATTTCAAAAATCTTAAATTTAAAAGTAAACGAAGTTGTCAATGCAAAATCACTATATGATATTTTGGATATCTATAACGAATCATTGAAAAATTTAAATACTTTGGGGTGTGAGAAAAATTCATTTGTTGCTATGATATTGATTTATGTTATACAAAACAAACTTGATGATATATTAAAACAGCAGTGGGAACTTTCTCTTGATAGTAAAAATATTCCCAAATTTGAAACTTTTATTCAATTCATTGAAAAACATGCACATAGCCTGCAAGGAATCATTGTTAAGGAATCTTAAACCAAGGAAGTTTTGAAAGATTTGAAGAAACGTTTTGAAGAATTAAACACCTAAGAAACCTGCCTGTGAAATAATTTTCTCTACTTGCACACACCAGTTATATTTTAGTGGGATATTTCCTCTCTCTTGAAGAAGCCACACAGATGAGTGCATCATAAGCATTACTATTGTATCTATAATTGAGAATTTCAAGAAGGTTAATCCAAATTTTAATCGCTGCCTTGAGAACATTTATTGCCTGTAGATTTTTCCCACATTCCAGTCTGAACAAAAAAATTGGTGTTGATCTGTCAAGAGACAGGTGTTTTTTTTTTATAAAATAAGATCGTGTTTTCTTAAGGATCTGTAAATATTTAAGAGTCCAAATTGGAAATGCAAATATCAGAACTGATGTGACAACACCATCAAAGACTTTAAAAGCAGCATGCATGCTATTGATTCTTGATCTTTTCAAAACTGTCCAAACCCTATTTAGTGTCATCGTTGCTCTACAACAGAGGTTCCCAAACTGTGCTCTGCAGAACCTCAAGGGTTTCATGGTGCTTCTCCAAGGGTTTGCAGAAGCATTGAAAATGAAAGGACACTTTCAGAAAAAATAATCCACTTATCCAGTAAAAAATAAGTGGATGAGCCTAATTTTTAGAAAATTATTTTTCCTCACATTATGATTTTACTACATAATTTAATAATTATAATTTACTACATAAATTAATATCATATTTTAAGCATATTAAAAAATCACCCAATGGCCCCGGAAGTAACACTGAAATAGTATAACTCGGTGATGAGTCTCCATTTGCCATTACTTTGAAAAAAAAAAACCTACCCGACATCAACTGGTTATGAATTCCTCATAGACATTACATCAAACAGCACTTTGCAAATTTCTTCCTAAATTAAGTCATGTTCGGAATTTTGATTTATTTTAAAAAACAAATTTAAACCACTAGCCTATAAAGCAGTTCTTCTTCCATTTGCCACAAATTACTTATATGTACCCAGATTTTCTGCATATGCAGCAACTAAAAACAAATACAGAAGCTGCCTCGATGCTAAACCTGACCTTCATTTGCAGCTCTCCTCAATAAAGCCAGCATTGAAGAACTATGTAAAATTAAACATCCCCATTCCTCTTGTTAGTTACTACATTTTGTAATTATTACTGACTTGCATATTGGCCCTACCTTAAAACACATTAAAAGTGAAAAAGAGTCAGGGCTCTGCAATTAAATTTTTTCTTAAAAAGGGTTGCACGATGAATTTTTTTTAAAGGGATTTATCGACAAAAAGTTTGGGAACCACTACTCTTGAGGACAAATCTGCTCTCTAGAAAAAACAAACCACCAGAAAAGAAACCCATTTCCTGGATAAAATAACTGAACAAGCAATATTTTGGTAAAAGACTGTCACCTTTTCTAAATCTAACAAGGGAACCACTTTTGTGGAAGCTCGCACTTTGAGACAAGACTTATCACAAATGATAGTCCCTAAGTTCCTTATTAAAAATATGAAATCAGTTTTTTGTGAGTGATATATAATTTTTTTATTAATATTTAAAGTCCAAAAAGCATGCTTTTTAGGTGAAGTTTGCCATTTTTTTAATTTCGCACTATATATAAAGATAATAATTTTTGAACTCAATTCAAATAAGGAGGGTGATTGCATTTAACGGGTAAAATTATATGAAAGATCAGAGCATTTTAAAAAATTATATAAAACTAAGCTTTTTAATAACAATATTCGGCGCATTTGGCTATGGTTTAGAAGAATTGGCGATATCGGCATGAAGTATAAATGTTTCGTCAAAAAAAAATTTCAAACAAAATTGTTCTGAATAAAATCAAAATTGATGTAACACATCAAAATGAAATTTTAAAAATTCATTATTTGGTGTATAACCAATTAAGGACAGAACAGTATCGCCCTATGCTGCAATATCTTTGGTGTAACTGTAATTGCACTCCTAATCAAACTATTCAATTCAAAAATATTGGCGAAATGTCTTTTCGCTTAATTGATACGATTTGAAGTGATAATAAATGCAATTTACATCTTTCTTTAAAATGCAGCCATTGTAAGGTACAATTATGCTTTGAACACTTTTAGGAAAAATATCATTACCATGACTTATGAAGGTGCAAAATGACCATTGTTGTCCTTGCGCCATAAAAATACAATCAACAAACCATAACTTATAAAAATACTTCTGGGTTTTGATATTTTGAGTCATTTTTATAATTTTCTCATATTGAAAGTCTTCGATTGATTTACAACATTCAAACTTTCAGCATCAAATTTACGAGAGTTACGTTGACTCTGCAAAAAATAGTAGACGTTCATTATGATACAATGCTTGTCTCCTCTTTAAAACAAATTATTTGCATGTAAAATTTTGAAATGCCAGCTTCATTAAAACATTTTTCTTTATTAAAAAATTACGTAAAATATTTTGATGTTACGGCCATAAAATTTAGAAGATTTTTTCCTTTTTATTATGCCATTATATTTCCTAAAAATATTGTGGGTGAAGGTTGCAATATGAGCTTAATTATAGAATAATAAATGCTTCATGCCGATATCGCCAATTCTTCAAAACCATAGCCAAACGCGCCAAATATTGGTATTAAAAAGCTTAGTTTTTATACAATTTTTTAAAATACTCTGAATGACCTTTCGTGTAATTTTATAATTTTATTCATTAAATGCAATCACTCTCCGTGTTCAAATCGAATTTTAAAGTTATTATCGTCATATACAGTGCGAATAAAAAATATCAAACTTCACTTAAAAAGTGCGATTTTTGGACTTTGAATATTAATGAAAAAAAATTTTATATGCTATTCACAAAAAACTGATTTCATATTCTTAATAAGGAGTTTAGGGACTATCGTTTGTGATAAGTCTTGTCTCAAAGTACGAGCTTCCACAAAAGTGGTTCCCTTGTAAGTATTTTTGTTTTACTTAAATTTATCCTTAACAGTTTTTGTGTGAAGTTATTTAAAATAATGATTTTGCATTGTGGAAATTAGACACTGAATCCTCAAAAATTACCAAGTCGTCAGTTTACGATAACATATGTAGATCTTCCCCTCTTTCCACAGGGATACCACAAACTCCAGACTCCATGAAAGTTCTTTCAAGGTTCGAAATGTAATGGCTAAAAAATGAAGGGCAAAGCAGCTGATTCTGGAAGACCCCTCTATTCATAGGCTATGCTTCAGAGGATCTGATGTTTATTCTGACACAGAATCAAAAGCCTGAGAAAATTTTGCAGACAATGCAAAAAGTTTGTCTTTGTGGATGAAAAAAGTTCGTTTTATTCGTTGGTGTCCTGTGCTGTCAAATTTTCATCCACAAGTGATACATTGGAAAATAAACTTCACTACATTCAGAAAATTGTCTCAAACCGTGGCTACAGTCTATCAATTATCGATCATATCTTAAAGAAACTCACTAAACCAAAACCTACTTCCTTCTTCTCACTTCATCGATTCCCCAACATCTAAGGACACTATCTGCATCCCTTATATTCCTAAAATTTCTACCAAGATCGCTTCTTTGCTTCATAAATTCAATGTTCATGTTTTCTTTATTCCAGT
The DNA here is from genome assembly GCA_006491805.2 of Dysdera silvatica. NCBI lineage: Eukaryota > Metazoa > Arthropoda > Arachnida > Araneae > Dysderidae > Dysdera > Dysdera silvatica. The sequence continues at coordinate 305,534,414 of QLNU02015360.1, read as the reverse complement.
TAACAAAATAAACCTTCCCACTTTAAAAGACCCCGTCCCAGATTCTGACAGCTGCGGCATATATTCCATTCCGTGCCAGTGTGGCCAAATTTATTCGGCCAAACATGAAGAGCACTTCGGATAAGAGTGAAAGAACATGAAGCATATATCAGAAAACAAGAATTTGAATCGGCTTTGCCAAAACGCTCATGGGAATTTGAACAATGAATTTTTATTTTCCAATGCACACATAAAAAAGGCCTGCTCAATACTTGATCTTAATTTTTTTTAAAGCATTTTACATCTTATCTAACTTAAATATTACAGTCACCAGCCAACTCCTAAATAATAATGTCTCACCTACTTGGAAAAACCCTTGATCTTATAGCTAGCGTGACACCTCCAATACACCAGACTTTTGACTAACCAAACAAGTTTCCAAACTGAACTTTGACAACTCCGATCAATGTCACAGTTATAGTTAATAAATTTGACACCCATGTTTTAAGCTCATGCTAGAGCTTTTTCGATACAGGAGAAAGAGAGACATCGTCCCTGTCCTAGAGTCGAACCATAGTTACCCCCCCGCCCGGAGTTCCTTAAGTACTAAACCAACGAGGACAAGAGCAATGCTCTTTCTCCGTATATAAGGATGTAAGATATTATTACCCTTCTCAGGGATAACACAATTGCCAAATAATGGTCAACACACAAAGCCACCGGGGTGAGTTTTTCGTGGGGGATTAAAGCACTCAAGGCTCAACGGAGGGACCCTATTTCGACTCTAGGATGGGGACGATGTCTTTTTTTCTCCTATACCAAAGGAAGTTCTAGTATGAGCTTAAAACATGGTGTCAGATTCATTAACCGTAATAAAAATCCCACACAAGAAAAAAAAAAATCTCGCCCCGGTGGCTTTGTGTGTTGACCATTATTTGTCAATTGTGTTAACCCTGAGAAGGGTAATAATATCTTACAACATCTTATTACAGTTGTAAACAGAAGTGACCATGCTTTGATAATGATAGCCCGTGTGCTATTGATATTGGTATCCGAAACGTTTATTTTTTAAATTAATGTTTCAAGATCAATTAACTGCACCATTAAAATTTGTGCAAATATTTTTTTGTGCAGTACATCGCCTTTATATTTATCTGTTCAAATGTCTATTTTATTTTTTTTCTTTAGCACAATCAAAGAGATCTTGAAAGTGCTACTGAAACCTTATCTGAATATTTAGAAAGAGATATTACTCAAGAAAATTTACTTGATATAAAACAAAAAGTACAAGACAAGTACAGGTAATTATTTTTCTTACAACTGAATTATTAGCTTTAAACTATATTAGAGGTGCAAGCAGTATTTAGAGGAATGATTATGCATAGAGCACTGAGTATATTAGCATGAAAATACCAGAAATAATATGTATGTTTAAAAAGGGAATTCATTGTAATTACACTTGAAGGCCCTGTTAAATTATTAGTTCCATCTTAAATGACCCATTCAAGCCTTAAAATTCAAAATTTGCACCACATCAATAATTTTCAGCTCTTATTTTCTGGAGCTGTCAAATACAAGTTACAGATTGACTGAATACATGAACATTTATAGTCTTTTCTAGTTTGCATAATGTTAATTATAATTTTGTTTGACTTTTAACTGTTATACAAATAACAGAGGTTTAGTTTTTACTTCCAAGTAAAAGCAACAGTCATATCATGCTGTAACTATTGTTTTTTACATCACATTGCCTGCTGTAAGCTGGAAAAAGTTAACTGGATGTGTGATTAGGAAATACACCATAGTCGATGACATACGAAATTCAACCTATGAATTTTTATTGTATTTGACTTCATAATCATACTGAAGATTATTCTAAACAACGTTCAATAAATTGGTTGTTTTGCAGGACCAAATGCTGATGTCACTAGATGGCATTTTCTACAGCAGAAAACAATTGATCTGTCGTGATGTTTGTTACACTTATTGTGTAATTATTTTTCAAATCTGCTATGTGATTAACATTGTCCCGATACGCAAAGTTTTCAAAGTAACCCCAAAGGTAAAAGTCGCAGGAATTGAGGTCTAGTGAACAAGATGGCCATTTCATTGTGTTTAAATGATTAATGATTCTATCTTCTGTGAAATCTTGCAGCAACTGATAAATAGAACATCAATGTTAAGGGGTACTCTTACCTAAAAGTTAATATCCTTAGTTAGACACCCTCTTTGATGCAGCTGCAGGATGTTGAAACTATCCAATGTGCTTTTATAATGGGTTGAGCTTACTGGTAGGTCATATAGGGACTGTAGAGCTCCTCTTTTTCCCTATTTTTCTACTTCTCCCCCACATCCACATGGTCAAAACCCAATAGTATTTGTCCCCCACCCCCAAATGTTTTCCTCACCTCTGCTCGCTTTATCGTTCAAAGTCATGTTCTTACTGTATTCTTTGTTTTCAAAACAGTGTTGTGACAAAGAACGATGAGCAAAGCATTATTTATTGATACAACAGATAACTGGATTGTCCTCATTCACACTCCTTCCCGTCATCACAACTTTATTTCCCTGTCCTTTTCTTTTTTTCTTCTTTTGAACAGTAATCACTTGGACTAATCAATAATGAATTTTCAGGTATTCAGCTGTGTAAGAACCGTTACGCATGTTGATTGAAGCTGGGGCATCATCAGAAGAGTGTTAGTCGTACCTGTAGAATAAGATGAGTTGCAGAAACAGTAATACGTTGACTATTATTATGAAATTTCGAACGATAAAGTTCGTAACAGAAGAGGCTAAATCGAAAATAAAACTGACCTTCACGCTGCGAAATTTGAAATGTCAGTTTTGCCTTTTCATTTATTTTTCTGTTTTGACTCTATATTCATCTCAGCCTGCACACTAATTCAACGTGATGTATACTGTTTCCGCAACTTACGTATATTCTACAATTTTCCTAAAAAGTTTAATTAGAACTCTTCTGATGATGATTCTATAGCCTGAATCAAACGGAAGTTTTGAAGCAATAAATAACCGTTTTGCTATACAGCTGACTACCTGAAAATTCGTTGTTGATTATTATAATGCGCTGTGAAAGTCTACGTGAAACAAATCACTTGGATTCCCTACTATGCAAATTTGCAACTTCGATCAAAAGTCTGATTTCTGGCACCATGCAAATTCCAATCAAATGGTGCTAGCATTACTAATGCCATGTGGTGTTTATGCTTCCAAACACATTCTATTTTTTGACAAATAATTATACTATGGAAAACTTGTTTGTTGCAGATTGGTAAATAAGGCGTAGAAGCCCCATAAAGGGGCTTCCGTGTGCAATAATTAGTGGCATCAAATAACTAACGCCAGTTAGATGGCATATGGAAAAGGGTCTATTCAATTGGCGCCAGAATTCAATGCAGCAGTCAAAGAAGTGGATAGACTTTTCTTTTTTTTAAATAATGAATATCGTTTCACGTAAGGTTTTAACTTTTTTTTTTTCAAATAATATTGCACTTATTTCTTTTTCCACTATAAAAAAGTGGTAAACATTTTAGTAAGCATTACCTCTAAACGAATATTGGTGGTTCCAGGCTTAAAGCTCTTTACAGGAGGGCCTTAGAATTCGTTAATGTTTTGATGTATTTTATTAGTATTTTTAAAAATATATTATTAAATAACTGCAGTATAGGCTTAAAATGCTTTAATGAAATTAATTAATTCTCAGTACTCTGCACTCTTCCATAAAACCTAGAAGACGTGTAACAACATATATGGAATATATAATTAATGTGAACAAGTCATTTTTAGCAATGAAATCAAACTAATCTATTTAACATTAATGAATAAATTTCTTAACATAAGTGTTGTATTGAAAATTTGTGTAAGGGTATACTAAAATGTATAATTATCCTTCTGCTTACTATAAACTAGATGAAGACATCAACCTTTGTTAAGAACATGACATACACAAGCAAAGAAAAATTTTCATTGTGTACAAAAAAACTTAAGAATTATAAACAAAATGCTACAGTGATTTATTTTGAGAAAAAATAAAATCAAAAATATTTCTTTGGGAAGGAATAGGCTGATTATATTTTCAGGGGGACCACATCCCCTCCCTGGCCCCAGTCTGGCTATGGCCCTGATTCCAGCAAATATTTGATTATTGGAAAAGTAGGAGGGGGGGGGAATACACAGTTACATATGTACTTAAATGTCCTAGTACAATAAATAGTATTGATTTCATACATAGTAAACATGAAATAACATTAACTTCATACATA
>QLNU02015360.1:305518518-305530055 GCA_006491805.2 Dysdera silvatica | reverse complement strand
GCATGGGTGCCCATATGAGTACTTCTGGGGGATAGTGGGAGGGGGGGCAGAGAAATATTATTACCTCCTTCTCAAGGCTGTCAAACATTTTAGTGAATGTACAAGATACTAAAATGCTACAAAAATAATTGATACTGCTTGACAATTAGTAATGAGCTAAAAAGTACCTTATTTTAAAATGTGACTGTAAAACTTTTGAAAATAAATGCATAGCAGAATCGTAAGGGACCAAATTTGAATGGTTTTGAATGTTAGCAGGAAGAAAATAAACTTTTATTTCCTGTTCTTACCAGTTCTTTTCAGATCAAGAGATGGTGCATTATCCAGCAACAGTATGGCACCTAGAGGCAAGTTTTTGTACTTCAGATAATTTTCAACCCAGGAACAACTGGTTAAAAAAGAGGTTCAGTCTATCCATGCTGGATTTTAGATTTCGATAATACACTGGTGAAGCATGATGCTAATGATTTTAAATGCTCAGTATTCTGAATTTTCACACGGCAATTTACTACCTTAGTACGCCATACAGATAGCAATAGTCAACTTATCTTTACTATTTCGCCAACTTTTATACAAAATGAGGGCCTTTAATAATTGGTCTAAACCAGTGGTTCTTCAATTGTGGTCCATGGGACTTAACCAGTGTTCCACAAAGGTTTGGAAAAATATTAAAGCATTTATTAATTAATGCTAAGAATAAATTATGAGGGAACGAAAAATTCCTTCCTTAAATGGTGAAAATCAGTGATGAAACACTAGAAATAAATATGTATGATGCAAATTCTGGGCTTTAAACTTTGAGTTAATTCTTAGAGATCTGCAAGGACAACTGATCTCTGAAAGGGGTCTGTGGTCTAAGAAAGTTAAAGAACTGCTGGTCTAAACAGTAAAGTTAATTTTCTTTCCTGTTCGAACTACAACCACAAAGCATTGTCTAAAAGCTCACATTTTGGCTTTTTCAAAGTTTTACGAATTTTCAGCCATTTTTCATCCGCAATCATCATTGTATTAGTTTACAGATTTTTCCTATTTTTTCTCCCGTCTTTAACTGTAGTTACGCCTACTCCTACTTCACGTGCAATATTTTGAAAGAACTCGCCTTTATCTAACCTCTCAAGCATTGTTAATTTTTCCGACCAAGACAGCGTAACGTATCTACGTTTTGTTGTCACCGCCATAACGAAATCATACACATTATGCCTAACATAAACTGAGCCTAAAGCACTAAAAACTAATTTCCAGTGCAGCGATTGCAGCAAACGGGATTTACATGACTTGTTTAACAAAGCCGGGTGACGGTGCCCTGCAGACTATGGCATAAATCGCTCGCTGAAATAGCAGCATGGTCAGACCATCAGAGGTCGGATTACCGGGGTTCTACTGTACTTGGAGATTTTTTTTTTTTGTTACTGTTCTGGAAAAGTCAGGAAAGTTTGAAACAAAATTTAGGTGGACACCCTGGTTAAAGAATAAGCATAAAAGATTTTTATGGGTTATAATGTGGGTTTTTTAGAATTAAGTTACGGGTAGGAAGGGTGGGAAAAAAGAAGGTTTATAGGGTTTGAGAAAGTAAGGAAAGACCAAATTGGCCCTTTATAAGTAGTCAGAATAGTATCATTTACTACTGGCTATCAATGTTTTCAAGGTGATCATGTCAATTTTTATGTAAAATGTTAGTGATTAAAAGGTCACTGAAATAAAATTAAATATTCTACAGTTTTTTTTCACAGTAGTGTACTATGAACCGTAAGTATTTAAACACAAATCATGGATAAGGCAAATGATAAGTCCATATAAGTAAAATTTGATATTGGTCTTGAACATATCAATGAAGTTCAATGCTCTTTAGCTCTTGGCTGTTTACTGAAGAGTTTGTATGTCATTTGAAATATTTAAAGGACATAGAGATGTTTATCTATTATTGTTAATGGATAAATATCAGTTTGATATTCATGAAATTGTACATGTTAGGTTTCTTGTTCATGGGAGATTATATGCATAGCTGGCTTGCTGCTACTCAGTATGTTGCTCCATTAATGGCAAATTTTGATACCAGTCTGAACAATGAATCAACTGTGCAATATTTTGACAATGGTATGTTTCAATTTCTGTTTATTAATAAATGTGTAGAAATCTTAGTGTGGTATGTTTTGTTCCTTTAAAGTAACTTTTTATTTAATGGTAAATTGATAGTTATTTGAAATGAGCATATGTTTGTAGTGGTAGAAGTAATTTTTAAATAAAATAACACACATGTGGGATTTCAGCTTTAAACTAAAGCACTCTCTAGATAAATGTTCTTTAATGAACCAAACTCAAAGTTACACTATCACATTATGATCATGAACGCACATTATATTCAAGTCCTTACAGTAATGCTAGTCACTCACCGTGGTAATTAATGTCTGTCACATCTTTTTGTCCATTTTGAGTGTGTGTTGTTGCACTCTGTCTAATCTATACTGCTGTGTTGCCTCTTTCTGCGGATGTGTTACACTTCCTAAAAACAGTTTTTATACTCAACAGCTATCATCATGGTGCCTTAAGTTAACTATGGAGAAAAGCATATAGACCCCACCACCACACAAATGCTTGACAAGGATTGCTAATAGTTAACTGCTTTTCAGTGATTGTTCTCATCTTGTTTGGCACATAATGACTCTTGTGCCATAAAAAACACAATCAACCAACCAATGATTGTGGTTACAGCATTTGTATACATTGAACTAGACTTAACGCCCATTAAGTTTGGTTGTATGTGAATGTATCATGGTTTGAAGGTTGTATTGTCATTACATCAAACCCATATTTATCCACTCTGTAGGACGGAGTAATCAAGGTAAATTTTGCCATTGTGTTCTACCTAAACTGTTTGTAACTTTTTTCCAATCATGTATGGCATTCTTCACTGAGAAGTTTCTTAAACAAAAGTAAAGTATGATAAATTCTCCTTTAAGAATAATATAGAGTAATGCCTCTTTTTAGATGTAAATAACCAATGTGTTGAGTGGGTCATGCTTTAAAGGATAACTCTTACACATCTGCATGCATGCTTTTCTTCTGTCATGATTGAAATTTGTGTTTAATAATGCATGTTTAAAAGGCTGAAGGTAACCGTACTGCAATAAAAACATGACCTTGATCTTCTTAATCTCAGTTCTTAAGAAAATAAACTTTCAGCATATAATACATTGAAGACTTTGCCTTACAAATAACTATGCGAAAATTAAAAATAAAATAAGTTTCTAAAAAATTAGCACAAACACTGTGTAAATGATTTCACTATTCATATTTTCTGGAAATGCTCCAAATATTCAGAGAATAAATTAACTAAAAGTAATGTATTGCAGTAGTATTACTTTCTGGTAAATATTTAAATGGCTCATCATCAGAGAGAAAATTTTATATCTTATAAAAATATTTATCACTAGAACAATTTTATTCAAGTGAGCAAAACAATCTAAACAAATAATAGCTGTATATTTGTTCTTGCTCATTAGTGAAATGTAAAATTCTACTTTGTTCTCTGAATCATATTTATGTCACATGACCCATACATAAAAAAATTGCTTTGAGGATGCACAGTGCAAACGTGATTCACATTTCAAAAATCTGTTTTGGAAAACAAAATTGTTTGCAAATCACCATATGATAATTTTGTTACTTTTGGATATAGCAGTGAATGCTTCCAAGTGTTTTTTTTCCTTTTATATATAGTCTGTCTTAAAAGATTTTGTGGGATAGATGTCAAAACAGTAACTGCATTAAATTGAAAGTTTGCATGAATAAGTATGATAAAGATTCACATACGTAAATAAACTTTAAATCGTTTTTGATACAAAAATTAAAATAAAGTTATGAAATCTAGGTGTCTCAAAAGTATATGGACAGTAACATAAAATTGGTTTAAAGGCAAGAAAGTAAAAAATTTGAATATTTTAGTTTAGACTATCTGATGTAACCATTAAGGCGCTATAAATGGTAGTGGAGAAGTAATCCTGTGTTCAAGCATCAGAATGCCACGTAACCAGGGTTTAAGCAGCAGTCACATTTTTTGCAAAATGTGACGAGTTCCTTGAAAATGTGAAAAAAAACAAAACATATATGTTGCCCATTGCGAAAACTGCATTTTTAACCACAGTTTTTTCTCTGAAAACAGTATGACCCCATTCCAGAATATCCATTTTGCACTTCAAGGATCTTTTCTTCTTTTTTGTTTCCTCTTCAAAATTCTTAACAGCACCTGTTTGAACACCCCTATCCTCTTATTTATTACTCAAGAGGCGGTTGGAGTTAAGGTGGGGGATGAGTTGACCATGCCAGGCACACAGAAATGCTCCCTTGCGTAATTGTCTTCATTCAACGACCCCATCCCATTGAAAGTGGGGTTGTCCCTTTCTTGGCTAACCCACAACTATCGATGTCACCCCCTCCATCTCCCCCCCCATGGCTGCAAATACATCCAATAGAATGGCCTGGATGGAAAACAATACTATAAAGGATGGGTAAAAATATTTTAAGATATTCTTCTGTGGAGGGTCATTTCAATATTTTTCAGATTGATCAGAGTACTTGTGGTTACTTCATTATTGGTTTAACTCTTTAAGCCTCAGGCATGGGAAAATGTGATGCTGTCTCTCTCGACAAACGGCCCAGTTTTGAAATGGACTGACCCAAGAATTTTCTACCCCCTTTCGTCTACTGCCCTTTATTTTTATGAATGGCAGACTGCGCTTTCACCTTTTTGCGATAAAATTGAGTTAACAACATGAGGACTGAAGACAATTTCTTTGCAAAGGATTCCATTACGAAGGTGTTTTTTGCTAAACTGGTTTGGGGTAAACAGATTTGGCGAAAATGCGCCATTACTTAATTTTAAGTTCATGTGCAATAACTTATTATTGAGCCTTCATAGAAAATTAGAGCAGTAAACAATTTATATAAATCTTTAAATTTTATTATTTTCAGTGTTTTCCAAAGTGTACACCAACCCCCGGATCCCAAAAGAGTAATTTTTCAAAACCAAACGTCGACGAGTTAAATGATGGATAAAGTCCGTTCTTGGACGGGGGGTGGCTGGACGGTAAGAATCAGCTAATTTCTATCAGGATGAATTGATGAACATATATATATATATCATATTCAACCATTATCTATCCACTGCTGGATGAAGGTCTCTCCAAATGCTTTCCACACAAGTCTATCCTGAGCAATTCGCTTCCACGTCACCCCAACCTGTTTTCTTATTTCATCCACCCATCTAGTTTGAGGACGTTTTCTAGGTCTTCGGTGGTCTCTTGGAATCCAGTTCAGAATTTCTGTTGTCCATCGTTGATCAGTTCTTCTTGCAATATGCCCAGCCCATCGCCATTTCAGCCCTTTTACTTTAACAATGATGTCCTCTACTCTAGTTTGCTCTCTCACCCAAGTGTTTCTTTTTCGATCTCTCCTAGTTATTCCAAGCATGCACCTCTCCATGCTCCTTTGCGTTGTCTGTAACTTTCGTATTGCTCCAACTGTTAGACTCCATGTCTCTGATCCATAAGAAAGGACTGGCAATATACACTGGTTGAAAACCTTTCTTTTTAGGCATAAAGGCAATTTCCCCTTCAGGATAAAACTGTTTCTTCCAAATGCACTCCAGCCAAGTTTAATACGTCTGTTGAGTTCTTTCATAATGTTGCCATCCATTGAAATCAGCTGGCCAAGGTAAATATATGAATCAGCAATTTCTAGCTCAATGTTGTCAACTTGTATTTTTGTTTCCTCTACGAAATTATTGAACATGATCTTAGTTTTTTGTAGGTTCATCTTGAGTCCAACTTCTTTACTTCTAGTTGAGAGCTCCTGTACCATGTCTTGGAGTTCTAATGGGTTCGTTGAAAAAATAACAATGTCATCAGCAAACCGCAAATGATTTAAATATTCACCATTTATTTTTATTCCCTTGTTATTCCAATTTATCTGCTGAAAAATCATCTGTAAAGCTGAAGTAAAAAGTTTTGGAGAAATGGTATCTCCCTGCCTCACACCTTTACCAATTTTGATAGTTTTGGTATCTTTATGTAACCGAAATTTTGCACTTGCATTTTTATACACACGTTTCACCATGTCAATGTACACATCCTCAATGTCTGTTGATCTTAAAGAGTTGATGACTGCTGATGTTTTAATAGAGTCAAAGGCCTTCTCATAGTCAATAAATGCCACACACAATGGAAGTTCATATTCATGTGTTCTTTCAATTAATTCTCTTAATACTTGAATATGGTCCACTGTACTGAATCCACTTCGAAATCCAGCTTGTTCTCTTGGTTGAGCTGCATCTAATTTTTTCTGCAGGCGATGTGTTAGCACTTTTGTGAAGATTTTATAAATAGCAGATGTGAAAGCTAAATTGGTGCAGTGTTTTCAAATCTCTATCACCTTTTGCTTCAAGAATTACTGTTGCCGGAATCTCATTGGTTTGACTCTTCCTGCCTAGTAAACATTTGGTAAAGAATTTTGCAAGTATGTCTTCTACATATTCTCCAGCTTCTTTTAGGATATCTAATGTAATACCATCATCACCAGGGGCTCTTCCTTTCTTCATACTTTTTATTGCAAATGAAACTTCTTCTTTTAAGATTTTAGGAGCTGTTCCTTCGACTATTTCAATGTCTTCGTTTAATCCACTGTTACTTTCGTATAGATTTTTGTAGAATTCTTCAACTCTTCTAAGTATTTCTTCCCTATTTCTTGTTACGGTGCCATCCTCTCCTTTTAATGCAATGATGTGTTTCTTCCCAATAGACAAACTCCCTTTAACAACCCTAAGGCTCTTGTTATTTTCAATGGCTTTCCTTACTAGCTCACAGTTGAATTTTCTTATGTCTTCTTTCATGCTTTTGCGCAGAGTTTTACAAAGTTCTATGTACTCAATCCTGGAACTGGTATTTTGATTGTCCACCTTCATATCTCTTCGCCTTTTCATGAGCTGTTTCGTCTTCTCAGATAATTTGCTATTGTGCTTTTTACAGGTTACACCACCAATTTCCCCAGCAGTTTCAACTATTGTCTTAACAATGTTTTCATTTGCTTCTGAGATATCACTTTCATCAATAAGTCCTTCAAGTGCCAAGCATTTAGCAGATGCCTGTTCAGTAGATCCACCCTCTGCCTTGTGTTCTAATAGGCTTCTATGCGTTCCTAATTTTAGTATTTAGAAACCTTTTCATCTCACCATTCTTATTTTCTTCTTCGCATTCAACCTCTTCGTCGGTATGGCTTGATGTTGGTGCATATACCTGTACTATTTGAAGTTGGTATCGCTGGGTTAGTTGAACAACAAGCCTCGCTGCTCGATCTGACGTGCTTTCGACTTCAAGAAGGTAGTCTTTAATTCTTTTGTTGATTAAGAAGCCAACACCACTTGTTCTTCCAGTTTCCGTTCCTCTATAATAAAACAAATGTCCACTTTTAAGTTCCACCAACTCTTCACCTTTTCTTCTAACTTCACTGAGTCCTACAATGTCCCATTTGATCTTGTCTAGTTCCTCTTCCAATTCCTGAAGTTTTGCTTCAAACAAGAGATAAATCTAAGCGTAACCAAAGTCCAATAACAAAGCGGCCGCTTGGCCATTCCAGTGATTCTTAGCACCCCCTGCTTTCATGCCACACTGACCGCTGCCTTGATCAGGAGCACTCCAGCACCTGGAGACTAGGGGCCATGGTTTCTGGTGTGTCAACATAATGGAGGAATTAGCTATAATTTCACCACGCTGGCTAAACGGGTTGGTGAATTAGCCCTCCCCTTCCGCCTTTCTATCCGTGTAGCAAATATTAATTTGCCACATAAATAGAAAGCTCAGCCTGCACCACTTGAAGGCGGGGTAGGACACTAGGTTACTGGCCTGGCCGGTTCCACACATCGTCACATACGTTCAGCGTGTGGGTCTCCTTCCAGTTAGATACCAGCAACCCTTTTGCAGGCCATATATATATATATATATATATATGCAATTTGTGAACAATATATAATGGAAATCGCTTAAATTTTCGTTTTAAAAATCGTTTAAATTTGTTAACAATGTACAATGGAAATCGTTTAAATTTGTTAACAATGTACAATGGAAATCGCTTAAAACAACACTGGTTATAACGACCAAGCCTGCTACAGTAAAACATTCCAACAACGATATCCGATATAATGATAAATCCCTCTACAACTATAATTTTTCTCGGTCCGTATAATAGTGTTATAGAGAGGTTTTACTGTATAATGAACCCTCCCTGTAAAAATTACTCTTTTATCATTGCTTATCCTAAAGTGTATAGGAAGAAGGGGGGTTACTGTAAGAAACATATTTTAAGGTTAAAAATTGACACTGAAACAAAGTTATTAAAAAAAGAGCAAAGTTTTTTGATAAGATATTAAATAACCATCGCTGTTTTGCAATGGATGCAATTTTTTCCTTGCATTTTACATTAATTCACCACATTTTGCATAAAACGTGACCGCAGCTTAATCCTTTTAACACTTTCGATTTCCAAATACAAATAACGCTAGAGATTCTACTCGGCCAGAAATTATAATGGACTTGTCTGTTTTTTTCTCCTCACCTGACCCTCTATCATGCATAAATAAGTTGCTAACTGTTCACACCGTAAGGATGAATGTCAACTGAGTTTTGAATGGTGAGTTTTTTGTAATGAGGCTTTCGATCTATTTCAAGCATTAATAAAAGTAAATGCTTTCTGCCCTCCTCCCACTCCTACTTTGATCGTTTCAAAGCTTTCTGACTTGGGAGACAGACACTATGTGTTTCCTTTCTTTTATTTAACTTGTTTATCCACTACAAACTTTCGTTGATGCACACAATCTGTCTACACACCCCACCTTTCTATTCCTAGGCTCCCATCTCTTCCTATTCAGAGACAAAATCATTCATGCACTCCAGACCACAATCCCATGTACGCTAGAGGGCATCTCCTGATTCTTACATACCACATTACGGCCGTACGGCTGCTTAAAAACGTGAAAGGATAGCAACTTTTTGTCCGTTTCTGCTACTTAAAAATGTTAACAAGTTAAACCAGTACTAAAGTAACCGCAAGTACCATGAGCAATCTAGGAAATCCTGAAATGACACTCCACAGTAGAATATTTTTAAATTATTTTGACCCTTTCTTCATAGAATTGTTAGTTTCCAACCCAGGCCATTCTTTTGAGTGTATGTATTTTTAGCCATGGGGGAAGATGGGGATGAGGTGACATCGATAGCCCGTAGTGGTGGGTTGGCCAAGAAAGGGGTAACCTCTCTTTCAAGGGGATAGGGTCCTTGAATGAAGACAACTGTGTGCCTGGCATGGTCAACTCTTCCCCTAACTGTAGGTCCCCCTTTGAGTAATAAGTAAGAGGATGGGGTATTCATGCAGGTGCTGTTAAGAATTTTGAAGAGGAAACAAAAAGGAAAAAGAAAAGATCGCTGAAGTGCATAACGGATATTCTGGAATCGAGAAATCCTGTTTTCAGAGAATAAACTGTGGTTAAAAATGCCTGTCGCATTTTTGCGATGGGCATTTCTTTTTTTTTTTCCGAGCAACTCGTCGCATTTTCTGAAAAATGTGACTGAAACTTAAGCTCTGGCAATTATATATAAAAGTCGCCAACCCAATGTGTTTAACCTGCAACTATAGTCTGTTAAAATTATCAATGAGAAGTTCGCTCTCTGATCTTATAAAGTGCACTTTGTTCGTATTAAGCAGAGGAAATTTTTCAAGTGACATTGATTATCAGTTTGTTGCAAATGGCTCATAAAGATCGCACTGCTCACTGTAGTCCGGGGTTTGGTTCCCTAGGCCTTAAGAGGTTCGGATTCCTCGGAAAACAGTAGGTCCCGGCGCAGCATGACCACTGTAGTCTTTGAGCCGTAAAACCACAAGCAAGCTCTTTGTTGCAAATGGTATTTCGTCTTAACCATGTTTGTGTTAAAGGAAAAAATAACCTGGGGATTCCTATTTAATTTGATGGAACTTCAGAAAACGATTTGTATTAAAAGTAATTTGACCTGAGTGTGTTTAACGACGTTCAACTATATTTCAAAGAAAATGATACTCAACAAATCTGGTATTTACCAAATATTATCAAAAGCTGATAATGCAGCTGTAAAACAGCTCTCTAGATGACCTAAGGTGACCATTGCTCAAGAGGATAAGTCAATTTTACATTTAGTTTCACACCAAGAACTATCTTTAAGCTAAATTTCATGTAGCTTAGCAAGCTCAGTGTTGAAAGACACTGTTCATCCTCGCTTACAATCAAATGAACGACGTGTGTTGCATCATTTATCATAAACGTCTGCTAAAGCAAAATCTTAATAAGCATAATCAACTGTCGTGGGCTAAAGCACACATACATTGGAAGGATGAATAAATCAATATTATATGTAGTGATGAAAAAATTCAACCTGAATGGTCCCTATAACTGTGCATGATTTAAGACACCAGCCCCACACTTTTTACAGCGGGCAGCAAGAAAGCGGCTCCGTGATGGTGTGAAGTGCATTTGGTTTTAATGGTATGACAGATATTGCTTTTCTATAGGTTAGCCAAACTTCAGATGACTATCAGCACACTCTTGAAAGCATCTTACTACCAGTTTTGAAATCAATTAAAGGAGATAGTATTTCAACAAGACAATGCTCCAATACATAGATTCAAGTCTACTTATACAGGGTTCATACAGACCTTAAAGATTCTTAAAAGTCCTTAATTTTTTAGGAAACAATTTTTGGTCCTTAAAAGTCCTTATTTTTGCCCAAAATCTGCAAAAAGTCCTTAAATTTTTTAATTTAATTCTTTCTCCCCTCCCCCAACATTTCTCCGAAGTATGTTTTAGCTTCAATATTTATTACTTTCTTCTCACAATGTGAATCAACATAAAGAAGGAGCACAAAACTTTACACCATGCGGGTTGTAATATGCCTTTCACGAACAATAGGAACATGCATAGAGGAGAACCCCTTCTGGGATTATGCATAGAGAACTCCCCCACTTGGAACTTGCTGCAGTATTTCTTTAGAAAAGAATGACCAATACATCTCACACCTCTTCTAAACCCAGATTTAAAGTGTGAAACTCCTTAGGCACAGTTTGAGTGCCTTAAGCACAGTTTGAGTGCCTTAAGCACAGTTTGAGTGCCTTAAGCACTCTAGGTACTGCAGCCTTTTCCCCTGTATATTTCATAATTAGATATCTGTTAAGAGAAGTTTTGCATTACTTTGTATGCGTCTAGTGTTTGTCCCAGCCATTTTTAGAAGGACAGTTCAACCTATCTGATCTTCATAGTTAAGCTAGTTACCTACCCTTGAAAATATTTTGTGATGGAAAATCACAGTTGGGGGGGGGCATTTATGATTACCTTATATTCAATATTGTAAAATGCCCGTATTTTTATGAATGAATATATTTTATTTGATGGCGAAATTTTTATTTTCCTGTTCGGGGAAGGCAGTTGTTTTTCACGGAATTTTTCATAATAATTTAATACTAAGGCA
>QLNU02015360.1:305491083-305501969 GCA_006491805.2 Dysdera silvatica | reverse complement strand
AAAAAAAAAAAAAAGAACACCCACTGCCTAACTGCTCACCGTAGTCTGAGGGTTAGTTCCCTAGGTCATAAGAGGTTGGAATTCCTTGGAAAAACTACAGGTCCCAGCCCAGCCCAGCTTGAATCATGCTGTCCTTGTACTATAAAACTCAAATTTTTTTAAAACAATAGAAGAGTTAATTTCTTGATACTTAATTTTCCAATGGCACCTGCCATTATAATAAATATTAAACCAACTAATGAGAATATAAACAAGGTGGTCCAAAAGAAACTTTGCTTAAGGGACTCTAGTGAACACAGTTTGTGATTCACTGAGATGAAATTTGAGGCAACAGAGGTGTTCCCTTGATCTTAGCACTCTACCAGAGATTTTAATGCTATACCGTACGTTCAATCTTACCTTGTTTAACGCAAAATAACCCTTGCTATCCTTGCGCCATAAAATACAACCAACCAACCAAAAGATTTTGATGACTGATATATACCTTTTGCTTCAAGTGTGTGTTTTCTCAGGGTCAAATTTAAATCTAGACTTCACTGGAGTGTACATATTGACCCTGTTTGTAATATTGTTCAAAGAAGCCTTAGAATTATTTTCAAAGTTGCTATATTTATGCCCTCCCAGGTAAAGATGGGGTCATTCCACGCCAAATCACCCAAGCTCACAACCAGACCATTTCAGATTTTTATAAAATTTGGCTCATTTGTTCCACTTGCAGAGAAATGAATAAATGCCCACTAATTAGTCCCTATTGCTATTAGTTTCTCAAATACAAAACTTTGAAAGTGGGTCGATATCTCAAATTTTAGCCTTTCTTGTACGAAAAATTTTCTCATAACTTCCATTCTAATTAATGTAGTCTAATAAAAAGTACTTAACGTGGGCTTTCTTATGATACATGAATATATATTTCAAATTTTTATTTTCAAGGTCAATGCATTTGACCTTCGACCTTACATATCTGAAAAAATGGTACTTTGATTTTTTTTTTAAAAATGTTATTCTTTTCTTTATTTTCTGCCATATCTGAGAATGTCATTCTGGGACCGCCAGGGGATATCGAGTAATTAATTTAAACATACTGTGCATGTACCCATTTTCATTCAAAAATTATATAATGCACTTATTTTCTGCCATTATGGGTATTTTAATATTTTTAGAAAATTATATGTTATTCTTCCATTTATTTTCTACAATATCTATGAATCTCATTCTGGGACCGCCATGCAATACTCGAATATTCGAATTAGAAATTACATTTATATACCAAAAATGGCCTTGCATGCACATTTCTTAAAAAAAAAAAATACTTACAGATCTTGGCAAATAGATTTTTGGCTGTAATTAGTCCTAAACATGTTTTGTGAAGAAGAGCTTTAAAATTTTTGTACTGATATTATTTATTGACCCATTTCACATAAGTAGAACATTCTCCGAGGGGAGGGGGGGTATGTAGTAGGATGGACATTTCAATAGAATTTTCTGGAGAACAGGGGAAAGCAAATCTCTGCTTAACTTTATCTGTTGTTTCCACTCACCAACACTTCAACTAAAGCAACTATAGATGTTTCACATCAATCCTTCAGTTAACAGATGGCTGGCCGTGTGGGTTTGGTCATTAAAGTTATTCACTAGTCACATATAAAGAAGGCAGGGGCTTGGTGCTCATACCCTTAGGGAGAAGAGATTAGCAAATAATGCTTAGAGTTCAGATTTTGTAGACTACAGACTTTGATATTCAGTTTTTGGCATTTCAGTTATATGCTTTATTCTGGTGATTTTGAGGGAAATTGTTTAAAAGATGGAGGTTTCTGAGCTGAAAAACATTGGAAAAGCCAGTATGTGTTGTGGCCCATTCAGTGAACCAGGTCATTCAAATGTGAGAACAATTTAAAGAATGTTCTTCCTTGGATAGTAAAAAAAAATTCCATTTTGAGAGGGAGAAATATGATTTGTGATAAATGTCCGAAGAAGCTGCAGTTAATAAAAAGTTCAGAAAGTGAGGATGACGCTCCAGTTGCTATAGCAAGCATAAGTGGAACTTCTAAGAAACACGAGATAGTTGCCAAATGTGGTGATCAGACATCATATACTTCCGATTATAAAGGAGAAACAGCAATATCTCATTTAAATGAAAGCTTGAAAAATATTTAGGAAACACCAATAAAAAAGAAAAGACTTGCTGAAATGAAATACCCAAGAAAGCTTTAAAACAAAAGGTCATGACCATTCCTAATGGTGATTCACCTTCTGATTCAGCTGAATTGGAAATAATTTCTCAGCTAAAAGAAAAATTCAAGAGCACTGAGAACAGAAGTTTATAAGCACAAATTTTAACTGTTTTGCCTAAGAGCTGGTGTGCTAAAAAGAAAAAGAATTTGGAGCCACAGTTATTACATGGTGAAGAAAAAGCTAAGCAACTGGTCAAAGAAAAGGGATTCCTAGCATCTCCCAACCCAATACCTGGGAAGACCATAAGTCAAGAAACAGTAAGCCTTGTGCAAACATTTATAATGGTGATCACATAAGTAGGATAATGCCAGGAAAAAAAGACTTTGTCTCAATGAAGGTTGATGGAGAGAAGACACACATACAGGAAAGACTGGTACTGGTAATGTAAATGAAGCATTTAAGCACTTCGCAGATAAGTACCCAAAACTTAAAATTGGATTTTCCAAATTTGTGGAACTTAGACCAAAAAACTGCATTTTGGCTGATACTAGTGGAACACATGCTATCTGTGTTTGGCATATTAATCAAAATGTTAAATTAATGCTGCTGGGATGCAAATTGAAGGAACTAAGTAAAGAGCAAAATGCTCCTATTGAGTCATACAAGACGTGTATGGCACTATTAACACTTCGTAACCCTGCACAAATGATTTGTTACTTAGGAGGCTGTAAAAATTGCCCTAAACTTAAGGAATTTAGAAAATACACCAAAATGCTTTTTTCATGAAAATAGCATACAAACAATAACATATAAACAGTGGTAAATGTTTATCGCTCAGTTCTCGAAACTTTGTCTGCCAATTATGATGACTTCGTTAAGTCATTTATTGAAAAGCTTCCTGTGCTTCGGAAGCATGCATTTATCGCTAAACAGCAATCTTCTTTCTTTAATGAGAGCAAAAAAAAAAAAAATCTTAAATGTAGTGAGTATGCAATTGCTTCCAATTTCTCAGAAAACCATTCATTCATTCTTCAAGATGAGGCTCAAGGGTTTCATTGGAATAACTCTCAAGCAACCATTCACCCATTTGTGGTATATTACAACAGTGACCACAACATAAAAAATATTTTGTTATAATTTCCGATTGCCATCATCATGATAGAACTGAAGATAGTTTGACCGAACATGCAAATGATTAAAATTTGGTGTCCAATGAATGAATAGCGGGAACTCCAGCGCATCGGAACTGCGCATTCAGCAGGTGTATATAAGGAGCGATTCTCAATATGTGGTCAAAATTTCTGTTGCATTTTGACTGCGGATATCTTACGTCGACTGTAACAATGCCTCGCCGAAAGATTCGTGCTCATTACGAGCATATGTCAGAGTTTGAAAGAGGTCGTGCTATCGGATTGAAAGAGGCTGGTTGGACGAATCGAAGAATCGCTGGACATGTGGGTCGAAGCGATGCGGCGATTGGACGGTGCTGGCAAGAGTGGGTCAACAACGGCAGATGTCAGCGTCGGGATGGCAGTGGTCGACCTAGGGCCACAACAGAACGGGAAGACAGAGCGATTGTCACAGCACCGGATTCGTCGTTATCAACTATCCAACGTGTGGCCCGCACACATGTGTCCAACATGACCCTCTGCAGACGACTGAGAGAGCGGAATTTACGCTCGCGCCGACCGTTACGCCGCTTACCTCTCACGCCTTTACACCGTCAAGTCCGATTACAGTGGTGCCGGGCTCGATCAACTTGGAACTGCGCTGACTGGGGACGTATAGTCTTTAGTGACGAGTCCCGTTTCCAACTGTGTCCTGACGACAACCGCAGACGTGTCTGGAGACGTCCAGGGCAGCGTGGGGATCCTGCCCTTACTATCGCATGCCCACAACAGGGCGTTATGGTCAGGGGGTGCCATCTCCTTTGATAGCCGGACCCCTTTGGTGGTCATTTCTGGCACACTTACAGCACAGCGGTACGTAGACGACATTCTACGACCGGTTGTGTTACCGTTCCTTTTGCGACACCCTGGACTTACGTTTCAACAAGACAATGCCCGGCCGCACACGGCACGTGTTGCTATGAATTGTCTTCAAGCTTGCCCAACACTTCCTTTGCAAGCTAGGTTTTCTGATCTCTCTCCCATAGAGCACATTTGGGACGCTATGGGAAGGCGATTGCAACCATCCCGGAATGTTGACGATTTAGCCCGACAGTTGGAGACAATTTGGCAAGAAATTCCGCAGGACACCATCCGGGATCTTTATCAGTCTATGCCACGCCGGGTGACAGCTTGCATCCAGGCCAGAGGTGGACCAACGCCTTATTGACTTCCTCCCTTTGTAACGGTCAAACTCTGCAATAAATCATTCAATTGTTCTGAAATTTTAATCCTTTCTTTTTCTATGTATGTTCTTCACATCCACCAATTTTTATCGCAATCGGACAACTCCTTCTTGGTGCGTCGATTTTTTTTTGTTATAGAGTATTTGTTTTAAAAAGATAATTTTCAAATTCCGTCCTAACATATCATTGTAAACAAAATTCGCTGTGCTGTATACAAAAGAAAGAAACTGCTCTAGATTTTTTCTTTTTAAGTATGTTTTTGACGAAAAAAATAGGTGAGTTTGTATTGGAACAAAAATATCTGTCATAATAAATTTTATCTTGCAGCTAATAAAATTTTTCAAATGTTTGTGGGAGGGGATGGGGCAACCACACAAACTCCTCCTTACTCTTAATCTAGTATGTAACTACTTATGTATTTTTTAGGGAAAGAAAAATTTGAAATTTACTGCATTATTCTGAAAGAACTCTTTTCAAAAAGCCGTTGTATTACATTTTTTCGAAAGAGAGACTTTGAAATGGTAGGAGGAGTGGGGGGCAGTGATGTTTATGTAGAGAATTTTTCCTCATTTTAGCACTGACTTTTAAAGTATGAACGTCTAGTTATCATTTGATTATTTGGGGGATGGCCGTGAGAGGATTAATCATTAAAAATTTCACTGATCTTACGAGAACATTTTTGGTTCTATTCGATTTACTTTTTATATATAAGCGGGGTATTTGATTACCTGTGTGATTAAGTAGAGCCAACTGTATATAAACTTGTTACTTTAATTGTATTATATATTTTTTGTACTGTGTTTCATTTGAGATTATAATTACTGTTGTAACTTCTGTTATAAATCTTGCATTATAGTGTACTTAGTTTTAAACTTCTCTCTGTTCTTTATATTATACCTTTTTTTTTATCTTTCCTATTTTTCTTACTTTCATGTATAATCACTCCTATTTTTACTATTTTTTAATTGCCTTCTGACCCCCCCCCCTGAATTGCAAAACGTCAATTCGTGCATAATCATCACCATGATATATGCAGTAGAACCTCCTTATAGCAAAGTTCTCTATATATAACGAAATAAATTTTTATATAATAAAATTTTTAACGACCAAAACAGAAAATCGAGTGGTCACGTCAGTGACATCGGGTTTCCTATTACCGTGAGAATACAATATGCACAGTTAAAATCGTCTATTTTTAAATGGTTGAATGTCATTTATGAGAAACAGTCCTTTACTGTAAAGCGGGATTTTAATTGTGGTATCATATTGACCTGCCCTGGTTCATGAATACATCGTTTCCACATAGCGAATTTTCTATATAACGAATTTTTTTTTATGGAACCGTCCATTTCATTATATGGAGGGTCTACTGTGTATGTGTGTGTGAATTGACTTTTTTATTCAAAGGGGGGGAGAGATAATAAACATTTAGAGATGGCACACTTTTAAAATCATGCTACTCTAGTGAGATATAACGATTTTATATAAATAATTAACCTGAAAAAGTTTCCGAAGAATGTGATGATTCTCATTAAAGCAATGCATTTATTAAACATTAAAGAACGATAAAGTGTGTAGTTGCATTGAGGTACATGAATCGTTTTAAATTTAACAGTTTAAAAATAACTTTTAATTTTCTTTTAGAAATCTGCTGTAAAATGCGATTCGTTTTCATCTGATTTAAATCCAGTTGTGCAGCCTTATACAGGTAAAATTACCAAACTGTGTTTAAACTGACCAAACTTAGAATATTATGCATTTGATATTTTTTAAATATATGTTAATGATACTATTTGTATGTGATAAAAAAAAGTATATATATATATATATGAAATTGATTTCATACCTTCATTTCTTAGTTTTGGTGCTCATAACTTACAACACATCTTCGTGCATTGCCAAAAATATGTGTTATAATTTTCAGTTTTCTTGTGGCGTAATGTTCGCACACCTTTTTTTCCTACCTCTTTCATGTGTATTTGACTGTGATTGTAGATGTTATATTTTTAAAGCTTGCTTCATTCACATTTTTAATGTCTGTTTATTACTGTCATTACTAAACTCAGCATGATTTTAACTTCATGTATTTATGAAAAATCTTTTTATTCTATTATGCTTAATAGGTGCATGTATATATTTAATTACTTTCAAAGTCTGCTTGGCTTACTGCTTGCAAAGCATTGAACTGTTTTTTACATCACATTCTGTGGTTTTTCCATTACATTCTGTGGTTTTTCCATTACATTCTGTGTTTTTTCCATTTGTCATTAAACTTCATTGATTATATTTTTATTTAATTTTAATTTTGTCATTTTATTTTTTGTTGCTTCTTACTCATTATTTTGCCAGAAATGCCCCCAAAAACATACACAATGCACTCTGCCTCTGAATCACATGATAGTAACTTGCTGCCTGCTGGGCCATCTTTTAAACAAAATATTCATGAAGATGAAGAAGTAATTTCACAGAGAATGAAAGGTAATGAATTGTAATTTCATTTTGTATTCGTCTCGGTATATTACATAGATTAATCAGAAAAAAAAATTTCGCAATATTTATATGTAAAGCATGGTTCTCGATGGGAGAAAAATATCATTGTGTTCACTTAGTGTCACAGATACTATTTTTGACACTGTGACATTTGTCTAAGCTTGATTAGTTTTTTCATCTCAGAAGTATAGAAGGCAGTACCTGCTATAATCGCCGTGTTGTAGCATGTTGGCCATCTTCATTTCTTGTAAACTTCTGAAATGTGTTCCTTTGGGGTAGGGTGGAGATCAAAGTAACTTTGTCGCCAAATCTGGACTGTATAGCAGCTTAAGTAATAAACACATACAGATTAGATGATATATACATATCAACCATTTTCAATCCACTGCAGGATAAAAGTCTTCAATTGTTTTCCATGAGTGTAGTATGAATAATATGAAAGCATCTTGGAAAGAAATTAGCTGTAAGCTCATTCCCCTGGCCAAGTGGGTTGGCGAGTGAACCTATTTTATGAGGAGTTCAGACTTCTGTCATCTGAGGATTCGAGCCTTTAATAGAAAAAAGGACAGATATTTTGTATGAAATCACTGGAATTCAAACCGGGGTTGTCAAGTTTCTGCCACAGGGACAATAACCAACAGAAATGCTGAAAGTAATTACTTTGTTAAAAACTTACCAAAATACCCCAAATGGCAAAAGGGAGTGTATTTTAAAGTAAAATAGGTTTAGTTACAATGTGTATAGTATTTATTCAAAGGTTACATCATAGCAAATTCACTAGCATTTAAGTTCAGGCTGATCTTTTCGATAAAGCAGTCTATAGCAAAAGATCAGTTTTCCTGCTATTTCCTAATTCAAACAATTTCTTAATTTATTATGAATAGACCAATAGCTTAAGAAAAATATTCTTCCAAGCCCACCAGTACTGCAGGCAATATCACTGCATAAACAGTCATTTACAAAATCTTCATTTATAGTTTTCTTTAAACTATGCCACCACATAGAAGTCTGGACATTTTCTAAGATTTTATTGGAATAGTATGTTTCAGGAAAAGGAGCTGATTTTGCTCAAGAAGCTATAATGTGAAGTACAAAATTTGGGTTAATGACATTAAAGAATTTCATAGTGTTTTCTTCCTGCTCCTGTGACAATTTAGATCACATGTACTTTGGATGAAGCATATAAACTGACATACGATATTGAGTTATTACCTGGTTGTCTTTTTGCCCTTTTTTAATTCATTTCTATGAGATTATCATTATCACTTAGGATTAATTTCACATGCATCTGTAATAGAAAAATTATCTTTTCGAATCTCAAACAGGGTAACAGCAATAAATATTAAGAGCTGCAATACGTATTTTTACATCTTTATTAATCTGGTTATTTATGACCTTAAATTTCCTGTATCATCCATGTTGTTTTATTATCTGCAAGTAATATGGATGATTCCAAACAGTCTGATTTCTCCACCTTATATTGCCAGGTATTTGTAGTTTCACAGTGTTTATGTATTCCTTTAGCCAAGCACCCTGTCTGTAATGATTTCTAAAATATTTCTAAACAGATACCCCATGTTTTAAAACAGACTTAAAAAAAAGTGTGGTTCATTGGCTGTAATATGGCTTATTTGCTTGGTCATAAACCACTGATGCATTTTCTTACAAGTTGGTGCAGAATGACCCTTGCTGTCTTTGCGTCATAAAAATACAACCAACCAACTTTTTCTTACAGTGAGTCTGTCAATGTTTTTATTTTCTATTTTATAGCCAAGGGCGTAATAAGTTAAATAATATGGCCTTCAAAAGATGTTTTTTTTTTCAACAAACCATTTATTTACGCTGAGTATTTTATAACCATTTTAAAACATTTTAATTATTGAAACAATTACTATAAAGCTTTACGATATATTAAATTATTGTAATAAACATATATTTTGTAATCTTTCATTTACTAAATAATACAACACTATTTTAAGTACTTTTATTAGTTTCTGGCGACTAAACCTAGTTATAACTAGTTTCTGCCACTTGCACTGGAAAAACCAGTTTCTGCCGGCAGAAAGCCAACCCAGATTCAAACCCAAGTTTTCCATGTAGTAGAGAACCATGTTACCTATGTATATATGTTATATATATAGTGATCATAATTAAATGTATTATTCAGAGCCTTTTCTGCAGTTCGATCTAACAACTAGAATATTGCCAAACTTGGTAGGTAGACCATTAGAGACATGGGAAGGAAGATTCGGAGGGGGGGGGGAGCCTATAGGGGAATATAATGGTATCACAGTGTGAAAAAGAAAGGTTACAATTTTTTGGACAAATGAAGTAGAAAAACTAGATTGAAATTAAAGATGAATTTTGATTTATTATACTTAAAACATAGCAATACAACTCAAATATCAAACATGTTTATTAAATTGTGTATAACGAAACAATACAGAGTTTCACCAGGAGATTCCATAACAAAAAGTTATTTCGACACTGGCGTAAGGTTTAAAAACACGACGTTTCGGGAGCCAACTGCTCCCTTTGTCAAGTGAAGGCAGAATGAAGAGTTCGTGAAAGTCCTAAGCTTATATACCCGCATGTTGGGAATCCCCATGTGTGTTGTGTTTTTAAACCTTACGCCAGTGTCAAAACAAATTATGTATTACTGTGTGTAATGCAAATTTTCAAAAAATGATTTCACAATTGTTAAGAAAATAAAGTTCACTTGTTAGGCAGAGGATATTGCTCAATGTGGTCACCATTTTTTTATGCACTAAAAATTGTCCTGTATACATAATGTGACCTAATATATTCTGCCCGCCAAACAGTGATAAGGAACGAAGTTGTTTAGCTATTTTAAATGTACAGTAGGACCCTATTATACAACATAAAGGGGAAGACCTGCTTTGGTTTCAAGTAATCTGGAAATTGAATATTCAGTGTAAAGGTGCAAAAAAGCTACAATATTTTATCCAAAAATATGTGTAATTACTTATTACTAAACTGGTATATTGATGGTGAAAAACAGCGCAAAAAGAGTATGTAATTCACAGTGTTGTATATTCCATGTAATCTCAGGCCAACTTATTTCTTAAAATAACTATTTTTGCTTTTTAAAAAAAAGTGTTCATAATTATTTTTCTTACAATAATTTGTGCACAGCGCTTAGATATGTATTATATTAAAAAAAAATGATAAACAAGGAAAACATATATTTGCAACATGTTTTAATCAGAAAATAGGATTCTGGATCTCCTACAAATTAAGCTATCCTCACAGCTGAAAAAAGTCTCTCTGCAAATGTTCCCTAACACTTATTTCTGATATACCACTCAGTAAGTGGCTGGTAGAGGCCAAAAAGCCTCCCCCTCCCCTCTTATTTCAAAAGATAGCTTGTTCCTAAACCAATCGCAGGCTTCAATTTGTTAACTTCCTCAACTGCTTCTGGCCTCAACTTTTTCTATTCCGTCTACCATGCCTTTACTACTATTATCTAAGCCTTGTATTAAAGCACTTATATAGAAACTTATGTTTATAGTTACTACATATTAAAAAAAAAAAAATCCAAAAGGATACAATATAATAGATGTATCATGTATCTGTACACTTAATAGCCAAAATATTAGACATGCCATACTGATATCGAGTTTGCCCTCCTTTAGCTTTAATCACAGTCAATATTGTTTTGGACATAGACTCAACAAGTTGTCAATACCTTTACGGAGAAATATTATCTTGTGCTGACATAATAGCAGCTGTTAGTTCATTCAGATGGAATGGTAATATTTTTAAGCTTTGAATGGGTATTCCACTTACACAAATCCTCAATGGGGTTGAAATCAGGTGACCGTGCCTTCCATGGAAGCAGTTGAAACTC
>QLNU02015360.1:305477273-305490983 GCA_006491805.2 Dysdera silvatica | reverse complement strand
TTTTATTTTTGGAGAAAAAGAGGCGCCGTCCTCATCCAGGGTTCAAACCAGGGTCCCCACGTTGAGCCCGAGGTGTCTTGACCTACTAGACGAACGAGGACAAGAACAAACGCATTTTTCTCCGTATGTGAGGATGCAATGGTTGAAACTTGTGAATTTTTTCTTATGAAACTGGAAATATTTTGGTTGCCCCCAAGTTAAGTTTGTTGCCCTAAGTTATTTATTGTACAAAATGAGAAATTTCGGTGATGGTCATTACAATGATATAATAAATATTTATTCGTAAAATTGCCATATTTGCTTGCATATTAAAAAGTGAAAATTGAAATAGAGGATTTAGCCATAATGCAATTCTTTTAATCATCATCTGTTGTACAGCTATGGTCTGTACAATTATCATTCTCTGAGACAAGCGAATCTTCTGGCAAAAGAAGTAATTGTTTTCGACTTTTATATAGTTTCTGGTATGGTTTTCTCTGTTTTGCACTTAACCACACGTTAATGACTTCATTTGATTCAAAATCTTCGCTACGTGCAGATGATAGTGTTATTTGTATTAAGTCTGTTGTAACGAAAACATGCAGTTTGCTTTGCCAATTACCTTTTACCCTTTTCATGACAGAAAAACCTTGTTCACAATCCACACTCTGAGTTGGAAGACTGAGAAGCAAGTCTATTAACAACGAAAAATTCTTTATAGTATTCGGTTCATTCATAAAATTCCACTCATACTTGCAGACATTCTTGCGTTTTATGTACAAAAAATGTTTAAAATCAATCCATTTGCATATGATGCTTTCCACACAACAGATGTTTTCTGACATAACATCATCAAATATTGTAATGCATTCGGTAATTTCTCTGTCCCCACATGTTTTTTCAAACTTTCCGAGCCAAATTTTGAAATTGAAAAAGTTCATAGAATTTATGATTGAAACATCTTCAAATCTATTTTTCAGTGATTGAAGAAGAGATTTTATTGTTACTGATGAAGCAGCAAAATTTTTGTAAGCTTGGAGTTTTATTTTTACATTATGAAATAGTTTTGAAGAGAATCTAAAGTTGATTCCTGGGCTTGATTCTAGTTTTTCCGTGTACATAAGTTATTGTATAGTGTATAATATACTTCAAGGAGGGGCAAATTTTGTAGTTGAAAATTTAATGATAACTGACTGAGAGTAGGCAAAATGTCCATCAGAAAATGCAAGTATAAAATAAAGTTCTCTTATGTAATTACTGTGAAAAGGTGTTTGGACTTGCCCTTCGCTTCAGCACTGTGTCCACTTACAGAAACCTATTCAAGGTGTTTAATAAGAGCTGGATATAACTGATGAATTGCAGTTGCAGCTTCAAGGGAGTAAGTAATCCACCTCGTTTCATCAGCATGCCTGGGTTTCACAAATCTTGTTTTTAACGCACTGTGTGTTGTTTTGAGACCGGCCATACTTAGAGCACTTCTTGAATAGAAACAATACCGTCTCCGAAGCGCTTGTTGGAAAATTTTTTTGTATTGATAAGTATTAAAAACTTATTTATTAAACTTTTAGCGGCTATACAAAATACATGTTGAAAATCTGATTATATATTGCATTTTAGCGATATTTTCAATTTATTATATTATAAATATCGAGATTAAAAAAAAGGAAAAATTTTAGTTTTTGATGACTGATTTTTTTTTTTTTTTAACTTGCCCTTCTAAAAATTTTATTGCCGCGCAAGCGGGCAACTGCAAGTTTTGACCCTTATTATGATGTAAGATATTATTACCCTTCACAGGGATAACAGCTCTAGTTCGAGCTACTAATACGTGGGTGTCAAATTTATTTGTAATAAAAAATCCTCCACAGAACATTCACAAAAATCTCGCCCCGGTGGCTTTGTGTGTTGACCAATATTTGGCAATTTTGTTATCCCTGTGAAGGGTAATAATATCTTACATCTTAATATACGGAGAAAAATGCATTTGTTCTTATCCTCATTCGTCTAATAGGTCAAGACATTGCTGGCTCAATGCGGAGACCCTAGTTCGAACCCTGGATGAGGACAGCATCTCTTTTTCTCCTAAACAAAAAAAACCCTCTAAATTGAGCTAATAATATGTGAGTGTCAAATCTATTAGTAATAATAATCCCCCTTGAAAAACTCAAAAAAATCTCACCTCAGTGGCTTTGTGTGTTGACCATTATTTGGCAATTGTGTTATCCCTGTGAAGGGTAATAATATCTTACATCTTAATATACGGAGAAAAAGGCGTTTGTTATTGTCCTCATTCGTCTAGTAGGTCAAGACAACGTTGGGACCCTGGTTCGAATCTGGACGGTGTCTCTTTTTCTTCTAAACAAAAATAGCTTTAGATTGACCTAATAATATGTGGGTGTCGAATTCATTATTAATAATAATCACAGCTGCATGATGAGTCTTTGAGTGCTTAAGGATTTACGTTACCCAGTGCTTAGAGTCCTGGAAGAAATACAATGCAATAGCTGGAGGTACTTTGTCATGCCCGGAGGAATAACCATGACCTCAACATTATTTCCCATTTTGTGTTTGTTCGGCTAGACCACGAGTGCAGTACCAGCATAGTCATATCATCGCCAATAGACTGCTTGAGCTTTTTAAAGTACTGTCCAGTCAATTGTTTTGCGTTTTTCCCAGATTTGGAGCACCTGATGAGCACATTTGGATGGAGCAATTTTTGCAACTTCTACATCACTTGGGGACTGAACTCTACTTGATATTCTTGGGTAACAATTAGCAAATGACAAACGAACTTCTCGGCAGCACTGATGGTCATTTGGACGGTGTAAGAATGAGTGGTTTTATTCTTACTGACGACCGCTGCGTCGCCGTTTTTAGAACCCTCTATATCTAGGGTTCTATTAGACACAATGTCATATTGAAAGCCACTTTGGTCGGTGTTGAGGATGGATGTTTGGTTGTAATTGTGCTGTTCAATCATTTTATTTACGTTTTCTAGGAAATCGTCGATCACAGGTTGGATGGATAATTTGGGAAATAGGTCTCTCTTTGTCACAATCTGTGTCACCTTGCAGCTTGTTATTTTATTTTTGTGTTTGAATTCTAGGATAAAGTTTGGACTTCCTTTAAACTAAGGAATTACTAGCCCCATGGCCCACATTTTCAAATCCTGGTCTTGGAACTGTGACTTTCAACTGTATACAGTGACGGATAAATTGGGACCATGTATGTTTAACTTCCTCTGTCTTGTCTTGCATTTTCCTGCCTTGTTCCAAATATTTCTTCCAATATTCAATCATCATAGGGTGTTCTGCCTTACTTCTTTTAAACATGTGGTACAGCTTTTAATTTATTTTTTGTCGCCTTGTTATAGGCCTTCATTGCCTTCGTTATTTCTATAGGGTCCTCCTTAATTGCTCTTGCTTTCTTTAGCGGGCGTTCATCAGATTCAAAATTTGGGTCAACACTGCAACCCGTATTCATCGACAGTACTTTCAAAGACAATATTGAGAGCTATTTAAAAAAAAAAAAAAAACTTTCGATGAATCCAACAACTATGTTGAACAGGGGTTTACTGATGATTTGACTTTGTTTAGCACATAATGACCCTTGCTTTCCTTTCGCCATAAAAACACAACCAACCAACAGGTGATTTGCTCTTGAAGTGTTGGGTTTTTTACCTCAGGTTCACCAAAGTGGACTTGAAGCTGACTAGCAACGAGTTTGGAGACCATGGTTTTATCAGTGATAGCATTACAGCATGAGGGCTCACCGACGAAACCCCCAGAATTGGGCCTGGCTTTGTATGTCACAGGGATATGTGCCACCTCCCTTTAACCAGTGTGCCTTGAATGCAAGCCATAGGTACTGTTATAATTCGCCATGGTTGAGCGTCTGAAGGAAGCAGCCCTTAGGCCATGCCTTCTTTTCATCCCATAGAATCAGACAGGAGTTAGTTCCAAATTGGCTGTAAAAAATACCTAAAGTCAGCACAAATAGTAGTAAATGTATGTAAATGTTATACATTAAAAAATATTTTTTATTGGTGGAACATTGTAGTGCTGAATGGATTCAGGAGGGTACTTCCATTTGATGTTTTGTTCCTCATACAAGTTTTCCATCAACACCACTCTCAACCAACTCGAGAACTCACATCTTGAGTGGTTTCCTAGTTAGTTCCAAAGTTAGGTCTTCAGTTTTAATGATCAGATTCACATGTATATGTAAATGTTGATAGTGATGTAATAGGTGGTCAGTGGGATAAATACCGAGGCTAGGTAATTTAATGTTGCTCAACAAAAATGTCACAAGCTATGATGGTTCACTATTTGAAGGCTGAGTATTGCAAATTGGTCATGATTTATGTCAAATGTCATCGTAATGCACATGGAACTACAAAAGGAGTGTGCCAAGCGCTTTCCTGCCATTTGACATCCAACTCCATGGACTATCAATGAGTGTATTTGCCACAGACTGGAAGCGTACATGCACATCCGCAATCCTGCAGACGTAAAGGTTTGGATGTTCGAATATATCCTGAGGGTGTCCAAGCATATGTCTTCGTTAATTCCCACACTAGTATCAGAACAATCACAAGACACATATGGATTAACAGCACAACATGTGTGGAAAATCCTGAATAAGCATGGAGCTTTGCCCATTTTGCAATGCTCAGCTTTCAAGTAGTATGTCATTGTAGCTTGCAATGTTTTTATTCAATAACTTTCAATTTCCCAGCCTTAGTATTTATCCCACTAACCACCTATTGTGATACTATCGACATTTACATGGGCATGTAAATCTGATCATTAATATTCAAATTGTAGATGTAATTTTGGAACTAAGCATGACGAGGTTAGTCTGAAAGGACATTTTGTGTACAGTGACAGACTCAAAAGAAGGTTGTACCCTCTTAGGGCCCCAGAGAATGTGGCCTGGCGTTTAGCTGATCCGTGTGCATAAGCTGTCATTTCATACTAAATGAGGTTGAATAAATTTGTCATTGACATTTTTTCTGTGTCTCCATCATTTCTTCATTTATGTTTCATAACTTCAGAATTTAGCCACCAGGGAAGCTGCAAGTGGTCCCACCTTGTAGCAAATAGTCACTTTACTATACTTCCCAGGTTTACATCTCTGGTTCTTTCCGTTCGGAAGTTATGTCTGTGTTTAAGGACTTCACTAACCACCCTGTATATACAGAATAAAACCTCCATATATTGGTGTCAAAGATTCCTTAAATAAATTTTGATACATACAGTGAAAACTGTCTTAGGCGGAACCTACATAAAGCGGAAACTTGCTCAACACGGAATTTTTTTACAATCCCTTCAAAAGTCAATGGTAGTTAACATTAGCTACGGAAACTGTCTAACGCGGAAGCGGAAAGCACTATTTAATCCCCGCAAAGAGAAAAACCTGCATAAAGCGGAAAATCGCTGGCAGGAAGGAAATTTTCTCAGCAGAAAAAGGAAAGAGGGTTGTAATACAATGCAAATAGCAAAGTGGGGGATAACGAACAAAAGACATTTTACAGATATAGAATGCCCTTGTCCGCATAGGCGTAGCCAGGGGGCGGTTTTGGGGGTTGTAACCCCCCATTGCAATGAAATTTTGTATATTTAACATAGGAATATATGAGTTGTAGCACTGTAACCCCACCTCATTAAGCCTACAACCCCCCCTTATGAACTTTCTGCCTACGCACATGCTTGTATGACCACCATTTTGCACACCACCCACCCACCATAGGCATACCCAGAAAGTTCATAAGGGGAGGGTTACAGGCTTACAATGGGGGGTTACAGAGCTACAACTCCATTGTATTTACATGTATACTATATACAATTTCATCGCAATGGGGGTTACAATCATAATCGACCCCTCTTACGTATGCCAGTGCCACCCACTTCTTAAATAAAAACGTTCATTATTAACCAGAACGAAAAGTCACTCATGTAGACTTTATCAATTCATGGATAAACCCACCGCAAGGGAGGTACTTTATCGTTACAATTTAAGCTTACATAATAGACTTTTTGTATAGAATAAGCATGTATAGTTTGCATGAAATTTTGCATCATATTGATCGTAATTACTAAAACCACAAAATAGTGCAAAAATTAAAATTAATAAAAATAAAATGCAGTGATAAAATAAATATTTTTATCAAAAGGAAAATAAATATAGTCTTAAAGTTCGCAAGATAAGACAAAGAAAAAAAATAGCACATGCAGTCATCTCTTACCACTGAATTTAACTATGTATGTATTTATTTTGCATGTAACCTGCATACTACAAGATTTTTTTCCGGTCCCGTGAGTTTCCGCCTTAGATGGGTTTCACTGTGCTGTGTTTCCCCAAGAATATGACTGGGTTTTATATTAATTTTGCTCCAAAAGATGCATTAGGGCTTATTTTCAGGAGATGTAGATGAAATGATGATGAGTGTAATGTAGTAAATGTAGATGAGATGTTCATGAAAAAATAAGACATTTTTTTTATTTATTCATGTACGAAATAGCTACCATCTATTTGCACTTTTAGTTATTAACCATAATACCATTGTTTATACCTGTACTTCTCACATTTTAGGTATTATAGTGTTTCCCAGATATACAGGGTAGTTATAATTAGTCTGTCTCTGTTTAGAGCTCTTTGTAGTCCAAGCTAATAAGAAGAATGTCACCAAATTAGGAAAAACATAGAAATAGCACAAAAAGCAAATTAATATGACTAATCTAAAGATAGTTTAATTTTTTAAGTTAACTAGTTGCAAAAACTGAAACTTGCATAAATTATGTCAAACATTTTATTCTAAAATAAAATGAAAGTAAAACACGTAAGTCAGTACAGAAATCTGCATAAAACTCTTTTCTATTGAAACATCCTTTCCTGTGACAATTTATGTAAGTTTTTTCTAGTTTTTGCAGCGAGTCAAATTAAAAAAAGAAAATATAATTTTTTTCCAGTGAAATCCTTCTCCTGGTCTTTTGAATAGTATGCATGCAAAATTTAGTGTCTGTCTTCATATTAGTTCGAGCTACAGAGAGCTCTAAACTGGGATACTTTAATTATAACCACTCTATATATGTACAACTTCCTAAATATATATGTGCAATTACAAATATATAATAATGTAATTTAGTGTCGAAGAGCAAGAAAACCTTGATAAAATATTATATGAAAGGTACACAGATATAGTTGAAATATGGCGTATAGGTATATATCTGAGACAAACTGCAATAACAGTAATATTATTTAATTGTATGTTAATATTATTTTATAATCCAATATGTTCATCGTGTGTTGAAATGAACATACTAAATGCGTCCATCTGGCTAACTCTCTAACTGTGGCTTATTTTTGGAGTAGGCTTACATTATGAGCATGTTAAAAAATCATGCTAGGGCTTATTTTCAGGGAAACACGGTAGAAGCAGTTTTTCTATGTAATGAATATGGACTTTAAATCATGGGGTTCACTGAAACTTTGATACGTGAAAGGTCTATTGTGTTTATATAAATGTACATTATATTATAGCGGTGATGCAGTGGTAACATGTTCACATATTATGTGGTCATCTTGGGTTCGACTCCCAACTTCTCCAAAAAAAAAAAATGCTTACCGACTAACTGCTCACCATTGTCCAGGGGTTGGTTCGCCAGGCCTTTAAAGGCTTGGATTCCTCAAAAAACTGTAGGTCCTGGCACAGCATGCACCTTGCCCTTCTGTAAAACTGAAATGAATATTGTAGCACCATGCTAATAGACATCAGAAAACCATTTTGCCACTAGGTGGCAGTAAATATTGCAACACAAGCTGCCAGTCATTCAGGCAAAAAAGTATTAAAAACCTTTGATTAAAACTATATAGGAACACAATAGTTGCAATAATCTTAATGTGAACAATGTTCTCAATTTCTGTTCTAAATGCATTTTAATAAACACAAATTTCTGCAAAATTCATTCATCAATTTCTTACTTATCAGTAGACAGTCAGCTAACATATATTAGCAAACACAATTAGCTGATCCCAAACACAGAACCTTTATATCAACAGGATCCCCTAAAACATGCTTAAAAGTATCCAAATGGCTATGTACTTTGCTTATTTTATGAAGAAATAAGAAATTAATATTGTGTGAATAGAAAAGAAAGTCAACAAAGTAAATTAAAACATATATCTGAACTCTAAAATATATTCTCTTTTTCAAGTTTTTTAAGTTAAATTATGCAATGAGGGAGAACAAATTTTTTAACAAAACTCTTATTTCCCAATTATGTTAATTTCATATTCTTGTCATTGCTTTTAATCTTTAGTTACTATATTTTATAATATAAAAAAATTGCTATTTCTTATCTACATTTGCATATGCAAATGTGGAGTTCTCTAGTTAGCATGTATTGTCATCTTTGCTTGAAGAGCAGACTGAGATAGGATTGAAATGTGTGGAATAGGAAAAGTAACAAATATTAATTATGTGTGAAAGTGTCTAAGGAACATGATTTCCCCTATTTGCATGTATGTGCATTCCATTTCTCCTTACTGCTGTTTTATTAGCTTTTATCTGAGTTTTTAATTGAAGTTCTACATTTTAGTTCTGGAAGTCATTTAAATTGTATGTATCTGCTATTTTAGTTAAAGATTTATGTACATGTATAGTAACACTTTTCATACTATCTAAAAATTCCCAATTGCATGCCAAATTCCTTTAAATGCATGTTAGTTTGGCAAGGTTTTTATTTATTTTTTAGTGTTAACAATTTTTAAAATATTTAAAATGAAGGTAATAGTTCTTCAGTTACTGATTTTTTGTTTTCAGCTTCTTCAAATGATTATAGATTGTGTGTAAAACCATCATAGTGCTAGTATTCAGTTTACTGGTTCCGGTAGAACTTCTGTTCTGTTAACCATTTTTAAACTAAAATCGTTGTACTAAAATGTTCATAAAATTAACTCTGTTTATCAGTAATGTAATATTAATTAAAATAACTTTGTTTGGAATAAAACATTTGATCACTCAAAAGTTTTTAATTGCAACCTTGGATATTATCAATTAATCTTTGTCACTTTTCAAGCATTGTCATGTCTCCATTTTAGCCTTTCGTTTACAATTTCCTTAGAATGTTTTTTCAATTGTGATACATGACTGAACTACACTGCTGTCATCAGTCTTATTGTTTGTATATATTGTATATTACAGGGTGACTACAGAACCTGGAAATCAGGGAATTTTATCATTCTGGAAAAATCAGGGAATTTTGCCAAAAATACTCCAAAATGAGGGAAATTTGAGTTCTTGCGTTTCCTGTAATTTCTTCATGACATGTCATGCTGATTTCTGAAGTTCAAGATATTACTTCTATGTTCGTTAGGGAGCCCCCCACTACTTTCATTGCTTTCTAAACGAAACTATTAACTGAACTTAAAGTTTACACATATGCTGACATGTTTATAATTAAAGATAATTTTCCCCCCTGTGCCTGAAAAATATTAAACAATCCTAACCATGAGCTAGCTAAAAGTGTAATCCTGTTAACATTTCCAAAAGCCTGGATAAATGCCGCTATGTCTGTGTTTAAATGATTAAAACCCTGTTCCAAGTCAGTTCAAAATTACTTTTAAATTAATTACACTAATATGCAAGATTTTGTTGTTTTTAAATGGCAATATCTATTGGAATGGATTTTTTGTGCAGATCATGAAAATAACCTTGGAAAAATCGGTACCACATCAAGTTTTTTCACAAATCACGAAAATGTAAAACAGTCTGAATTTTTAATGACACTGATATATCACAACGTTTGTAACGTGTGAAAATGTTCTCTGGCAGAAAAGTAAGCGTGTGTAACGAATAGAGAAACACAAATACATATTTCAATACAAACATACCAAACATTCACCACTGTGCTCCTCTTGAAACTTCGTCTTTTTGTTTTTTCTTCCATATTCTGCCGTACGGTCTCTTTTCAGAATCCAACGATAGTTGGCCATCACATGTACAGTCCGCTTACATAGTTATCTCTTTTCCATCACTTTAATATCCTGGTGGAAGCGCTCTCCATGTTCTTCCATAAAATCACCAAGATTGTCAGGAAAGTAATTTAGATGATGAGCACATGAAGAAAATGAACTCCGAACCTGACCTTGCAACCTAGCTGTTTGTAGGATTCCAACACCTCATCTACTAAAGTGGTGATTATTTTCAGCCTTCGTGTATCCCAAAAAGTTGTGCACAAAATTCCTGAATTCAGTTCATGCTCACAATTTACACTTACTCATAGTTTTCTCGAATATGGTGTCCGCCATTAATTTCGTATTTGTGGGCCTATAAAAATACCAGCTTACATTTTTTCTGACATAATTGGTGAAAACTTACGAGCACAATACTGAAAGCATTTACTGTTCATTACTACTTACCTTTATTAAACATAGTTTGCTGCGTATGGGTGACAAAAATATTTTCGAAGGATTAGCCAATGGAATTGAAACAAGGGCTTTTCTACAGGTGTGAATGTACTTCTGATTGGCCAATGCTTCCAAACCCAATGTTCCTTCCTTGCTCTGGAGTTCCATTCACACAAAAAGCATGGAAATTTCATATAGCCTGCATGTTGACTGAGCAATATTCCGATCACCTTGAAATCCCTGCTCAAAGACCATTCCTGACGCTTGTATTGCACATGTTCCAGCAAAAATTTAAGGTTGTCATACATCTCTCTCTCAAAGTTTTGGATTTTTTTTTTCTTTCTTTCAGAGCAGCTATAATTTTTATTCTTAAACTGTTTGTTTTTTCAATGAAAAATCACTGTTTGAGAAATATTTGCTCAGGAATGTTTTTAAAGATTTTCTTTCAGAAAAAAATTTGTATATAAGTGGATTAATGCATATATCTGGACATAGGGAAAAAAGATGAATGCCATTTACTATATTAAATGAAATTAGATTTCCGTTTGCTTCATCACGGCACAGCAAATGGCACTACATCCTGCATTGGGTCACTTGTTTCTTTTTGTTGAAAGTTGGGTTCGTTCTGGTTAACTTTAATTGTTTCAGGTTGGATTCAATTTCGCATTGAGCAGTGTATGTGTATACATATTTCAATTGAAGGCAACATTATGAAAGAACTGAACAGACATATTAAACTTGGCTGGAGTACATTCGGAAGAAACAGTTTTATCCTGAAGGGAAAATTACCTTTGTGTCTAAAAAGCAAGGTCTTCAATCAGCACGTATTGCCAGTCCTCTCTTATGGATCAGAGATAAGATAGGATATAGATAAGATGGCATGGAGTCTAACAATTGCAGCAATACGGAAGTTACAGACAACCCAAAGGAGCATGGAGAGGTGCATGCTTGGAATAACTGGTCACATAAATATGAAATCAATACGAACATTATGATATATACATTGATACGAATTACATATTTTTACAGGCAAAAGCATTCGTTTGGGCCTTTGCCGAACGAATTTCCATTTTTAGTGACTTGTCAAAGCAGCAAATATCGCCAATAACCCATAAAATTTAACTCCTGGTAACTCCTTAAATATTATTTCATTTAACTAATTATATGTAAAAAAACATCTTTCTAATTGGAAGTTCCTCAGTAGAAGATCCAACTGAAAAGTTAACTTTTATGTTTCTGTACAGATACAGCTTATTGAAGAACAAATGCATTGTCCAACATTTAAACGTGATTTGAAAACTATAATTGGAAGTATGTTTCTACAACCAATGGTTAAGAAAATACTCATCGGAACATCTACTTTGCAACACCAAATATTAGTCGCTAAATTTTTTGGTTTCTAAGTAGAAAGCCGCACCAAGAAAATGGCAACCCTTTCAATAGACTTTCATGCTGTTACTCTGACAACCTTGTTTCTTCCTCCAGCAGCTCAAATGGCAGAAAGACTAATAGAAGCCATGGTGCATTATATATATATATATATTCTCTATTGAATTGTACAAGATATACTTTTGCTTTTTTGCCGATGGAACTACTGACACCACCTACTGTCGATTGACTTTGATTCGTAAATTTTTATTTCGCATCAATTTTTATTTATCAACTATTATTTGACTTCAATATTAATTTGTCACATAATCGCCATCATGAAAATGTGGATTAATGAATGAAAGTTCTTATTATGCAATGTGTTACAGGATTTTTAAATAAAGCTGAATTTCCATAACTTGTGTCCCTAGACAGACTATTTTCACCCCAGTGATTATGATCACTTTTTCGTCTAACTGCTAGTAAGCTTGATCATGTGTAAATGCAAGGTGGCCGTCAAGTAACTTTGCCAACTTAAAAAGTTGCAGTTATGGTAGAATTTAATCTTGTTTTAATTGGAAAGGGTGTCGACCTCCATCAAACATGAAAAATATTATTAGGCATCATGTGCTGGCTATTTTAAATGACACACAGGGACAGCCAAAAGTTCCTAGAAACGTTAAGAAATTATTTAAAAAAAAGGAGGGGGATCACGTCACATTGAAGTGTGGTTTGTATGATAAATATTTGTCCAGCCTTCCCCATAAAAAAAATTGCAGTTGAAAACTCACCAATAGGTGGCGCTTTAAACATTCGAGAAACAATAAAATGACTACTGTGTGTTCGATTTATTACACCAGCAAGTATTTGACAGGACCTCCACCATCACAAGGTATACAATAATTTATGCAAGTGAAAACAACTGTGGCTATAGAACGCAATTTATCTAAATGGATGGATGGAACTCACTTCACACCAAATGGCATTTTTTAGTTCCATCCATCCAGATAATGCTGCACTCTATAGTCTTAGGCGATATCAGTAGCCTGGATTGTGTTATACCCCAGTGTAAACATCATTTCCGCTTGTGGATTTAAATCAAGAAATGCAGCACATTTGTCTAAAAAGTATTCTTATAGCAAAAAATTGCTTGTATAGTCTGCTTGCGTTGCAAGTCTTTTAATTCAGAGACGGATTTAGGTGACATGGCGCCCGGTGCGAGCTCAAATTTGGCAGCCCCAGCTGCCAAATATTAGTTATTTTCAATTATTAATTTGATTTGTTGAAACTTATTTAAGAATAAGCTCTTTGATGCTTAAATTGAATTTGGCCTTGTTTGTACTTCGGGATCATTAGGTCATTTTGTCGCTCACCACACCCGGGCTTGGCTACCCGTGCAACTGCCTCGGTCGTACTGCCCTTAATCTGTTACTGCATTAGTATCAAAGGTTAAATAAAATTGCATCGCACATAGCGATGTTCAAAGCAGGTTTTTTATAAGACGCCGTTGAGGGAACTGGCTTTTGTTTAGTACACAGGATCGCAAGTACAATTCCCCATCCAGAAAGCCGTTTTTTTAATTAGGGATTTTACGCCTAGAAAAGGGAAGTTTGGTTTCATGAAACGGAGCGATACACCGAATGAAAGAAAATTCGTCTATGAACAGGCGTAGGATAAAAGGACAGACCTTTTATAAGGTATCGCCGATAGAACTGATTTTTGCTTACAACATAGGGCAAAAATTACAATCTCCGACATGGGAACGCAGTTTTCTTTTAATTATGAATTTCATGCCTAAAAATGGGTTTGGTTCTATGAAATGAAGCAACACACCGATTGAAAGGGGGAAAATCGTTCAAGACCAGACATAGGGGAAAAGAACTCTATTTTCATTAACATTAAAGATTAAAAAAAATTAGCTTTGCACGTCGTGATGTTAATAGTAGGTCTTTT
>QLNU02015360.1:305462988-305477173 GCA_006491805.2 Dysdera silvatica | reverse complement strand
TATTTTATCAATTGTTTTAAGATACGTAATTCCATTTTCACCCAGCAATTTTTTTTCATCATACTTTACATTAGAGCTATCCTTTTTATGTTCCAACTTTTTCTTCTGACTTTGGCTGAGTTTCATACTTCTTTGCCTTTTAACTTTTAAGGATTTCATCTAATGCTTGTAACCTGGCATCAAAAGGTATGAAGCATCCATTGTATACAGCCAAGATAAATAGTGAACGTTAGCTTTTACAACCATAGTGATTAAAAAAAAAAAAATCTATTTTCATATTAAATGCAAATAATTTCCATCTGCAAGGCCAATGGTAGCAGTATAACTTTAAGAGAAACATGTTCATTATCTATAGATATATGTATATTCATTATCTGTCAGAAATCTATTTTCATATATGCTTCACTGTCTTAATCAGAAATATTTTATACTCTGTGATTAGGTCCATGATTATTATTTTTAGCCCATTGATGTGATTATTGTCCATGGTTTTACATTCAAAAGTATCTGGGGGATATTGACCGTGTGGATTGTTGAGTTGTTTTGATCTCTCTCATCTTCACAAAAAGAAAGTTACCAGCCTATCTCAGCTTAGATACGTGGGGTGGGCCATTAGATTTGCTGGTTTAGCTTGTTGTACATATATCTTCATTAGCATTCAGCATTTTTACTTAATTTGTATGAAACACAGTTTGAAGATGTTGTGAAATGGGTCTGAACCTTATTTTAAGCCACTGCTGAACCTTTAAAGTAGCGAAACCATTAACTAAATAGCAAGCTAGTTTTTATTTTATTATTGAAGGAATAATATAGAAGTTAACCAAATATTGGTGTTAAGTAATTGAAAAGGTTGTGAAGGAATTAATCATTATGTAATCAAGTATGATAATTATATACACGTTTATTTACATAGTTTGGATTCAAGCCAGAACGTATGTTTTTAGCTTGATAGCTTAAGGGAGAAAGGGTAGACGTTTTTAATAAATATGCATACGAGAAGAAGCCCGTGCATAAATGGACTCAATAGCTTAGCTGTCAAAGTAGTGGAACAGTAATTCAACAATTCTTGTTTTGACTTCATCCTAACTTCATGATTAATATTTTCTCCACTGGCTGTTGTGAGTCAAAAGGATAGGTTCTAGTTTAAATCAAAATCTTGAAATATCAAGCTTATGGTATAGTAGCAACACATTCATCTGTAGTTCCATTAACACAAGTTCGATTTCAATGATACTGCAAACTGTATATTGTTTCCCTGCCAACCATAATCCAGACTTCAGTTTCCTAACAACAAAGATTCAGATTCCTTGGAAAACTGTAATTCGTAGCACAGCTGGAAACTTGAAGATTACTGTATGTATAAAGCCCTGTGGTAGTGTTTATAGTAACACCTTGACTATGTGACTACTCTGAATTTAATACCTGCAAATACCAGCACTTGTAATGTTTTACTATGTATCTGCAATTCAGGGTTTGATTTTCTAGGCAAGAGAGGCTCGGATTCCTTGGAAGACTGTTCATCGTGGACAATATGATGACAGCTCTCCTTGCATCGTAAAATACAAACTGTTGGCACAGAATGACCCTTGCGCCATAAAAACACAACCAAAATACAAACTGACTATCCAAATAAATGTTACACTAAACATGCAAGTTTTGATTTAGTATAATGTGGTCATTGTTATATTTATCTTAACCTGTTCGTTTAGTTCAAATAATGAATTTTTTTTTGAGGCTTATATATATATATTTTTTTTCTCCTAATAGGTGATGAACAAGGTCCAGTGGGAGTTGGGGGAGTTGTTTCTATACTGCTCATTCTTGGACTTTTAGGTGGTGTAATGGCTTGGATTGGCTATGCATACAGAAATCCTCATACTTCGTCTGGCCAGTTACTGATAAGAGTAATTTTGCTTCTTCTATTTATACAAACTTGCATGAAAACTCAAACCTCAGTAACTCAATAGTAATAATCATGAAATCTATACTCATTGGACTAGATAATGGCACTATAACTCTTGGGATTATTGTGCCAGTTTTATTAATATAATAATACAGTAGGACCCACATATATGTAATGAGCCTGAATCTATGGAGTTTATGGATTTAGCAAGGAAAATATGGATTTTGTTTGGTATAAGGATTAAGTGCAGTACAATTTATTCTTTTTAGCAAACCAGGTTTTAAAGATCCCTGCATTTAATGAGTTAAAAAAAAAAAAGTTTTTAAAATAAAATGTAGAAAGATCGAGGGGGAAAAAAAGACCATTATGATCAAGAACATCTTTTTAACTGAAATGAACCCCACTATGAAACAAACTTTCCAGCATTTGATATTGGAGAAAGTTTGTGAACTCTCATCCCTTCAAAGTACATAGTAAGAAATTCACAGTCAACGCTCTTTTTTGAGGCAATGGATTACACTGACGACTATGTATTTAATGTACTATTTTACGATTAAAATTTTTAATGATATGCTGCAAAATGAAGCAAACAATTATAGACTGTTTTTTAAGCATCTTCCAAAATTTTGTTTTTAATTTTCCTCATATGGAGATGATCTAGAAATACGTGAAAATGTAATTAAATTACACTTGTAAAATAATTTTTTAATGTCGATAGTATTTGTACAGAAAAAAAGGGTGTCAAGTTTTCTGCAAAACCAAGCGTTTTTTGAGAAAAATTCATGGACACCAAAATATTTAATTGTAAAAATGACACAAGATTATGCAATACTTTTCATTTTGTCATAAACAAAAATGAAGGTAATTGTGTGTAAAATACACAATACTCTGTAAATCAAGAGAAAATCAGGTACAGGTTAAGTTGAGCCGTAATGTTCAGCATTGAAAAATGGGAAATTCTTGGAAGGTTATAAGCTCCTTCCTATTAGGTAAACTCCTGATGCAAAAGTAGCCTCACTTCTTTATCGTTGTACTGTTTCCATGGCATAGCTGCCAACTCTCCCGAATTTTGAGACAAGCTCCTGAATTATTACGATACTGAAGAAAAAATCCCTATGTTTTGCAAAAAAATCCCTACAAAAGTGATTTCAATGCCTTTTCCTTTTTTAAGAAAGATCCCTATGTAAGGGATTCCTATAAAAAAAAAAAATCCTTACACCCACCACACTTGTACAGTGTAGAGCTTCAGAACACTTCTTTCCAAAACAAATGACGTCATATTTCCCATGAGCCTCAGTGGTTGGCTCTCGATAGTGGCAGAGTGGCTTTCTGCTGGCGCAGGCGCAGAGACAATTGTATCGATGCGATAGCTCCATCGTTCCTTTTTTGGCTACGATGGATCTCCTCAGAAGTGTTTGATTTTGTGTGACCATGTGACATGCTTCGTTTGTGATTACATACTGCTAATCGGAGTTCGTTAAAATGAATTCGCAAAAGCAAATAAAGTATCTTTTACATTTTAAAGATGCATATGCAATGGAATTTCCATTCATTATAGGATCAAGAAAGAAACTTCCTTTCTACGGCTCCACTATGGGCTTCATTATCAACATCGCCTACTCCAGGGAAGCGACACGGTGCTACCGCTAGATCAAAAA
Organism: Dysdera silvatica; assembly: GCA_006491805.2. Lineage (NCBI taxonomy): Eukaryota > Metazoa > Arthropoda > Arachnida > Araneae > Dysderidae > Dysdera > Dysdera silvatica. The sequence goes on along the minus strand of QLNU02015360.1, from coordinate 305,473,612 downwards.
AAACATCAAGCGAATGCCAAGCATCATAAAATAATTAGAAAATTTAAACACTTTTCCTGCCATCAGAAGATGTATTACCCGTACTGAGTGTTTGTTCACGCCGTTTATAATAGAACATAATTTGCCAATTAGCTGTGCTGACCATGCAGGCCCGTTATTTAGAAAGATGTTTTCAAAGTCTGAAACTGCAAAAAAATGTGGTTCAAGATGCACAAAAACCACTGCTATAATGCAGTCGATGGCGCAAGAATAACCATCAGTGTTAATGGCATGTTTGAAAACACAACCTTTTGCCATTGCTACTGATGGAAGCAATGACAATGAAAAATTGTATCCCATCGTAGTAACATATTTTAATCACAATACTTCACTTATTGAAAGTAATTTGTTATGTGCTCCAGTATTGAGAGGAAATTCTACAGGTAGGAATATTGGTAAGCTTGTAGTTGAAAATTTAGTTGCTAGAGATATACCTTTTAAAAAACTGCATCGCATTTGGATGTGATAATGCAAACGTTATGATTGGAAGAAAAAATGGTCTTGCTGCAGTTATATGCGAGTCACATAATGACATAATTATTATGGGATGTTTGTATCACTTGAGTGATATTGCGGCAGGTCGTGGATTAAACTCTTTGCCCATAAATATCGACGAAATTTTAGTAGACATTTATTATTATTTAAAAAGAAACTGTAAAAGAAAAAGTAAGTTGAAACAGCTCCAAGAACTTCATAATACTGAAATGAAAAAAATTCTAAAGCATGTTGAAACATGGCGTTTGTCTGTCAGAAGATACCTGAATAGAATATTGGAACAATGGGAGCCACTAACAAATTTTTTCAATGAAGAAACTGCATTTTCTAACAAAAAAAGTGTTTCTGAAGCTGACTTAGGTTCATACAGAATCCCGAAAGTTACAAAAATGTCAACTGTAGAGAATACATGGAACGAGATAAAGAAGAAAAAAAAAACATTCTTCAGTTTCTAATGCTTTCCATGTGTTAAAAAGCACCCATTATTAAAAAGGGGGAACCAAAGAGAGAAAAACAAATCAACAAAAAAATTAAAGCTAAATAACTGAACATGAAGAATATGGTCGAAAAGAAAGAATCCACAGTTTTTTGTTATCAGAAAGCATCACAAAGCATTCTGTTTATTTTTGCAAAATGTTATATCAGTATTAGAGCATGCACTAGGTTTCAATCACAGCAACCCTTAATTCACATTTCACAATCATTAATTTTGGATTTATTTAAGGAACTGCTCCCTAAATTTCTAAAACCAAATATTGTAATAAAATGTTCATCACTACTAAATATATATTACCATAACCACCATCATCAAAAAGATGATAATGAAATAGTAATAGGAAATCTAACTTCAAAGGCTGTGAAATCGTTAGTGGAAGATGATTAAGTAATTTTATTTACAGAGGTGAGGAAATTTTTTATTGCTGTTTTTGCTGATAAAAAAGATGTTTTATTAATGCTGAAGTTTTAAATATATCAGCTATTGGCTCTGCTGATTTTTCAAAATTAAAATTCTTTATTGATAAATTTCTTACAATTTTATTGAGAGAAAGAAATGAAACTAAAGAAGAAGCTTTGGATAATTTGCAGTCTCAATTCTGTGAATTGTAGATGGAGAATCTGCCACCAAGTATTAAAGAACAACAAAGAATTGATACTCAGTGGACACTTATTAGCAATGTGAAAAATGGAGTAGGTGAAAGAAAATATGAAAGATTAGCGAAAGTCATTCTGTCTTTATTAGTTATTCCACATTGAAATGCAGAATGTTAAAGAATATTTAATCAAGTAAAAAAAATTAAGGCCGACTTTATAGCTTCACTGACAAACGAAAGCGTGGAGTTTGCTGGTTGTCAAATGTTGCAGAAAGACAGTGTTTCGAAGAAGAGTTTACCAGGGAATTCTTGAAAAAAAACCAAAATCTGCCACTTCCTTAATTTTAAAAAAGATTAGATCTAAAACTAGTCTCCAGTGAGTAAGTGTATTTTTACTTTCTTGGAAAAATAATTATTTTGTGCTGGTTGAAATTAAATTGTGTTTATATGAATATACAGTACGGATTGTTAGGCATATTTATCTATTTTTCAAGGCAGGTAGTAAAGGGAAAACATCCCAATTCTACTTACAAAATTCCCTTTTATGTTTTATGTGAAAATTTTTTGTTACTGTGCTGTTGCATTTTTCGTCACAAAATGCATGCATTTAAAAATCTCCCTAATTTTCATTCTCCAAGGTTGGCACCTATGCCGTGGTTTTTTACCTCCATGGGGGGAAAAAAGAAAAGCAAAGCTAAAGGTTGGGTGGGTGAGGTCTTTAATCAGATATTTATCAGTACTATGGAGTATTTGCCAGGATAGTCTTTGAATGAAAAGGATCATTAATTAGGGCATTATTGAGAAAATTTAATTACATAATTTTTTTATAGAATGTTGCTGGGACCTCAAAATACAGTCGCTGAAAGGAAATATTCATTAATTAGAGGACAATATATATTAAGAGATACTACAATATATAGTCATATTTAATAGTAAATTATAGTTCATTAAAAAATATAGTTTAATTGTGCAGGTGAAGCTTATCACTGAACAGAAAAAACATAAAAAGCAATAGCCATTTCCCATAGAAATCAAATCCCTCCTCTCCAGAAGTGAACAAAATCATCACCACTAATTAAAAGTATTTTCTGATGCTGAGTATGCGCATGTAGGGAGTTTGAAGGTCCAATGCTGGAAAGTTACTTTTTTTAAGACAAAATTACAATCGGAATCTACAGGCGAAACGTGTTTTTTATACTTTGAAATCATACAAAAAGTCTCAAGAACATACCCATCTTCTACAAATAATGCAGCACATATTTTCTTTTTTGTTTCAACTAATTTTAAAGCAAAGTTACTACCTTCTATTTATGTGTTCAAAATGAATTATTATAAAATTTTGTTCTGGATTTTTTTTTTCTCTCTTAAGTTTTAAGTTACTTTGCACACAATGAAAATTATTCTTTGGAATTAAAAATGTATTCAAAACAGTGTTTTGCGGCAGATCTTGTATACTTCTATGTTTTAAATAAAGATTTAGGTCTCCATCTAGTTTGCAATAAGAAGAGGAACTATAAATTTTAGTATACCTCTACATAAATTTTCAATGCAACAATTGTCAGGAGTTTTATTCATTAATTTTAATTATGGATTAGTTTGATTTCATTACTAATTAATTATATATTCCATGTGTGTTGTTACATGTTTTAAGTTTTGTCAAAAGTATACAGTACTGAGAATTAATAAACTTCATTGAAATATATCATGTCTGTATTGTAGATATTTAGTTTTATGTTTTTTAGAAATATTAATAAAATACATCAAAACATTAATGAATTCTATGCCCCCTTTAAAAGATCTTCAAACTATGGCCCTGTCTCCAGTTAAAACTCATAATGTATTGACCACATTCTTTAGGAGTCCATTTTATTCTTCTAGCTTAGGGCCCATAAAAGACTTACCCCGGCACAGAATCCAACCACAGTTTTGGCCCTTTTGAAAAGACAGTTTGTTCCCACCACTAACATATTATATTTCTTATATTGACATATATTTCAGACAATAGGGAAGAGAATTTAGCAGTGAAAGAAAATTTCGTCCATAGGTAGAAAAGTGGTACTGTCGCTGGGTAATGGAGGTGAAATTTGAATATTATGTAAGTCCTGGAACTTCCATTCGCTATAACGGGGAGGTCTGGGACTGTTCAATTCAATCACTAAACAAGTATGGTTCTCTCTTTGCATGAATGTGCCTCGTTTGTAAAGCCCTTTTATCGAAATTCTGAAAATACAGTGACAGCACTTTACAATTACAAACACTGAAAAGGTTTGTGGAAAGGCCCCTTCACTGAATGTACATTACAACTCATGATCTGTAAATTTAAAGAAATTGAAAGCCTCACAATTCAAGCACAAAGAGGGTTTAAAACTTCACGAGTGTCAGAAGAAGCTTCAACAGCTCTCATTGAAGAATGCTGTAAGTTCATGCAGAGTATATGCAATTCCCAAAAAGTGGATTTTTCTGTACACTATTATATGGAGAATTTTACCAGAAACTAGAACTGCCATCTGTATAAACTGAACCCCGATCAAATGCTGTACATGGGCAATACCGAAATTTGACATGATTTTACATTATTTCTGGCGATTAGCGAAAATTGGCCTTGCAACATTCTCTAGAATGATGAAACACATTTTCATGTTCCATGGAACAGTAAACTCCCAAAACTGCAGCATCTGAGCTATGAAAAATAAATATTAATCTTTTAACTTTACTTTTTTCCGCATTGGCCAATTTTGGAACTTTTATTATTATTATTGAAATCTCTCCGATTTTTGAAATATGTACCCACTAAATTTGGTGATATCTGGCCTACTAATTCTCCTGCTAGAAAGCTCTGAATAGGCATGCTTTAATTTTGTCCACACTATATAAGAATTAAAATAGACATATGGATGGCACTTAGACTGACATCCAGCAGTGGATCGACAGTGCATGAATATCATATATAAATAAATAAATAAAATGGAAAGCTAAAAGCACATCACGTTGCTTTGTGTTGTAATTTTAAATTTTTGTGTAAAAGTGAAACTTTCTCATTTTCAGTACCGTCCCAGTCAGTGGCGATTTCGCAGTGGAGAAGCTCGGTATACAGCTGCCTCTGTCCACATGTGAAGTGCTTCCAATGCTTGTTAGCAGCTGTTGAGTGATGAAATTATCTCAGTCATTGTGTTCACATTCCTCTTTACTTCAAGTGCACCTTACAATGCTATCCATATCAACATACAATCTACTGAGTGAATAATATTGAAATGTAAAGAAAATGTGACTTACTTTTTAGGAAAGTAATGAACTAAAACTTATGGTATAGCAAATACTGAACTCGACGAACTTTCATCCTACATCAACTATTCTTGTTAACAGCACATCAAGATTTACAGGGAAACAAATTTTTTATAATTTTAAAATATTTGTATATGTATATATTTTCTTTTTAAATTTATTCAGAATTGATTAGATTACAAAACTGGATGGAGTAAACTAAACAGAACATGATTTATTGTTGATGTTTTCACATACACACATTATTTTATGAAATATTTGGCATAACTAATGTTTAATATTAAACCTTGATATATTTATCTTCACTTTTCATGAATTGCAGTGCCTCCATTTGCACAAACTGAAATAAAGTTCATGAGAGGAGAAACATTTCTCAATAATTCATTCGTATTAAGGATATTTTATAAAGGTAATACACATGCGCTATGTGAAACAGAAATGATTAATTTTTGGCACATTGGCTGGCTGCTTATGTTTGGTGTGTATGTTTAGTCTGTGTTTCTAAAATGTGATGGAAGTATGTCCGAATTATTTGTGATCATCATCAAAAAATTGGTTCTGTCTGGTAAAGTATACTATATGCTGGTGGTTTTGTCAATGAAAAAATATAAATCAGTTATTGCAGCACTTTATTAAACAGATGTTTCATATGTTCACACAAAAAATTCATCACATTTATTTAAAATCATTTATTATTATACAGAGTGGCCATAATTAAAGGTCAGGTGTTTAGAGCCTGATAGCCAAAAATCTATTTGACCAAATTTGGGGAACATAGCATATGCTTGAGACGATGCGATTTTTATTTCTAAAAAATAACTGGAAATTTCCCCACCAGAGGGAAAATAACACTAAAAGTGCATATTTTCACAACCATGTTATGCAAATTTTAATAAATTGACGTCAGTTGGTGGATATAAGAAAGACTGAAAACATGTTTCATATTTGTTTGATTAAACTGATGTACTATGCTAACTTAATCACGCTTTGTTGGTAAAATTTTATCATCAAGAAAGTGGTAGTACTAATGCCACATTTTAGGAATTTCTGAAGTTTTTTATTTTTTTTTATCCAAGTCCCGTGTATGGACCCAGGAGTATTTACACCAAGTTTAGTTGGGTTTGACTCAATAGATTTTTTTTGCTGTCTGGTTCTAAAGACTACGCCTTAAATTATGGTCACCCTGTATGTTTACTTTTTCATTTCATTAAATTAGACATTGCATTACCTGTATTATAGTGCAGGGTACGTGCCTTTACACTTTTGCATATAAAAATGTACTTTTTGACATAACATGCAATGTAGCTGTGTAGTACATGTATTGCTTGTAGCGCAAGTTTGCACGAAATTATTTTTTGTGAACATGATCTCTGAGTCTTTTCAAAAGTTTTGTGTTTATTCGTGCAATTTTCCATGCATCCCATCATTGTTTATGTAAACATTCAACGATTCCAGTTCTTTTAAAACAAAAGATTTCAGTTTTATATTTAAAAAAAAAAAGCATAATACTTCAGCTGCTTGGGTGGTTATGTTATTGCTGCTGAAATTTACCCACCCTTTCAGCTCACATCAGCTTCCTTTGCAATTATTGGTGATATCCGTAAATTTTAAAATAGAGATACGTTTATTGAAAATCTCATTTTGTGCTTTTGTTTTGAGTGATTTTGTATTTAGTATGGACCAGCGATTGAAAGTAGTTACATTAAAACTGTTAAAAATAACTGATTTTGTAATAACTTTTGTAATTCAGTGTGTGGCTCCATATTTAGAGCTGTAATTTAAATTAATGATGTATTATTTTACTTTGTCACTTTGCTTATTTTACTGCTCTTTGTCAGTGCGAACAATTTGAAGGTAGAAGAACATGCTTTATGTTCCACCTTGTACATATATTTTGAATATAAGTAGATAAATTATAGGATGGAGTAAGCAATTTATATGCATTAATGTAATGTGTAACAGCATTTTGGCAATTTCTAAATTATTTTTGTGGTCCTAACCATAGGTAGCAGTATTTTATGAAGTGTAAAAACATTTGCAACTTCAGTTTATGATATGTGGGCAATTTATGAATTTAGTACTAAAAAAATTTACTTTTCATAAACTGATTAACAAAATTTCTTTTTTTCTCTGATATGAATTTAAGTGTGGCAAGTTCACTTTTACAAAATAAAAATATTTAAATATTTGTGACACCACACTGCTTGGACTTGTGTAGAATAAAATGTGTAAAGTCAGTTTAAATATTGTATCATAGTGTATGTATGTATATATATATATATATATACATACATACATACATATATATATATTGCGATGTGATGAGATTCAGTGTAATAAAATGAATAGAGCATATACCATCTACATTTAATAAATCTAGATGAGAAATGGCTCTTAATTTTTGTGCCCATTCATCAACTGTAAGTCAGTTATATTAAATTTATCTGCATTTACAACTTTTAAAATCTATCTGTTAAATGGAGCAGCATATTGCAAATATCTCAATAAGTTTTTGCAATTTAATTTTTTTCATCTAATCAGAAAATGTACAATATAATATCACAAGTTTAAAATTATTCCTATATTAAAACTTAACCATGTCTAATTTGCTTGGCATGATATGCATTAACAAAAGTTAGTGATTACCAACCGCCTATCTTATTAGTTTTCCAATTCTTTGTATTTTATGGGAATGATACACAGTGGAATTTATCATTTCTATTTTAATGTAAGCTTTTTGTCGAATTACAAATAACATTATATAATTACTAAAAAATGGAGTTAAATATTTGATTTATGTGTGCAGCTACTGAAAATGTTTATTCAGAATTTTTTTTTACTTCTATTCTAAAGTACAAAATGCTACCTATGGTGCTACCAGTTCACATGTCATAATATAAAATTCAGTATTTTTTTTTTTTTTATATAGCTAAATAGTATTTAGTGAACTGTCCACTATGACAAATTTCTCTTTTGTGCATATTTTTTAGCATTGTGATGTATATAAATGTATTAATAAGAGTAGAGCAGACTATTTTGAATATTTTATCTTTGCATGTTCTTTGCGTTTGTAACTTTTTGCAAATTTTAAGTCTGATTTTTCAGAAGTCAATTGTTTATTTTATTCATTTTTTGTGTTTTTACCTTTGTTATATATATTAAATATTTGTTTGAAATTCAAGGAATGTATAATACTTTTCTTTTAAGCTCAAATTATATAGTTTCATTGAATATCTAATTAGAACATTGGTGGGGAGGGGGAGTTCATTGAAATCCTTTGTTTTCTGATTTTATATAAATGTGTTGGTATTATGCATTTGTGTTTTTAACACCATACTTTCATTTCATCATCATCACCGAAATATTTTGTAAAGTAATCTGTAAAGGTTTACCATAGTATATACAGTTTGACTAGTTTCCCAAATTGCAAACATAAACATGCACATTTTTACATCCACAACGTCCTTAATGCATCCATCAAATAGTTATATAAATTATTTAAAGTACCCACAATTTTCCTTGAAATTAATAATTTTCTGTAATGTTTAAAAAGGTAATTTTTTGATTGGTGCGGAATGACTTGCTGTCCTTGCGCCATAAAACTACAACCAGAAAGTATTTTTTACTGTCCTTTTTATAATTTCATCTGTTACACACACATCTTAATACTATTTCAGCATATTAAAATATAGATTTGCATATAAAATGCAGGGCAATTCAGAATAAGTGTTACTACACGCATATTTTTAACCATTAGCTATGGAAAAATCTTCGGGGTTAAAAGTGCTCAAATTATGTAAGCATGTTGAATACGTTATTTATTTTACAAGTGTGTGTGTATATGTATATATATGATTGTAGCTTTTATATGAGCTTTCTACCAAAAAATTTCAATTAGGAAATCTTTGCCCTGTATCTAATTAGTCAAAGGAACATTCATATTTTTAATAATATTCATAGATAATTTGATGCCCCTGCTGAAGCTCAAACTAGAGCTTTAATATAGTATTTCCATGTATAAGAAAAAAAGAGAGAACACATAGGCCCAGAGTCGATCCGGGGACCCACTGTTTGAAATGGTGTGTTTTAACCAGCTTAGCCACGAAGACATAAGAACAATGCTCTTTCTCTCTGTATATAAGGTTTTGTAAACCTATATTTAAACTCAGATTTAATATCCATAAAATTCTCCACGAAAAGAAAAGAAAAACTTCTATAAAATAACACATTCAACATCCTTTCATAATTTAAGCTTATTTTTGTTCTGTATTTTTTTCCTACAGCTGCCAGTTAAAAATGGCATAGCATGACCTTGCATCGTGAAACAAATAACAGTTAAAACAATAATTACATTAACATCTATTCCGAATCACCCTGTATGTATATATATATATATATATATATATATATATATATACAGGCCTGGACAGATCTGGTTACCACTGGCAGCTAGATTTTTACCAATTGAGAGTAGAAAATCTTTTCATGCTAGGTTTCAAGGTTTTCATTTTAAGGCAGGTGAGTACCGTTCTTGTCTGGTGATGGTGGTATAGGAAAGGGGTGCCCAAGCCCCCTCCCCCCAATTGACACACGACACATTTTATTTAATACTATATGACATGATCTGTTATAAAGCTACTTGAGCCCCTCCCACCAGAATTTTTGAATTGCTATTCCCTTGTCTGGCAAGTATGGTTCACCTTGATTTGTCAAGACCAGTGTGTATATATATGATTTTTTTTTATTTATATATTTTTCCCATATAAAACTTGGTGGTGAAAATTTGTGTGAACTATCAAGCTTACTTGATTTAGTTCCCGCAGAATCTTGATATTTAAAAAAAAAAAAAAGATTTTTGGAGCAGAAATCCATAAGTAGCCCTACATTGTGTAAGTCATAAAAATAGCCTCAAATGTTACTGTATTACATTGCTTATGCTTATTATCAAGACTGGACAAATCTGGTTGCCATTGGCAACTAGATGTTTTCAGTTGGGGGAAAACTTTTCCTACTAGATTGAACGGTTTTGTTTTTGAGGCAAATGAGTATGGTTCACCATGATTTATCGAGCCCTGTTTATTGTAATTGGGTAATTTTTGTCATATATATTATTAGTATTGAGTGGGGAGGTACTAATATAAATGTCAGCATTTCTTTGTTCCTGTAAAATTTCACAAAACTATAAATCCCTAGTGTTTTAACAGTGTTGGAAACTTCATTGTAAAAAAAAATATGCAATAATAGTTGTCTCAATCTGCAGTAATGGAAGAGCAAACCGGTCCTTTGTAAATATTTACTTGAATGAACTCATGCAACCTATCTAATACAGTGATGAATATACATATCGTATTTCCCTAAAAAATATTATTTAGCACCACAAAACCAGTGTTTTCAATGATGAATTTATATAAAGCATTTTTTCCTGCAATACAAAAACTCGTAACTAATTTATTTCATTATATATACCTAAATACTAGCACATAAATGACAATGATGTATAACAATTCAAAAATAAATGGAACATTACATGATCTAGTTCTAAAATTGTGACATGTATATCTTCACACATAACTTCAACATCCAAAACTCAGATGAACTGAACATTATTTTTTGTTGTAAATATAATTTTTTCCCCAGTGTGAAGAAATTTTATTGTGAGAATCTCAAAAGTATAGTGAATTTAACTATTAGTAGAGGTAACCAAATATTTGATAAAA
>QLNU02015360.1:305415616-305451567 GCA_006491805.2 Dysdera silvatica | reverse complement strand
ACTTGAACGCGGGGTAGGACGCTAAGTTACTGGCCTGGCCGGTTCCACACATCGTCACATACATTCAGCGTGTGGGTCTCCTTCCAGTTAGATACCAGCAACCCTTTTGCAGGCCATATATATATATATATATAAAGAAAAAAGTTTTCCTCGCCCATTCTTGGCGGAAACAGGCTTTGGGACGGGCAGAGCGCCATGTTCCCAAGCCTCTTTTTACATCACTTCTTAATGTGCCATGTCTAGAAACTTCCTGACAATGTGACACGTGTTTAGGATTGTGGCTTTTTGTATTTCAATGTAGGTGTTTGGGTCAATGTTGAGTATCTCCAAATTCGTCGCAAGCGTTTTTGGTACTATCCCTGTTGCTGAGATGACTAACGGGATGATGAGGATCTTTTCCATACCCCATATATCTCGTACTTCATGTCTGAGATCTTGGTACTTGGTGATTTTCGTTGTGTAGGTTGTCTGTATGTTATTGGTGTTGGGTACTGCTATGTCGATTAAGTACGTGGTCTTATTCGATTTATCGACGAGGGTTATGTCAGGACGGTTATGTGGGACTGTCTTGTCTGTTATGATTGCTCTATCCCAGTAAAGCTTGTGTGTTTCGTTCTCATGCACGGTCTCTGGCTCATATTTGTAGTACGGGCATTTTTCTGTCAGAAAGCCAGCATTCGCTGCCAATTTCTGGTGGACTATTTTCGCTACTTGATCGTGTCTATGTTTGTAGTCTGACTGCGCAAGGATCTTGCATCCTGCCATCACGTGTTGGATTGTCTCCGATGCCGCATGACAGTGTCTGCATTTGTCGCTTTCTATGTCTTTTCTCTGGATGAATTTCTGATTGTTCCTTGTTGCGATCACTTGGTCTTGGATGGCTAGCATGAATCCTTCTGTCTCTGGCTGGAGAGTGCCTTTGGCCAGCCAAGAATTTGATGCCTTTTTGTCAACGTGTGGTTGTTGCAGGTCATTGTAGTGCCTGCCATGTAATGGTTTTCCGGCCCAAGTTCTCAGTTTCTGTTCGTTGGCTGTTTCGAGGACACGCTCTTCGGTACTACACAGGTTTAGTGGCGTGTAATTTGCATCTGCTTGTATTATGGCTTGGATGAGTGGCGATCGGGGACTCTTCAACTGGAAGTATTGCCTCATGCTCTGGATCTGCTTGTCATGTAAGTCTTTGAGGTCCGCTTGTCCGCGTCCTCCTTCTTCCCGGGGTAGTGTTTGCCGTTCAATTGCCGTTGCAGGGTGTAGTTGTCCGGCTCTTCTCTGGATGGTTCTCATTTTCCGCTGGAGTTGTTCTAGTTCAGTGTTGGACCATTTGATGATCCCGAAGGAGTAGGTGAGCACTGGTACCGCATATGCGTTAATTGCTTGCGTGGTGTTCTTCCCGCTCAGTTTCGTCTTCACAATGCTTCTAAGTCTTTCTTGGAATGCTTGCGTGAGCTGGACTTTGACTTTCTTGTGCTCCTGCTGCCGTTTTTGCATTATCCCTAGGTATTTGTAGGTTTCGCCCTCGTCCAAGGTCTTCAGTAGTCTCCCGTCTTCGAGTTCGATGCCTGGTAAATCTTCTTTGCTATTCTTCTGTATTTTGCACTTATCGAGGCCGAATTCCATTCCTATGTCCTTGGAGAATGTCTCTGTTATACTGATGAGTTGTCGGAGTTGGGTGATTGTTGGCGCGTATAGCTTGATGTCATCTACGTACATGAGGTGGGAGACTTTATGTAGGTTTCTCTTGTCTTTCTTCAGCATGTATCCGTATTTACTTGTGTTCAGCATCCTTGACAAGGGGTTTAACGCCAAGCAGAACCACTGGGGGCTTAGTGCGTCTCCTTGAAAGATTCCGCGGCGGATGGGGATCTCGGCCGTTTCTATTTTACTGTCTGGCGTGTTTAGCTGTAACCGGGTTCTCCATTGTTTCATGCTGCTCTGTAGGAATCGGATGATTGAGGGATGCACTTTGTATATGCTGAGTATTTCAAGGAGCCACGAGTGCGGAACAGAGTCGAAAGCCTTCTTGTAGTCTATGTATGCGGTGTTGAGTTTTCGCTTTTGTTTTCTTGCTTGTTCCAGGATAACTGAGTCGATGGTAAGCTGCTCTTTACATCCCAGAGTCCCTTTCAGTTACTGGGTTACTGGTCCTTCGGTAGGAGGTAAGTTATTCCCTTGCAGAGGAATTCAGGCATTTTGCTGGGGTCTTCAATTATCGCCGTAAGTTCCTTGGCTAATGGGCCATGGGCGCTGGTAAATTTCTTGTACCAGAAGTTGTGTATGCCGTCAATACCGGGTGCTTTCCAGTTGTGCGTACGTTGGATTACCTGCTGGAGTTCCTCTATCGTGATGCCCGTGTACTCCATCTCCTCTATTCCTCTCGTAGCCTCCATTTCTTGCTGAATCCAGGGGGCGCTTTTGTGCTGTACTTCATTGGACCATAGTGTCTTCCAGAAGGTCTCTATTTCTGCTGGCTTTGGGGCTTCGTACTTGTCTTTGTTCGCTGGGGTCTCTCGAAGCTTCCTGTAGAAGGCCTTCTGGTTTGCTTGGAATTGCATGTTCTGTTGTTTTTTGTTGGTATAGTCTTTGTATCTTCGGAGTCTTCTGGCGTATACACCCAGTTTTTGTTTGAGGGTATCCAGATATTCGCTGATGTGTTTATTGGGCTCTTCGTGTCTTGTATGAATCCTATTTCTCTTAAGGGCCATCTTCACTTTCCTCACTAATTTCTTACCCCTATTTCCCTGCATGTACTGGGTTATTCGCCCTATGCTGCTGCGGAGCTCTTCTATTCTTTTTTGCAGTCTCACTTGCCATGGTGGTTGGGCTTTGTTTCCTCTGTTACTTCGGCCTTCGTTCCTTACTTCGTACCCATTGGCGCGTGATGCCGCTACTGCTGCACAGTATATGGCGGTGTGTATTTCCTGTAGGGAGTTGTGTTTCTGTAGGTGTAGTGGTAGAGTATATTTCATTCTATATATATATAATGTGTATGTGTGTGTGTGTAATCGTCGTTTAAAACCCTTTTCAATGACGCCTAAGTTGTAGTTAAGAAAAAAGTGTAATATTAATAAATTACTATGTTATAATTAAAAATCTAGGTTTCAAGCTGATATTTTAAACTTTCTAAAAAAAGATGACATAAAAAATTTGGTTGTCCAGGGCCGTGGCCATGAAGGATAGTGCGTTAATCGGGTGCTGTGATGAGGCGGCCATGATGAGAAAAGAGATAATATTAAACTTGTAAGTGGCACCCCCTCCACCCTACTAATTCACAAGAGAAGGGCAGCCGTTGGTGTATATTAAGAAAGACAATAGTAAAAGCAGATTGCACCCCTCCATCCTACTGATTCACAAGAAAGACTCACTGTTTTGAGAATATGTAGAAAGATAATAGTAAAGCAGAAGGGTATTAATTGCTGCCGTCACAGGATTCATAAATTAATTAATGTAAGAAATCGAATTTTTTAAGATAAATACTCCAGTATATGACACTTTGGTAATGACACTGGCGATAAAAAAAACACTTTTGGGAATGCTTGTTTCAAAAACGCAACATTTGCCAAAATACTTTCATATTTTTGTTGAATGAAATTATCGTTTATTGGTGTTAGTTTATTACTACGATCTTGTAATCGAGTTATTTACAGATGGATGTATATAGCGATGTTTTATAACGTTTCTTCCTAATCCAAAGACACCACTTATTTCAGAGATGGACCCAGAGAGGGATTTTGGGGAGGGGGATTTAAGCTTTTTGTAAAAATTCCGTCGTTATAATTTGCGCTCGTTATAACAGATTTCCAAGGTATTTTTATAGTTTTCGTGCGGGAGATTTTCCTAATCCCCCCTGTGTATTCGCCCCGGCTTATTTTACTCTCGTGTTAGCCTCTGAATGGTTAATAAATTTAGGTTAAAGCAAATTATATATATATTTTTTTCACTTCGTTTACTCTGTTTAACAGATGCAAAGCAACTGATATACTATTTCAAAGTATGAGTTGTATAGTTTGCGTCAATGACCGCCAGATGGCGTATCGAAAGGCTGACGTCGCCAATAGTTGCAAAATAATTCATTTTTATGTTTGGGCTACAAATAGTTCAAATCCGCTACTTTTGGAGCACAGTTTGCTACTTTTTAATCTTCAGATCTGGCAACACTGCTTTGGCGTTCAAGGATAGGAAAAAAGATTTCTAATCGGATGATTGGTTGTTCCAAACATTTTGGTAAAGAAGATTTCTTCCCGGGTCCAGGCAAATATGGTGAGTAGTTGTTTTGTTATTTTTTAAACGAATGTTTAAAACATGACTCGTTTATTTTCCTATGTTATTTCATTTCATTCGCACGACAAGCAACCCAGGTTTGTTCTTTGTCATTAGAGGTGTATGGAATTGTCAATTTGTTAAAGTTAAATCATCAGTTAATAAGATATAATTTGCTTTAAATTCATAAACCATTCAAAGGCTACCATGAGAGCTAAATAATTGTCTTTATATTTGGAAGAAACGTTATGGAAAATATCCTGCTTACCAGTCAAAAGAGAGAAACAATTGTTAATCGTGTCTTATTGGCGTAAATGCATGTTAATTCCCCAGCGCCAATAGCGAATTGTTGCTCATAACAAAAAGTCATTTAGCTGCCTTCCCACCTGTTTTACTTGATTATTTGTGCACATTCATATTCACATATTCCTACAAGCTTCCTGTACAGTCATTCAAATTCTCCTCATCATTCTAAACTTCATCATTCAACTTACATGCAGCTTTCTTTCTACAGTAAGACTACAAGTTACAAGACTCCATAGAGAACAGCCTCACTTCTACGAACTTTTCTACTTTTGCTTCATATCGACAATCAAGTCTTTGTACCTATTAGTGATGGACCAAATTGTTATTTTTAAATAACCTGTTCCAACGTTTTCTGTTCCAACCAGATAACAGGTTCCAATCACCGGTGATTTCAGTCACTGGTGACTAGAACGTATACGTTGCTTCATAGGTTTTGGGAATTGAGGAACATACCGATAACACATTTCGACGCCCAATCCGTAACAGAACGTCCTGCCAACTCCATAAAAATAATAAATCCTTTGGAAAAAAATACACACATATGAAGTACAAAAATAATGAGAAAAAGTAAGGCTTTAAAATATTGAATTTTAGATATTTGAAACATTACACGATATTAAAAATCAAAGAAAGTTTAAAAAACTAATTCAAAGTAATGAATTAAATACAGCAAAAAATATATGATGCTGCTGTAAATTAATTGGTGAAGCATATTGAAAGGTTACAATATCAAACTAATTAAACAGGGTAATGATACAAAATGTGTATTCTCAGCTGATGTAGTTATACACATGTATGTATTCAGAATTTTTCATGTGTAAAGCTCAGTAATGTAAAAATATTAATACTTGTACTAATTAATATACATGGATAAAAAATCTATTCCATTAAATATGAATTGGCATTTAGGAACAATAATCTTTCGGCGTGAAGAGGCTCCAACCGATTTCTCCCATCGGTTAAAATGTTACCAGCCTTTAAGAAAATTCTTTCGCAAGGCACTCATGTTGCCATAAAGTTGAATTTCCTTTTCGCTAACTCTGATAGATTTGGGTAGATCAGAGAATGGGATCTCCACCATGACAAAGGGTCATGATTCCGCGGCAAGTTAATTTTTTTTTAATTATCGTCTAGATAGCGATTGATTTCGCTAGTTGCTATTGAAGTAGGAATACCTATATAATCACATATTAACTGAATTTAAACTTTAAGTAAATTAAATAAAAATAAATCAATTAAAACAATAATTAAATAAACTGATTAAAACAATTAGTTAATTAAAACAATATTTGGTTAATTAAAATAATAATATAACCTCTTGTAATATCAGATATTAAATGGGTAATTAGTGCCTAAGCCCTTGTGTCAGCTAGACAACTATGCCGGATGTTGTGATAGCCCGTTATCTCAGCGCGTTTCCTGTGTGATGGAAACGGAGGAATACAGTGAAAATCGTTTATAACGACGCCGGTTATAACGACCAACCGCATATAACGACGGAATTTTTACAAGAAGTTTGGTTTGCTATTCTACTCCATACTAAATATATCGGTTATAACGACATCGCATAACGATTTCCAAAACTTGAAATAACGACGGCGATTTTGTAGCCCATGGTTCTAACTAGGAGCCCAATGGATATACCCACGCACTTATTAGCCGCTAATTCGGAACCATGTAAAGAAGTCAAAATTTAAGCGTTATTCTAATCTTGTTTATTTACAAATGTCTGAGAAATTTTTATTACTGCTAAACCTAAATATTAAAGATAGTGAACTTAAAAAGTGATTTATTAATTGAATATCACGAGGGTCATATTCTTTAGGGCCCTATTTTATTTTTTAAGTATAGGGCCCACAAAACTCTTAAACCGGCACTGTTCGGAAGTCATTAGTATAATATAATAAATATTATTCATTAGATTTGTTTTCTACATTATATACTTTAGTATTTTCTAGAATTTTTTCAATTTAAAAAACTAAAAAATACTACTTATTTAGTATGGCTATAAATATAATTTAATATAGACGGAAATTCAATTCATTATAATTAAATATATTTTTATTTAATTTTGAAACCAAAAAGTTTAATACTTTTTACTATCAAAATAATTTATAAAACTCTAGAGTGTATTATACTATAGGCTACTATGATTTTAAAAAGACATCGTTTATAACGACTATCGGTTATAACGACCGAATTTTCGCGGTCCCTTGAAGGTCGTTATAACCGATTTTCACTATATGTTCCTAGAACAGTGTTTTCTCAGTCACCGTTGATTTGTAATTGTTACTTCAAGTAACTCCTGTTCCTAGTCACCGGTGACTGAAATAACAGCTGTTATTTGAAAACAGGGCTTTCAGAGGAGCATACTGTTCCTGGAACAGTGATCAGTCGGTAACGGCTGATTTTTAACAGTTACTTTCAATAACTCCCATTTCTAGTGCCTACTTCTCCTGGAAATACAGTGTCGTCATCTCAGCCAACTTATCCATAAAGTCTGAACATGCGAGCGCGCGCACACACACACACAGTGATCCCTGGGTTCCTACATCCATGGGACATGTGGAGTGTTTTGAATTTTATGTTTGGCAACGGTCAGCTTGATGTGATTTTTCCAAGGATTTTTCAGTCCTTTAGGATAGAAAACAATCGATGATTTATTTATAAGAAAGTGAAAATAGTATGTACACTAGCAAACGTGTTTTTAAAAGATGTATATAAATGTATTAAGAATGGCCAAAATGCTTATAAAAACCCCCAACGCGAGTCTTACTTTAAAATGTATTATTATTTAAAAATGATTTTTACATATACTTATTTTATGTAATTTTATACGTTCTTTTTTAGGTAGCTAATTTATGCAATTTGTTTTATTTTCTGACATATTTTGATTTAAAATTATCAAATCTTAATCATCGAAACTGTGTACCCGTTTGGAGTAAGGCGTTATTTCTCCTGATGAATTTAGATACTTTTGCTTCGTTGGGAAGGAACTTAAAATAGGCGCACTATACGTTACCCACGCAATTCTAGCCGGTGCTTCCAAAACTGGCAATCGGCACAAAGTGACTAGCCTCCATGTTTACGGCGTTTTTTGTGATCTTTCTCAATCCTTCTCTTCCTCTCCCTCCCCCAACCCTAAATGAAAAACGATAATCCTCCCCTCTTTTTCACCTCTTCCCTCTAAACCCTAAAAAAGTAAAAAACGAGTTTGCATACATTTCCATCGGCTTCTTGCACTTTGGATACTCATACTCAGATGCAATTAACTCCTATTTCATGGCCCACTCAATCACACTTTTCTTACTTTGCATACATAATCCATAAACAAAAAATTCAGACATTTGTATTGAAAAAAAAAACAAAAAAAAACCCAGGGTGAGTACGAACATGAAGTAAACAGAAAATGGTGTATCATACCACTTTTCACTGCATCGTACATATGTATGTGACCTCAGAGTATGTCATGTCACAACCCCATCTTGTGCAATTTACAACAATTTCAAGAGGACAGAATGAGAAGTAAAGTGTTCTGTACTGTCACCAAAAAATAAAAAGTGTATAAATTTTTGGTTTTGTAAAAAAATCTTAACTAGTAAAATTTGACACTGGTCGGAATATACGAAATACAAATGAAGAAGGTAAAAGCATTTACCATCTGCAAAAATATTCGCAACGTTTCGACAATTACTGTTCCCTTCATCCAGCGAAAGTGTCAAGGAAATGTAGATGTTCCTGTATTTATACCCTAACTTCGGTTTTCCCCAAAGTTATACGGCACTGAGGTTTTCCCCCTGTCTGAATCTGGATTTACTAAGAACTGTCCCGTACTCGGTAATCACCCCATTTCTGAAACTGGTTTTCCCCATCTCCTAGCAAAAATGCGGTAAGGTTCAGGTATCGATTTTGCGATGTTCATCGCCTTACTACGCATTCGGAAAGTCTCCCAGGACTCCAGAAAAAGTCTACAATAGCGAGAAGTTACATTTTTATGAAGAACCTTTGTACTTTTACAATCAGGAACATAACCTCTCTTCCAGACATGTTCTCCCAGAAGATTAGTCATCTCACCTTTCTCCACAGCACAATGTTTTTTTTTTTTACGTGTACAAACAGTTCTTCCCGTCTCGCCAGTGTATACTTTTTCGCAGTCTTTGCAGGGTATCTGGTAAATTGTTCCAGTCAATTCATCCATTGGAACTCGATCTTTCACTTTTATTAACAATGGGCTTGGCTGGAACTTTGACTGGAACAATTTACCAGATACCCTGCAAAGACTGCGAAAAAGTATATACTGCCGAGATGGGAAGAACTGTTTGTACTCGCAAAAAAGAACATCATCGTGCTGTGGAGAAAGGTGAGATGACTAATCTTCTGGCAGAACATGCCTGGGAGAAAGGTCATGTTCCTGATTGGAAAAGTACAAAAGTTCTTCATAAAAATGTAACTTCTCGCTATTGTAGACTTTTTCTGGAGTCTTGGGAGACTTTCCGAATGCGAAGTAAGGCGATGAACATCGCAAAATCGATGCCTGAACCTTACCGCATTTTTGCTAGGAGATGGGGGAAAACCAGTTTCAGACAGGGGGAATTACCGAGTGCGGGACAGTTCTTAGAAAATCCAGATTCAGACAGGGGGGAAAACCCGAGTGCGGGATAGCTTTGGGGAAAACCAAAGTTGGGGTATAAATACCGAACACCTACACTTCCTTGACACTTTCGCTTGATGAAGGGAACAGTAGTTCTCGAAACGTTGCGAATATTTTTGCAGACGGTAAATATCTTTTACCTTCTTCATTTGTATTTCGTATATTCCGACCAGTGTCAAATTTTACTAGTTATGGTAAGCCCTGGTCAATCTTTGTACGTTGTTGTCACTCCAAGATATACTCCCTGAATGGATTCATTCTGGCACCGCAATCTTTTGACTCTTTTAAGCCTTGTAATAGTAAAAATAAAAAACTCACCTACGTTCTGGTGTCAGCTATATCTGTTGGGAAGGATGGCCTTTATAGCATTTGAGAATGCTAGGAACATTTGGCACTAGTATAGATTACAGTAACAGTTAGTACTTTTTTTTTGGGACAACTGCTCAGTCCACCCCCCCACCTTGCTATCTTTCTTCCTCGGTCAGAAATTTCAGTAGATCGGCTTGTGACATCATGCACGTTCTGCCGTCATGTTTACATAGTGTTTCGTCTAGAAAAAAAATAAGGGCAGGGAGGATGGCCTATCAAAGGGCCATTTTTTTTTATCATGAACTTCAGCAATTTGAATATCCGTGGTTACATCTGCTTTACTGCTATCAACTCCTTTAAACAATGACTTGATTCAGTTCCTATTGCTGCTTTCTTGAAATCTTTTAGTTTTTGTTTGCAGGTAAGCATTTTTTGGAGGATTTTTTTTTTTTTTTTAGTTAAATATATGCGAAAGAGAAAGTGTACATGATTGCAATCTAACGGCAATGTTGCCAGATGGCAAGATTAAAAAATCCCAACTTCATACAAAATAATAATTAAATTAATATAACTATAATTTAGTTAAACAATATCCTATACTATATGACAAGTAAGAGTAATAAAATAGGGATGTAAAACATGCTTAATTTAGTGCTTAAAGACAAACAAATTGATTTTAACAAAAATTTGACCTCAAAAATACGTGGAACCGCTAACGTTTATCGCAGTAGTCCGTGGTTGAAAGTCTGCAAACCTGGCAACAGTGCTTTGTTTACAAATATTCGTCAGCAATCTCATTTTGCCAAAACAACCAGTGTTATTACGAAAATGAAATAATGAAGTACAAAATTTTTATAAATCAACAAATTTCATCCAATTTCGTCATGCATTTTGGATTTTGATGAAATTTGAGTTATCATCTTGG
Organism: Dysdera silvatica; assembly: GCA_006491805.2. Lineage (NCBI taxonomy): Eukaryota > Metazoa > Arthropoda > Arachnida > Araneae > Dysderidae > Dysdera > Dysdera silvatica. The sequence goes on along the minus strand of QLNU02015360.1, from coordinate 305,441,119 downwards.
AAGGATGGTGCATTATTTTCCAAGGGCTTAGTTTGACATTTGGGCACAAGAGTGAACGCTTTTCCAGTGAAAGTGAATCAACGGAATTGAACGATAAATTGTAATTAAAAAAAATCTGTTCCGTCTCGTGAAGTTTTGCCCTCCTAAAATTTAGTGCCTTGGGCATTTGCCCAACGTGCTTATTTATAAATTTAGTTTTAATAGCATATGCTCACTATTTAAAATATTACGCACATGGACACTTCGCCAAAGAAACTTTACTACTGATTTCGTTTTGTGTAGTCTTCGTGATCGAAAATTGATAGCAAAGTTTAAAATCGGAACTGAGCGTAAAACTAAGGAATATCGCTAAACATAAACTATTCCTAAAGCAACTTCCTTATAGGAAAAAAGGCTACGCTGAGACGCTAGGGGTAGGAATCGAAGTATCATAGTCAGTCACAGCCCACTAGATTTCAGACCATGGGTTCCCCCACTTAACGAGAGCAACAATGATTCTGGTCTTGCAACATGATTTGGTGAAACTGGCAGAGTTAAAAATAAAGGATTGAGCAATCGAAATTTACGTCATATAAACAATAAAAATTGAAAAAGTTAGGCACCAAAAATGACGACTGGGTCTAAAATCTCGGTCGTCAAAACGAAATTTTTAGGTATAAAATATGACTAACTGCTAATTTCGAGCCCTGATGTTCGGCTGAGCATTGCGCTCTTTTATTTCCCTTTAGATGAAACTTTAGTTTACACCCACCTTTTGTGCTACTTTTCAGAATTTATGTACATTGCCAGCATAAGGATAGGCCGGAGAACTTGTTTCCTGTATTTCTCCGAGCCATAAAATCCATTTTCCCACCATACACCACAGATCAAGACGACTAGGTGAGTACTTCTGAAATTTTGATTTACGATTTTGAGGTTTTTATGGATTCAACATTTTATTGATTCAAGTAGCACACCATTAACATGATTCGAATGAATCACTGAAAAAAAGCATCACAGAAAAAAGCACCTACGGAAAAAAGAGCCGTTGAAAAAATCCCCGGAATAAAGGGCCAATGAAAGGTTGGATATATGTGAAATTGTAGTGCAACCGTGAACAAAATGCGAGTGTTAGGCCTTATAATGTAAAGCAATATAATGAAAGTGTTAGGCCTAACAAGAAGCAATATGCAAGTGAGCATACAGTTGTCTGTAACATATAAAAAAAATATAGTGTTGGTTGGTGGCATTCTTTCCCGCTTTTTTCTGTTTACCGATTCGAACAAGTAGCGAGGGTGAAGCGGAGGGGGGGGGGGTTTCCCACAATTCCTCTGTTGATACATTCCCCTTCACTGATTCAGGAAAATTACACGGCCCAAAAAACGGTGTTACTGTGTAGTCCGTCCCCTACTGAAATTTTGGAAAGTGTTTCCAAACCAGCTGGCAATAGTGCAACTGACATGCTACCATGTTTACAGTGTTTTGAGGTCATGTTAATTTTCCTAAATCAGTGAAGGGGCTATATCAGTAAGAGGGAGAAACCCCCATGCCCCCCACTCCCATTTTAGGCTTTACTCTCGCAGCGTATTTAGATCGCATTCAAGTTACGCTTGAATCTTTAAAATGTTGAATGCTAGCAAAAAAGCATCAGAACAGCCTGATATTCGTAATTGTCTCAATTCAACGAAGTTAAAAACAGCGAGTATTGACCTTTATTGGTTGGTCTTGGTCCGATGTGTATGGCGGGAATATTTTTTTAATTCACACTGCCTTTCTTACACAGCTAATTAAAGGCGTCATCTACATTAGGTCTAGCCTACAATCTCATCTGTTCCCTACATTCCAGATACACATACCCCGATGCAATCAAACCCTTATTCACAGCCCACTTCACTCATAGCAATTCCACAGAAAAAAAAAGATAACGTCAGCCGTTCAGACATAATTCAATCCACTTGTACCTTTCCTACAGTGGTGTAGTGTGATAACACATTCGTCTAGTGCACTGTTAATCCGGGTTCGACTCCCAACAGTGCAAAAAGAACGCTTACTCAGAGATCTCATAAAGATCGCACTGCTCACTGTAGTCCGGGATTTCTCTCCCAAGGCAGCAAGAGGTTTGGATTTCTGGAAAAACAGTAGGTCCTGGCTCAGCATGACTATTGTGGTCTTCGAGCTATAAAACCACAAACGAAACAAAACAAAAAAAAAACCCAATACTAGTACTGAACATTTTATGTGGCTCTTCCTTGTGTTGACGCCTTCACATAAAAAGGTCTTGTACTTTTATGAGCATTTTTGTCCCCTTTCTTATACTGAAACTGGTCATGCACATTCCACTTAGCAACCAATTACATTTTCCTTTTTACATTTACGACAAGCAAGCAAACCCTCTTTCATAGCCCATGCAATAACAAATGTCTTACCTTTAATTTAAAAAAAAAAAATTAAACGTTACATTGAATCACTGCAGCTCAGAAGCTCTGCCTTTGGGAATGAGACATAAGAAGCAATTATTGATTCTAAGAGTACGACAGCTTAAACAATATTTTGAATGGTTATAGGATATGACATCAGAAAAGTAACGAGTGCAAACAATTATCAGAAATTACTTTGGTGGTTCCGACAGAAAAATGCCAACGTGTGCGTGTTTTGCACTAGCACCACATTTTTGGTAAGTGATTAAGATACTTATCAAAGAATAAATACAAATTTACATTAATCCTGGTTGGTGTAAAACTTCAAAAAACTGCATGAAAATTGAAATATTTTTCATATTAAAAAATAAATTAAAAAAACTAATTCACCAGTAATAATTTCAAATAGCATAAAATCTCTATTAAAAAGTAAGTGGGAAATTACCACAATATATCATGTTTCTGCAACAAAAAGTGAAGTTTAATTTATGGCCTGTGAATGAGGAGAAAGGGAGCTTGACAGTTAACGTGAAAAGAGAGAAACAATTGTAAATAAGGTGGGCATATGGTTGAAAAGTAGACAATTTTTTAGGGAATGGTTTCCATACTGTCACTAAATTTAGTCTTAGTAATTGCAATACGTTTGTATTAATTGAGTTTTATTTTTTTAATTTAAAAATAACTGCAGCGGATGAAAAAATATTAGTTATAATAAATATTATTAACCTGTTATTAAGACCATGTGTATATATATATATCATATTCAACCATTATCTATCCACTGCTGGATGAAGGTCTCTCCAAATGCTTTCCACACAAGTCTATCCTGAGCAATTCGCTTCCACGTCACCCCAACCTGTTTTCTTATTTCATCCACCCATCTAGTTTGAGGACGTTTTCTAGGTCTTCGGTGGTCTCTTGGAATCCAGTTCAGAATTTCTGTTGTCCATCGTTGATCAGTTCTTCTTGCAATATGCCCAGCCCATCGCCATTTCAGCCCTTTTACTTTAACAATGATGTCCTCTACTCTAGTTTGCTCTCTCACCCAAGTGTTTCTTTTTCGATCTCTCCTAGTTATTCCAAGCATGCACCTCTCCATGCTCCTTTGCGTTGTCTGTAACTTTCGTATTGCTCCAACTGTTAGACTCCATGTCTCTGATCCATAAGAGAGGACTGGCAATACACACTGGTTGAAGACCTTTCTTTTTAGACACAAAGGCAATTTCCCCTTCAGGATAAAACTGTTTCTTCCAAATGCACTCCAGCCAAGTTTAATACGTCTGTTGAGTTCTTTCATAATGTTGCCATCCATTGAAATCAGCTGGCCAAGGTAAATATATGAATCAGCAATTTCTAGCTCAATGTTGTCAACTTGTATTTTTGTTTCCTCTACGAAATTATTGAACATGATCTTAGTTTTTTGTAGGTTCATCTTGAGTCCAACTTCTTTACTTCTAGTTGAGAGCTCCTGTACCATGTCTTGGAGTTCTAATGGGTTCGTTGAAAAAATAACAATGTCATCAGCAAACCGCAAATGATTTAAATATTCACCATTTATTTTTATTCCCTTGTTATTCCAATTTATCTGCTGAAAAATCATCTGTAAAGCTGAAGTAAAAAGTTTTGGAGAAATGGTATCTCCCTGCCTCACACCTTTACCAATTTTGATAGTTTTGGTATCTTTATGTAACCGAAATTTTGCACTTGCATTTTTATACACACGTTTCACCATGTCAATGTACACATCCTCAATGTCTGTTGATCTTAAAGAGTTGATGACTGCTGATGTTTTAATAGAGTCAAAGGCCTTCTCATAGTCAATAAATGCCACACACAATGGAAGTTCATATTCATGTGTTCTTTCAATTAATTCTCTTAATACTTGAATATGGTCCACTGTACTGAATCCACTTCGAAATCCAGCTTGTTCTCTTGGTTGAGCTGCATCTAATTTTTTCTGCAGGCGATGTGTTAGCACTTTTGTGAAGATTTTATAAATAGCAGGTAACAAGCTAATTGGTCGGTAATTTTTCAAATCCTCTTTATCACCTTTTTTATGCAAAAGAATTACTGTTGCAGAATCCCATTGGTTTGGTATGTTACCGCTGTTAAGACATTTGGTAAAGAATTTTGCAAGTATGTCTTCTACATATTCTCCAGCTTCTTTTAGGATATCTAATGTAATACCATCATCACCAGGGGCTCTTCCTTTCTTCATACTTTTTATTGCAAATGAAACTTCTTCTTTTAAGATTTTAGGAGCTGTTCCTTCGACTATTTCAATGTCTTCGTTTAATCCACTGTTACTTTCGTATAGATTTTTGTAGAATTCTTCAACTCTTCTAAGTATTTCTTCCCTATTTCTTGTTACGGTGCCATCCTCTCCTTTTAATGCAATGATGTGTTTCTTCCCAACAGATAAACTTCCTTTAACAACCCTAAGGCTCTTGTTATTTTCAATGGCTTTCCTTACTAGCTCACAGTTGAATTTTCTTATGTCTTCTTTCATGCTTTTGCGCAGAGTTTTACAAAGTTCTATGTACTCAATCCTGGAACTGGTATTTTGATTGTCCACCTTCATATCTCTTCGCCTTTTCATGAGCTGTTTCGTCTTCTCAGATAATTTGCTATTGTGCTTTTTACAGGTTACACCACCAATTTCCCCAGCAGTTTCAACTATTGTCTTAACAATGTTTTCATTTGCTTCTGAGATATCACTTTCATCAATAAGTCCTTCCAGTGCAGAAAAGCGATTTTTTAATTCCAACTTGAATGCCTCGGTATTTTCTTTTAATTTCTTTAAATCCACCCTCTTACTTACTTGTTTCCTAATGAGCTTCTGTCGTTCTAATTTAGTATTTAAGTGCACTTTACATCTCACCATTCGATGATCACTTCCAGTATTAAATCTGTTCAGTACACTGCAATCTTCAATAATTGATTTCTTGTTTGCCAGGATATAGTCAATTTCACTAGTTCCCCCATTTGGGTGTTTCCATGTCCATTTTCTTTGCGGTTTCTTCTTAAAAAATGAATTCATGATGCTAAGATTTTCAGCTTCTGCAAATTCGATGAGTTGATCGCCACGTTCATTCCTTTCCCCATATCCGTATTTACCAACCGATGTCTCTCCTTGTTCCTGTTGTCCAATTCTTGCATTGAAATCCCCCATGATGAGCTTGATATGTTGTTTCCCTTTGGTGTGTAACTCTTTGATTTCTTCATAAAATTCTTCAACCTCTTCGTCGGTATGGCTTGATGTTGGTGCATATACCTGTACTATTTGAAGTTGGTATCGCTGGGTTAGTTGAACAACGAGCCTCGCTGCTCGATCTGACGTGCTTTCGACTTCAAGAAGGTAGTCTTTAATTCTTTTGTTGATTAAGAAGCCAACACCACTTGTTCTTCCAGTTTCCGTTCCTCTATAATAAAACAAATGTCCACTTTTAAGTTCCACCAACTCTTCACCTTTTCTTCTAACTTCACTGAGTCCTACAATGTCCCATTTGATCTTGTCAAGTTCTTCTTCCAATTCCTGAAGTTTTGCTTCAGAAGCAAGGGATCGTCCATTAAACGTAGCCAAGGTCAATAACAAACGGCAGCCTGGGCCATTCCAGTGATTCTTAGCACCCCCTGCTTTCATGCCACACTGACCGCTGCCTTGATCAGGAGCACTCCAGCACCTGGAGACTAGGGGCCATGGTTTCTGGTGTGTCAACATAATGGAGGAATTAGCCATAATTTCACCACGCTGGCTAGACGGGTTGGTGAATTAGCCCTCCCCTTCCGCCTTTCTATCCGTGTAGCAAATATTAATTTGCCACATAAATAGAAAGCTCAGCCTGCACCACTTGAAGGCGGGGTAGGACACTAGGTTACTGGCCTGGCCGGTTCCACACATCGTCACATACGTTCAGCGTGTGGGTCTCCTTCCAGTTAGATACCAGCAACCCTTTTGCAGGCCATATATATATATATATAATTTTTTTTTGAAATATCTCGTTAAGCCATTGATCCCATCCCAAATTATCTGTCATAGTATAGACGTAAGAAGTAAACAAAGAGTATGAATTATTTGCTTATTTTAGGTATGAATAAGCTTTACTAAACGAGAATATTGCAATTTGAGTAATCTAGTTATTTATGAAGGTATTAGATTAATAAAGCCCAAATAAGTCTGCATGTATAAGTCACAGTTTTCAAATTAAATATTAGTTTATTCTGTTACAGAGACACTTTGGTCATTAATTGAACATGATCAGTATTTAAATATTTATTTCATTTTCTTTTATTAATTTGCTTCTCTTCCCTCCGCATCCTTCCCTCTTAATCAAAAATGTTTGGAAATTTTTGAAATACAGTAGGACCTACTTATAACTAGCATACATTTAGCGAGTTTCAGAATATAGTGAGGAAAATGTGGATTTTGTTTGGTACAATGAGTAAGTACAATCAGTGGCATATTTACTAATAGGCTAAGTAGGCTAAAGCCTACTGTGGCAAATTTTTGATGAAAAGTTGGTAAAGGCAGGGCTGAATTTTTTGGAAACCAATTGAATTATTAATTTTGAATTGTTACATCCAAAGGTATAAATAACTGAACATTGGCAAAAGATCTAACATGGCACCATTTTGTGAGAAGCTTAAAAGGTGCCAAATTCATGAATACTTGCGAAAAAATGAATGTGAAATAATTTCCAGTGGCTTTAAATTAAGAATTTGATAAAAGTGCTGAAATCTCTGTTATGCCTCTATTTGCATTTAGTAAGATTAGGCTGAAATGTATTTTTCTGTTAAAGTGGCCCCCGAGATTGCGATCTCACCAAGGTCATCGCCAAACTTGCCATCAGTTATAGCAACTGGCTTACATAATGAAATATTTTCCAGGCGTTTTTGCAATCCAATAATTTTCCTGAATCAATATATGCCTAGTATGGGTGTCCCTGCCTCCCAACGTAAGATTGTCTTCAAGTTGTACCTAAATGTTGGAAGGGTTGAATCAATGGTTTCCCGCAAATTTGGCTTTTTTGTGAATAAGACAATAAACAAAGTTTTATTTTGTTATTTAATGATTGTTAGTGCCATATGTTTTTTTAAGGAAACAAACGATTTTCAGAAATCAAAATGATATCAATAGCACAAAAATCTTAACGCTAAAGCAATATAACGAGGATAAACACCGTCTGTTTCTTTAGGACTGTAAACAAAAGGCAACATATCACAATCTATCTTGGCGATATATCGCTATTACTTGGCAACTTACCCCGTGGGCCACCTTAACAGACAAGTACCAAATATATCATAGCCTATAAGTGGCAAAACCATAAATCAGTCTCTGAGTACAATTCAATAGTTTTAGTGAACAAGACTTTATGGGTCAGATGTAACGAGCATTTTCTTTTCTTCCAAGCTTCTCATTATATACGAGTCCCCTTTTGTAGGGCCTTGCAAAATACACCCTACCTTGGACCTTGCAAACTCTTGGGCTGCCTCTACTGTAGCTTATTAGTCCACCTTTATAGTCAACATTCACATTTCTCATCAATCACACATTGTGCTCTGCAGTTCCCATGTCAGTCATTAAGAATGGTGTCATTTGTCTAAGAAAAAGTCTACATTTATACACAAGGACATCTTTGTAGACTTTTTGAGTCTTAGGTGACTTTTTAATTTCGAGACCTGGCAAGTAACATTTCAAAACCTATGACTGAATCATACAAAATTTGTCCAAGAAGACGTGGAAAACTGAGATTGAGAAACTGTTCATAGGAAATTTGGATGTCCAACTGTTCTGAGAAAAACCCTGAACTGGGGTATAAATGCAGGACATCTTTACTTTTTTGACATTTTGCTTTGATAAAGGGAATACAGGAGCATTCTTATGGCATTAGCAGCCTTTGGTGAAACAGATTTTAGCGGCCCTCAAAAATGCTTTAACGTAACATAACGATTAAAAACGAAACTGACCGGAGTTTAGCATTACAAAATGAAGTTCTTTACTGGTCCAAACACTAAAAGTAAAGAGAATATTCTAAAAGGAAGTAAAAGAGAATTATCTAGGGCAGTGGTTCTTAACTTGTGGTCCATGAGACGGGTCATTATTTAAAAAGAAATAATAATTAATAAAAACGCTTATAAAAATGATTATTAAATATTAAAATTAAATATAAAAATGAAATTGATAGTATATTTGTAGTATTTTACAATCTGATGGAACTTCAGAAAACGGTTCGTATTAAAAGTAATTCGTCTTAAGCATGTTCGTCTTAACGAGGTTTGACTGTATTATCATTAGATTTTTTCTCTTTATTATTTCTTCTTTTTTTTCCCAAAGAATTATTTTGCAAACACATCCCCCCCCCTCAAAGACCCGGTTCCCTTTTTAATTAAGGTCTTGCAATCAGCTCTTGAGAATTTTTCAAAGTGGTCCGCGAGTCCAATTGAAGTGGAAAGTGGTCTTTTCTGGAAAGGTTTTTGAATTCGAACGGGGGGGGGGTCTGTTGTGGCCATAAGGCCACCACAATAAACATGATAGCTTGCATAGTCTACTGATGTTAATGTATTTGACTAATAAAACGTGTGTATTTATCTTGACTACCATTTAAAAGCTTCATGAGGATTATGGGAAATATGTCGCATACAAAAGGTCAATTGATGAAATACTCTGGGAAGGTATATAAAGGCCGCTAAAAACTTATTTCTTGGTGTTTGTACAGTATTTTTTTAGCAGCTGCCCAGCTCGTACCCTCCTAAGCATGGTCCTGAGGGAATAGTAGTTCTCAAAATGTTATGGAATCATTTCTTATATGTTGGACCAGTGACAAAATTTTATTAGTTTTGGAAACCCTGGTCTGTTGTATTTTGTTGTTATGAATATCCTATATTTTAATAAATTCGTTAATTATTTTACAGACTGCTATATGGACATCTGATGAGAAAAGTTTGAGTTATCCGCATCCATGTCAATCTTGTCATATCAATAATAAATGGTTCTTGCACATCAGACATTCCCTCAAATGCTTATGTATAAGATGCTTTGCATTTGCCATATTTTACGAAAGTCTGCATGTAAGTATAGCTAGTTTTTTTTCATTTAACAATGTAAAATATTCAAGTTAGACATTTTACTTATTCTTTGTAATTGTTAATACTACACTAGTACCAAAAGTTACATATAATTCGTAAAACATACAAAGTAAAGGGTTAATGTAAACAAAACAGCAGAAATTTGCATATATATATATTTCTGCTGTTTTGTCTACCTCTATATAGATTATCCACTAACCTAAACAAACGCCTGTGCACATCCAAATTTTATTGGTTGACGGTATATGCTCAGATAAAATTAACATATCCCAATTTCATAAATACAGTGGACCATAAATACATACCTTGCTTCAATTTCTTGTAATTCCTTTTAAAAATGGTGGTGTAATTATTGAGTAGGAACTGATAATTTTTGCACAAAGATGTGCACTTGTTCTTTTTTGAAGGGTAGAATCATTGGAATGATGAAATCAGGACAGTCACAAACAAGAGTTCCAGAACACTGAATGTGCAGTCACGTGTAATCTCCAGACTATGGAGTAGGTTTAAAAATACTGGAGACATTAGATAATTAACAGTACAAGGTCATTCTATAGTTACAACCCCTTAGTGGGATCAGTATCTAGCATTAACTGCATACTATCACAGCACAATGTATACAATGCAATTTTTAAAGAGTTGACAAATGCCACTGGATCATTTGTTTCAAGACAAACTATTGACAGGAGACTCAAGGAAAGTGATCCAGTTGCCAGATTTCCAGCAGTTCGTCTCCCTGTGCACAGAGGTGCATGTATACAATGGATGTAGGAATAACAAACCTGGATTCTGAATCAGTAGGGCAACATGCTCTTCGCCTATGAGTCCAGATTCAATTCGCAGATGTGATTCTTGTTCCATCATTATATGAAGAGAACAAGGACTATATTACCAACCCCCTAACATTATGGAAAGCACACAATTTGTAGGTAGTAGAGTCATAGTTATGGACAGGGATGATTTTGAATGGGCATACAGATGACAGAACACATCTTTGAAAGCGGTTCTGTTACTAACAAGAGGTACAGGAATAACATACTGGAATTTCATACTGAGTTTTTTGAAGTGTCATGGGTCCGTAATTCTTATTTATGGATAATAATGAGTACTTTTACTGATCTTAGCTGGTCAATTGTTTTTCTTTAAAGTGAAGATATCCAGTGAATGCAGGGCCACATCCAAATTTGGGTGTGAATTTTATTGAGCATGCATAGGGTGCACTAGAGAGACAAATTGCATCCCACTGGTATCTATCAAGATTATCAGTATCTATATTCAGGGCTAAAAATTCCCATCTTTAGTAGTAGGACTTCTTACCTATGCAGCTCATGGACAACCTCATGGAAAGCATGAAATATTGATGTGAGGCATGCATGGCTAAAAGAGGTAATTGGCTCTTCTCATCTCATCTGATTTTATTATGTCGTTTCATTTATTACATTCCATTTTAGTTTTAATTTATTTTCATTTTAAAACTGTTTGTATGGTCTCACCTTATTTGACCCAAAACGACCCTTGCTGTTCTTGCGCTATAAAAATACAATTAACAACAAGAGGTGATCATATTTGTTATAAATACTTATGTATCATCATTTTACAAAATGAAAAAAAATTTTAGCTTTTTGCATATTTTTTTTTTTAAATTTTTTTTGTATTTATATTATTTTTTCATGCTAAGTTTTTACTGCATACCAAGCTTCATCCCATTTCAATTTTGAATTCTGATGTTAAATATTTATGAGTATACAGATAATGCTTAATTTTTCAAATACCAGGAATTGAAATAAAATATTTAATATGGATATATCTATATTAAATATTTTATTATTTGTATATTATATTTAATATGGAAATCCATTGTTTTATCTAATATTTACTTCTAGTTAATAATTTTTTGTTATTTATAAATTGCATAAATACAAGGTGCCCCAAAAAAATGTACTCATTTTTGCATTTTGGAAAAAAAAAAAGTTTATTGACATACGTGTATATACTAATATAGCTGTTACAAGTTTGAAAAGTGTTAACTGTTAACTTCTGTGTGGTTACAAATGTTCAAACTGTTTTCTATCATTTCCCAGAAACCATTGACAATGGTGATCAATGGGATCAACAGCTGCTTGAAACATTTCACATGAAATTGCAAGAACATTGCCATTCCAATTTCTTCTTTTTAACTCATCGATCGTTGCTGGTTTTGGAAGTATAAAACTTTATCTTTAAGATATCTTCATAAAAAATCCGTGGCTGAAGCATGCTGTGTACTCAATGTGCTGCCTCTTCGGCCAATCCATCTATTCAGATGTGACATCGAGATAGGCCCTTACATCCGCGTTGGAAGTGGGGAGGAATTTCCCATCTTGCTGGAAGTAAATCTCTTCATCTTCAAACATCTCAGCAATGTGTGGGCGACAAACTCCTGCAGTAAGTTGAGGTAATGGCACTAGTTACAGTTCCCTGAAAGAATGGGTCTAAAATGCCTAAGGCTGATGGCCCACACTACACTGTAACCTCTTGTAAATTCACAGATCTTCAATTTATACCCGGATTTTCAAGAGCTCAGTAGTTCTGGTGTTGGTTAACTGAATCATTTAACTTGAACATAGCCTCATTGGTCCATTAAAATTTTATCTGGGAGCGTTGCACATTCCACTTTTGGCCAGGAACCATCCACAAGAAACTTAATTCTCTTGGTGGAATCATCTTCATTTGGCGTGAATTAATGTGGGGATGTCACTTTCAATAAGGCTCATTCAACATGTGATGGACACTTTCGTCTTTGGAGATACCTAACTCTCGAGCCAATTTTCGTGTGGATTTTTTGGAGATTGGAGTAGCATTTCCACCAATTGAAATAGCTATTGAAGTTGGTGTACATCAAGGTTTTCCTGGAATGCTGCTTATTTACATTTTGAATGGTTCCATCCTTTTCAAACTTATCTCTAATGCAAGCTATGGTGTCATGTTGGAGAGTTCCTTTTGATACAGCAGCTTCTAAATTGTCTTTGCGCTGGTAGAGAGCATTTTCACTCTTTACGCTACTACACTTCAAGACAAATTTTCTTTCTTCAAAGTTAATGAAGTTTGCCATGCCGGGATTTTTACACCTGGGAAAATATATATATATATTAGTAAGGAGACCCAGGATAGAGTGAGTACATTTTTTTGGGACACCTGTATAGTATATTGTAATACAATAATTTTTTTTGCCACCCGCGTATTAGTGGCTCAGAGCTAGGCTTATTAGTTTTGGAGAGAAAGAGGCGGCTTTCCCCATCCTTCCAGTTCAGACTAGGGTCCCTCCTGGTTGAGATCAGGAGATGAGGAAGCTTGTCTCTTCTCAAAACTAATAGTTTGGCTAATGTGAATGTAAAAGCTGTTTAATGTAATAAATTCCCCTCACGAAACTCACAAAATCTGCATGGAGGCTTTCTTGTGTTGACCATATTTGGCAATTGTGTTATCCCTGCGGAGGGTAATAATACCTTAACATCATATTGTAATGCTAATATGGTGCACATTTTGTATTGCTTTGTATTTCAGAATTGCAGGAATATTTATGCTTAAACATTTAACTCTCCCTTGTGTTGAAGCATCCTAGACTCATACTTTTTTCTCTGCTAATCTGTGAGCAATTATCCAAATGTTTATCCATTAAACTAATTTATTTCTGTCTTACCTTAAAATTTTTAGAGCTTTAAAATAATATCAATGAGTTTGGATGTAGTAGAAAAGCTGTGACGGTGTAATTCAAAACTTGTAATGGCAAGTTTGACCAAGTGTTAGCAGCTAAGTTAGTACATGTGAATGTACTGGATCATTGATTTCTTTGGCAATTTTCATTATTATAAAAAGGAGTATGATATTTTACAGGCACTGTTGTTGTAGGTGTTTTTGTAGTTCTAAGGAATGAATCTTTTTTATTACTATAGAATTATGTGCTTTTGAGCTGATCTGTAATATATGAATATTGACACTGCAGAAATTCTATGCTTTTAGAACTTTTCATTTTTATGTTTTTATTTAAAATGAACTACTCCTTTTTCAAAAGCCATATGTGTTTTATTTTTTATGTCCACTCATATAATTAATTTTTTTCGTAATATATATATATATATATATATATAATAAAATAAGTTTACTCCATGCATCACAACACATATAAACTAAATTTAAAAATTAGTTATTCAATGTATGTGTCAGTCACAAATTGCCATTTTTTTTGGCTTATACAGGGTGCACCACAGGAAGTTGATAAGTGCTTTACAAAAAAAAAAAAAAATCTTGAAACAAAAGTTGTTTGTTTTGAAGGGGGAAAGTATTTTACATTATGTTTTATTTGGGGTCATGTGAATGTCAACCCTTTTTTTTTTAAAGGGAAACCTATATTTTTTATTCTTATTTTTTGTAAAAAAATAAGCAACTTTTGTAGAAAGCAGTTCTTTGATTTAGTGCTTAATTTCCGAGGTATTTAAAAAATAAGTTTGAATAACGACATTCATGCCATATCATGCATGTTACATTTTCCCAAAATTCCCTATAAATAGAAACCATTTAGACTTATTTATTCCTCTAGACAGATGCTTCATTTTTTACACACAATAAACTAATTTATCTTAACACTTAAGTGCTAACTTTCAAATGACTTACATTAAATGGACGGCTGTAAAATGGAAGTAGAGGAAAGACGGAATGCTGGTAACGAGCAGTTGTCTTGCTTTGGTACCAATTAGCACCACATGCAATATCTCATTTTTCTATGGAATATAAATCGATTGTATGACTTATCAACGAATCATATTTATTTGTGTGTACAATGCCTCCCCAACTACTGCATACTTAATTTTTTTCATTTTTTAAATATTAAATTAGTGTTCTATGATATAGCATGAATTTCTTTATTTAAGCTTATTTTTGAAATATCTCGGAAACTAAGCATTAAATCGATTTTTTTCCGAAGAATATGAATAATAATTAATATAGGTTTCACTTTAAAAAAATTTATTTGACCTTCAAATGGCATTGAAAACAGTCCCCACAAGTAAAACAGATAACGAAAAATACCTTTGTCCTTCAAAACAACCAACTTTTGTTTCAAACATTTTTTTGTAAAATGCTTATTTTCTGAGGTATTTTACATTATCAACTTCCCATGGTCCACCCTGTATACACTTTTGCTTTTGCAGCATTGCTATGATACTTTATTTGCATGAGTCACCTTAATGGTCGTGTATGTAAGTTTTAAACAAATTTAACTATCACTTCTATGTGTTGTAATTATAATTTCACTATATACATTAGGAAACATAGAGAGCAAGATGTTTATATAGTGTACAGAAATCTGGGTTTGAATCCCACTAGCACTAAGCACTTCCATTTCTTTTTTACCTACCCATACTCTAGAGCTTAATTTCAGAGGCTAGTGGTTTCCAACCTGACGTAGGTTGTGACTAGGGCTGCCACATGTCCAGTTTTAGGGAGGACAGACTTCCTTTTTGCATATAAAAACTGCATCCTCCTTTGTACCCAAGCCGGATCTGTAATTGTCCAGTTTTTCATCCTTATGAGCGAACTTAAAAAATGCTGCATAAAAATGAATTTCCTTATTGACATTACGTATATAACAAAACTGGGCAACCTCTTGAAAAAGTTCTCCCACCACTCAACCTTGGTTTTTCGAGACAGTGACAATATTATTTACAGGGTTTGTACGGGTATTGGAAAACCTGGAAAGTCCTTGAAATTTGTGGGACCTGGAAAAGTCTTTGAAAATCGTTTTCCCCAATGCTTTGTTGTGTTGTTTAGGGAACTTTTGGTTGGCAAGATGCCAATATCTATAAAAATTGGCAGATTGCCAGTAAATCTCCCCCTCTGGCAGTTCTATTTTTAGCCAGATCCTAGTTTCCATTTGCAATGAATTTGAAGATTTTCAAGTCTACAGTCTGTGTCTGTCGTGTGGGTGAGGGAGGGGATAGCTGCACAGAAATGACATTGCTGGGCATATTCGCCAAACTTAACGATTTCTGTAAAATTGCTCCAGACTGCGCCAGAATGTCAAATTTTCCGGAGTGTCAATCTGTGCCGAAATTCAGTTTCACCTTTGTCAAAATTATGTTTAGCCTTTGCATTTTGTAGTGCCAAATTTTCCTCCCCGCCAAATTTAGGCTCCAAAGTTTCCCCAAAATCACTGCATTTCCAGTTTCCTTGGCATTTAAAGTAACTTGCTATCTGTGTGACTGAACAGATATGAACAGACTGAGAATAGCCAGGCAGCATTGGCCCTGAGAGCAGGGGGGGGGGCGGTCTCACCCCCTTCTCCATCTTTTGAGTTTTATTATAGCCTACTCACTCTATTTATTAATATAATAACAAAGGAAACATTCGCCCCCCCCATCCTGGGGAAAATTCCTGTGGACACTGTTGCTGAACGGGGTAGATAAAGGCAAAGAGCAAAGATGGGAATGACAAGGTAAGTTTCCTTAGGGATAATGTAAAACCAGCGATTGCACTGCCCCCACAACCTGTGGCAATTTTGTTTTGCGGAGAAGCCATGTCTTTCATGTTGGAGTGGCACAGAGCTTTACTCTTCTTTTGACCACGGCTCGAAATTAGTGGTCATTAGTCATATTTTGCACCTATAAATTTTGTTTTGACGACCAAGATTTTAGACCTTGTCGTTATTTTTGGCACCTAACTTTATTTTTATTGTTTATATAATGCAAATTTCGATTGCTCAATCCTTTATTTTTCCTTCTACCGATCTCACCGACGCACGTTGCAAGATCAGAATCATTGTTACTTTTGTTAAGGGGGAAACCCATGGTCTACAATCTAATGGGCTCTGGCCAACTACGATACTTAACTTCCCTCCCCTAGCATTCCACTAGTGTCTCAACGTAGCATTTTCTACCTGTAAGGAAGTTTTTTTAGGGATAGTTTACGTTTAACGATATTCTTTGGCTTTATACGAATTTTCGATTTTTAAGTTTGCTATCAATTTTCGATCACAAAGGCTACTCAAAATGAAATCGGTAGTAAAGTTTCTAGAATTCTGTCGATCCACCCTCCCTTTGAAAGCATATCTCCCTTTTTTTTTTTTTATCTGAACTTGAAATTCTGGAAAAGTTCGAAAAAATTCTCTCCTTCTCCCATAAAATAAAAAAGTGGGAATAACATTTCATTGTCAAATAAAATAAATTAATTATCAAAAACATCTTGTTATTTTATCTTAACATAATGTACAGAAGGTAATCATAACACCTCTCCCCGATACTTTCATTTTTTTTTTCTGTCGCATTTGAGGAGCCATTTCGATAAAATTGCATTTGTTCGTTTTAGCATAAAATTGCTCGTAAATGCCCCCTACGTTTTCTAGAGATGGGAGTTATTTAAGGTAACTGTTAAAAATAACCGGTGACCGAGAAATCACTGTTCTAGGAACATATTCCTCCGTTTCCATCACACAGGAAACATGCTGAAATAACGGGCTATCACGACATCTGGCATAGTTGTCTAGCTGACGTCAGGGCTCAGACACTAATTCCCCGTTTAACATCTGATATTACAAGAGGTTATATTATTATTGTTAACCAATTAACCAAATATTATTTTAATTAAAAAATTGTTTTAGTTAACTAATTGTTTTAATCATTTTTTAATTATTTTATGTGGTTTATTTTTGTTTAATTCACTTAAAGTTTAAATTCAGTTAATATGTGATTATATAGGTACTCCTACACCGATAGCAACTAGCGAAATCAATCGCTATCTAGACGATAATTAAAAAAAAATTAACTTGCCTCAGAATCATGACCCTTTGTCATGGTGGAGATCCCATTCTTTAATGTACCCAAGTCTATCAGAGTTAGCAAAAAGGAAATTCAACTTTATGGCAACATCAGTGTCTTGCGAAAGAATTTTCTCAAAGGCTGGTAACATTTTAATGGATGGAAGAAATTGGTTGGAGCCACTTCACGCCGAAAGATTATTGTTCCTAAATTTCAGTTCATATTTAATGAAAAATTTTAATACATGTATATTAATTAGTACAAGGATTAATATTTTTACATTACTAAACTTTAGACATAAAAAATTCCGCATGAATACCTGTATATAACTACGTCAGCTGAGAATACACATTTTGTATCATTATCCTGTTTAATTAGTCCAATATTTTAACCTTTCAGTATGTTTTACCAATTAATTTACAGCAGTGTCAATATTTTTTGCTGTATTTCATTACTTAGAATTAGTTTTTTAAACTTTCTTTGATTTTTAAAATCGTGTATTTTTTAAAATATCTAAAATTCAGTATTTTAAAACCTTATTTTTTCCATTTAGTTTTGTATTTCGTATGTGTGCATTTTTTTTTCCAAAGGATTTATTATTTTTATGGAGTTGGCACGACGTTCTTACGGATTGAGCGTTTAAATGCATTATCGTTAAGTTCTTCAATTCTCAAAACCTGTGAAGCAACGCATACGTTCCAGTCACTGATGATTGGAACCTGTTACGTGATTGGAACAGGAGCGTTGGAACAGGTTACTCAAAAATAACAGTTTGGTCCATTACTAACGTTTTCTATGAATTTTAATTTAACTTTTTGGGTGGTTAGGGGGTCAACACTTCTGACTACGGCTCTGCTGCTTACGGCAGAATATGAAATAACTTCAGTTTCATTAAAATGCACCTTTATAAAAACGTTCAGTTAGAATTCATCTCGACAGATTTTTTTTTTTTTTGTAAATTGCACCCAAGTAAAAACGTTTTGGTAACTGTGAAGAAAAATTATTAGGTGCCATTGATGCCCAACTTTGTGCTCCTAATCTTTAACCTTGGCCATAGTGTGAATTCAAAAATTGGTCATCTCTAATTTTTCACCATGATCCCCTCAAATATAAAATTATATTCCTTATGTATATACTATCATAATATATAAGCAGGAACTGTCATGTGAGTCTGATGGGTAGTGTTTAATGGTGGAATCTCTATTGTCTTCACCATTTTGTAATTTAAAGTATTGCATTTTATAATGATTCTTCCTTTGAGTACAGCTGAATGTGAAAGAGATTTTAGTTATTTTAATTAATTTAATTAAAATACAAACAAGACTTTGGCTATTACTTCTTTGTTAAGCTGTATCTACCAAGAATGGTTGAATGCGAGCCACTGTCTGCAATTAATTTATGGTGGAGAGATGTAGCATATGGATATATAAGGCAACCAGATTTTAATAACTTTTTTTTTAAATAAATGTTCCATTATAATTTTTGAATTACCTGTTTTAGCATCATTACTGTAAGTCGTTCTATATGTATGAACACACAGCATAGTGCTATGGGAACAAAATAAATAATCTTGAAATTTTGCACCTTAAAAAATCATTTTGGCAACTAAGGAAAAATTGTTAGGTGCCATTGACGCCTAACTTTCCATTCCTAATTTCTAGCCCTGATTTTGACGTTATGCAATCGCCGCTTACTATAGATGCAAACATATATTATTTTTTGTTGAATGACAATGGAATTATAATCGCTAAAACAATAACACATTTCTATAAATATTTATTGAACTTTATTCACAGAATATATATTTGCATACTTTTATTTTCCAAACACCCTGTGGTGGCGCAGTGTTGTAACGCGTTCTCCTAGTGCGCCGCTAATCCGGGTTCGACTCCCAGCAGTGCAAAGAACGCTTACTCAGAGATCTCATAAAGATCGCACTGCTCACTGTAGTCCGGGGTTTGGTTCCCTAGGCCTTAAGAGGTTCGGATTCCTCGGAAAACTGTAGGTCAGGAGGTTCGGATTCCTCGGAAAACAATAGGTCCCGGCGCAGCATGACCACTGTAGTCTTTGAGCCGTAAAACCACAAAAGAAACAAACAAATAAATTATTTTCCAAACACATCAAATCTCAAATTTTGGTTTTATAATTTAACACTCCTCCCTACCCCCAAGATTTTTTTTTGGAGAAAATCACCTATTATGTACAACAATTGGAAAATTGGCTGAACCCCCCTCCCATACATATATATAGCCAAAGAACCCCAGAGTTTTTTCTCCGCTGCATCACTGTTTATGCTAATGCTGAACCACATTATAGTTCTGGATTGAAGGGTGGGGTGTGGGCAAAACGTGAGGAAAAACTACCTGGAAATTTTAATGAAATCCTTGAAAAGTGTCCTGGAATTTTTTTTTACATAATATGTATGAACCCTGTATTTAACATACACCCATTTGTAGAAACTTGCTTCACACCATAATAAGAGTCACTGATATTGACTCATGATTTTTTTTTTCGATCTGCTGTCCAACAGATTTTTGATTGGAATGGTGGCAACAATGGCTGGTTCCACATATGTGAAAGTGTCCACAACTGCAATAATTGTGTTTATTCAAATGTTAAAAATTTTATAATATTAAAATTGCATATTTATAGAGTGCTTATTTTTTACCCATATAAAAATGCCAAAACAATCATCATACTTTAAAATATGGAAAACGAAAATCCTTGTGCCCTGTTAAAACTAAAACCTTCATAGTGAAAATACTTACCAACAGATGGCGCTGACATTCAGGTCAAAGTAGGGTACCTGCTTTCCTAAATGCAGGCACCCTAGGTCATAGTGGATAACACACTATCTATCGGTAGATATTTTAAAAAAAGGTACTATACTATTACTGTCCGGCTTTTGTACTTTTCAAATGTGGCAGTCCTAGTTGTGACTCGCTTGAAACCTTGCTAAGTTTTTGTACACACCTTGAATTTTTCTAGATTTTCTTGCCCTCACCATCAATCAAGAAATAATTATATAATCGGTTTGCATATAGTATAACGTAGCTAGTAAAATTCGAGACAGGCAATTGACGCTTGACCGAATTAACCTAAAATCATATTTTTTTCATTGAAAATAACTTTACTTTATGTACAGGCAGCCCAGAGAGGGCTGTTTAATGGTAGCGTATCTCTTGGCGTCCAGGCCCCTCTCTGGTCTCGAGTCGCAGTTTCCATTTTATCCCCGGATCTGGTTCACACATGTCAAAGGTCGGATTCCAGATGTCAACCCAGATCCAGGGACTGTAATTTTATGTTAGAAATTCGAGTTGTATGGACGGAGTGTAGATCAGTAAATCTTCATGCTATGGCTGAGTTCGAAAGGGGATATAGCCAAGAGGCGAATGACATATCTCACATGGCTGGTAAATGAGGGGGGTCGGTATAATAGTAATATTCATTTAAAAATATTTTTTGACAAAATAATTAAAAACAAAATATAAATGTTTAGCAAAGTGTAGTGAGTGCCGGAGAGAGAGTTAAGAGACTAGTAGGCACCTTTTCACTGATTTGTCACCTATATGTTTTGTATAAAAGACACAATTTTTTAATTTAATATAACAATAATTATTTTGAAAATGATAAGCTCAGATTTCTTGGAAAATTAGCTTTTGGTATAGTATGATCTCTTAGCTGTTTGTGCACTATAAAATATAGTTTCAATTTTACAATGTCATTTTCAGGATATTTATCATTATATATCTTACAGTACTTTTCCTTAATTTTATTATTAGTTTGTCTAACCTTTGCTGACCTTGCATTGTAAAACACACAATTATTAATTTTTTACTTTTTTTTTTTAGATTCTTTAACATGCTCTGCATAATGCCATTACTTAATAAAAATATTTTGAAATATGGATGAAAATGAAGAAACTGTGGATCCGAGGGTGAAAGTAAGCATTTAATTTATGGTAAAATGAAGATTAATAATTTGTATAGCACATTCATTGACCTAAGGGGGAAAAAAAATGCACCAAATAGGAATTGTTGGAATTGAATGAGGCTTTATATCTGTGAAGGTATTGTTGACATCAAACAACAATATAACTCAATGTTTATTGGCAATAAACGTTGATTTATATTGTTGTTTGATTTAATCTGCGTAGTGTTCGATTTATATAAATAACGTTGACATATTGCACCCTTGTGACGAAAGTGTTACAACTCAAAATTCGGTGAAAATGACTTAATGTTACAACTAGATGTAGAAAACAGTGCTGCATTTTGCCATGCAAAATGTTAGGTCATAAGTTATTCGGGTTTCTGCTAGTTGGCACATGTCATTAGATGAACACAACGTCCCTCAATTCAACCAGAAACAGTTTTTTGCATTTTCTGAAAATTGGGATTTTTTGAGTTGTAACACTTTTGTCGCAAAGGTGCGATATGTAAGTAATTGCAATATTAGAGCAAAAGGCTAAGTTTGTTGGAGAAATCTGTAAAAGCAAGTTTAATCCCTAGTACCTTGTTGGACTGTCTCTAGCCTGGATATAAGATGAGATAAGGTTGGACATGAGGCATATAGATTCCATATTGTATTCTGCATCACATTTGTTCGAAGATGTTGCAAACTGAACCCCTCTAGATCTTGTACAATTTTAGGCTGCCAAAGTTGGTGTCTCAGCTGGCAGAGGTATTCTTGAGAAACCTCTGCTGTGTGAGGAGAAGCATTGTTCTACTAAACAAATTTTTTTTGAAAGCCCTGCCATGAGAGGCGTGTGTGGCGCAGAATGTACAAGATTGTCACAAGATATTTAAAGTCCATGTTTCTAGAGCATTCATGTGCAGTCGATATTTTGGATAACTTTAAATCTGCTCTACGTGCTTTATCGATAGAAATAAAATCATTCAAATATACATAGATGGGCCTAATGTGAATTTAAGATTTATAGAAGATTTCAGTAACGAATTGTCACAAGATGAACCTAAATTTCTTGATGTTGGCACATGTGACCTCCATACAGTGCATTGTACATTTAAAGTAGGGATGAAAGAAACCGGTTGGAATGCTGTGTAATGTTTGAGGTTTCTTTATTACTTTTTCAAGGATGTACCTACTCAAAGAGCTGACTAAGCCATTGCACCAAGTCAGCTGAATTTCCTAAAAACATTTGCTCTGTTCAGTGGGTAAAGAATGCTGATGTAGCTGAAAGAGCTGTTCATATTCTGTCACATCTAATCAGGTTTGTAAAATCATTAGTTAAAGGGAAAACGAACTATATCATATCAAAAAACTTTGTTTTCATTTCAAAATGCCTGAAAGACCCTTTCTTCGGAGCACAATTGATCTTTTTTCAATCACTGGCTGTTACTGCAGATCCTTTTATAAGGGAATTTCAATGTGATAAACCTATGGCATTGTTTCTCTATACAACACTATTGTCTCCTCTCCAAACTATCATGCAAAGGTTCATCAAGCCTAAGTTTTTCAGAAAACTGATTTTGACCTCCATAAGGTAGATTTAACATCAAAATAAAATTTATTGCCATATAAAATATCGGGCCAAGCTTTGCATTAAAAGACCAAATAAAGGAAGCTAAAGGGTACGAATCATCGGATATTGTTCATTTTTAGAAAGATTGTGCTGTGGCCTATATGCAGTTTACAGAAAAAATATTTCAGCTTTCTCTTTTTTTCCCTTTTACAAAGAGAATTTCTTGTTTGGATCCAAGTGTGGTTTGTAATACTAATGTTGCTGTAAAACTCCTCTCCTTGTATATCCAAATTTTAGTTTCAAGAAATTGGATTTCACGGATTAAATTTGATCGGATATGTGAGGTATACAAGGCAACTTGTTGAAATCTGCCAGCGCAAACTTGTAGAAATCCATCAGTGAAAACTAGCATGCTTACATATAAAAGAAGTGCGACCAGATTAGATGACCATTGGGTTACTGTATTGGAAAATTTTAATAGTGCTCCTGATCTCCTATCTTTTACTAAGTTCATTTTGATTTTATCACACACAAATGCATTTGTAGAAAGAGGGTTTTCGATGAATTGAGAATGTATATTAGAAAATAAAGTGAAGAAAGTATTGTTGAGCTAAGACAAACATATGATGGCGTGAAGGCAGCTGCAGGCATAGAGAATATTAGAATCTCAAAATTAATGTTAAATTATGTACGATCTTCTCATTCAAGGTATGTGGATTGTATGGCCTAAAAAAAAATAGAAGTTTCAGAAAAAATCACTTTGAATCTGAGAGAAAGCAAAAAAGTATTGTAACTTAAAGAATTACAACACAAAAAACAGAAATTAATGATCAGTGCTCAGAAGGAAGGAAGCAAACCTTACTGATAAAGTCCTTAAGGTGATTTTTAGAAATGTTTCTTTGTTGTATTATACATTATACACTGGCATCTCAGTATCTCAGCTGGTAGTGTGTCTGCTTGCAGACTCGAAACATATTCCATCTTCATGACTGTATTATTGTATCTTTATTAATTTTTATTTGTTTTATTATATTTGTAGTATTATAATTAACCCAAGTCATAAGTAAGGCCCTACCAAAAGTGCGGCAAAAATTTCCAAAGTATGCAGCATTATGTTACGACATGTTGAAATGATGCAAACTAGGAAAAGTGCTGTAATAGTATACATGTATATTAAAAAATCTACTTTTAATGGAATAATGGGTTTGAGCATCATCAGAAGAAGATAGAAGCCATGAAGCATGGTGCCAGAAAAGGATGAATGAATGACTATAATGTCCATTTGACAGATCATTTATTTGAATGCAGTTTATTAAAATAAATATGTGTTAGTCCAGCAATCCAAAATTCCTGTAAAATTGGTCTTGTGTAAATATCTGAATGTAATAAGACAATACTCTTTCGTAACGTACTGAATCAGATACTACTGAGAATGCTTGCTTTGCTTTTCATGTTAGCCTTAGCAAACCTTTTTGAAATTACCTCTGAATTCTAGAATTTGATTACATCAGAAAACGTATATGATATATATATACTCCTTGTCTGTAGTAAATTCGTCTCATCGAAGGGTCATCAACTCCTGGAATGCTTTTGAACACTATGTTATCAAAATTTAGGTTGGACATTTGATCCGATTCAAACATTTGAGCAGTTTTCATGAAGTTCAAACCAGGTCGGTAAGGCTTGGGTCCTTCCATTTTGGAGATGGTCACTTCTGGGCATTAATAAAAACTTTGGTACAGTTTTGTGAAACACCTTTTTTGAAAAAAATGAATTATATGCAGCTTTTTCAGGATAAGCGTGTAAATTCATTGTAATGGAGTTATTACTGGTTTTGGAGTTTGTGTTAGTGGATTTTATGGTCTTAGAAACTTATTTTTATTACGCAAATTTTAATGCGTTGTGTGTTGTTTACTGTAATTAGCGACTTGAAATCGATTAAGACTTGGTCTGGTAACCTGGAAAAGTCAGGGAAGTTTGAAACAGAATTTGAGTAGACACCCTGATACTCAGACACGACTGTTGTCAGTTCTCAAAGTGAGCCTTGGTTTTTTGCTAACAGTCCAGGATTTTGCGTTTCTTTTTCACAGTACTACTGCAAACGAAGGCGATGGTGGCTGTCAGTGGCAGGACATGTAATGTGTGTCATGACAGCAAACATCCATCTGCTTAGTTCCTGAAAATGTTTCAGGTAGATACAAGATTCTGTAATGAAGGTGCAAAAAGCCTGTGATTGATACACATAGTTGATTGATAATCAAAGCTGTTGAAGCCCTTTTCGTCTGAAAATCTTAGTTTTGATTTGATTATTGCAACTTCAAAGCATAATTCTTGTGACAATTTAATTTGTATTGCAAAAATAGCAAAAAATTACATGAAACAAGGAAAAAGCACCCAAAAACAGGAAAAAAAGCAAAAAAAAACCAACCCGCAAATGTCATAACATCTGGGCCCTATTTACTAATAACATACCCATTTCTTATGTCTTTAACCTGAGTTAGACCCTAAGTGCTATCGTGGAATACATTTGGTCTGCTCACTACAGTTCAGGAATTGGTTCCCTTTACAGCAGAGGTTTGGATTCCTTGGAAAACTGTAGGTCCCAGAACAGTATGACTTTTGCTGTTTTTATGCTGAAAAAACACAATTTAACTTCAGTAATAAATGATTCAGTTTTTAGACACCCCCTCCCCACCTCACAAAGAACAAAATGGAGGAAACCATAAGGCTGTTAACTCAAGTATTAATT
>QLNU02015360.1:305368833-305406871 GCA_006491805.2 Dysdera silvatica | reverse complement strand
GTGATAATACCTGAAGTCAACTCATCATAGCGGCGTAGGAAAGGGAAGGCAGGAAGTGTTCAGAGTGCTCAAAGCATACTCCGTTGGATAATAAAGTACACTATTCTCCTTTTTCACCGAATCACTTGGTCTTTCTTAAAGCTACCTGAGCTCCCCTTAATTTTTAAATTGCTACGTCCCTGACCCCGCATACCATAATATCATAAAGATCTCCAATCGCCTTGCAAAACTAGCGTTGCATAGGCATCGTCTATTACGCTGCTTGCCATTAATCTCAACTCATTGTCGACTGTGCTCTTATTAGTGCCATTCCCGAATAACCTGGGATGAATGACATCAAGTTGTGTTCAATAATGAATTTCACTTTTGCTTGCATTCTGACGATGGCCGCATATGCTTATAAAGGCGATATGGTGAACGGAACAATCCAGCCAACGGTGTCGAAAGGCACATAGCTCGAACTCGGGGCATAATGGTCTGAGGATGGATCAGCCATGATAGCCTATCCAATCTGGTATGCATTAGCATAATGCAGGCAATTTAACAGCTCGTCAGTATGCTGAGGTCATCTTGAAACCTGTAGCACAACATTTCAGTTCGGGCAACACATTTTTCAGCACGATGGAGCCCATCCACATACGGCAAACACCTCAGGAACTATGTATGTAGTACCAATATGCTACTACGGACAGCTAGATCTGCAGATTTATCTCCAATATAAAATCGCCTATAGACTCAGACAAAACCACAACAGCACATTTTTCAACAATTTGAGCAGGTATGGCAAACAGTATCTCAAGAACCTATATGACATCCACATGATTCAATGCAGCTACTTATGTGAATCTGCACAATTCAATTCACGACTTGAATTGCTAACAAAAGCGGAGCCATTCCATACTAGTATGGTCATGTAAGCATTTTTTCTCACAATAATTATGTTCCTTTACTCTGGAAATATCCTTATGCCTTATTTACTTCATACCCAGTAAACACAAACCTTGTGGCAAAACGTGGGGCCTGTGGAGGTAATGAAGGTCATGAAGGCCAGCTATTGTTGGGCAATTATGGGCCCTGCAATGGCCTTAAGGGCAATCGCAAGTTTAGGGCATTACCACAGAGTGCCTTTAGGGTTTAGCCTTCAAATGGCCATATGTGTGCTGACCATTAAGGGGCCATCGAAGGCCGTACTACAGTAACGCACCCTTTTTTTAAAACTAAGGAATATTGAAATTCTCAACTAATAAAACATATATTGTATTAGTTGAGATTTTCAATATTCATGGCTAAGTTAACATGGGAAGAGGAGGGTAGCGAATTGCCTAAGTAAGAGGTGTAAAATAATAATAATAAAAAAAAGAAACAGAGACGCGAATTCATTTCTTAAGCAGGGATTGAAATCTTCAAACGTGTATAAGGCTGAATTGTGAAAATAAATTAAACGTAAAGAAATAATGTTTTTCATAAATTTATATGAAATATTATTAAATTTTTAGCTTTGAAATTAGTAAAATTGTTAAATTTATCATTTATATGATCGATAAACTTTCACTCTTAACTGTAACCGCTGTAAGTAAAGCGCGCTTTCTTATTTGAGCTTTGCCCAACTTGTGTTCATTGTATTATCACGTAACATTGCTCATTCTATCATTAACATTGCTCAATCTGATAATTCTTGTATTAATTTGAATAACAAATATAAAAGGTGCCATATTTTTGGCTTTTATATGGGCCGTAAAAGTGCAATTATGGCGATGGCATATTTAAATATGGTCTGCATGGGCCTAATGAAGAACCGGTAAAGTAGTGCCTTCATTCCGGCCAGTTAAAAAAATGTTCTGGAATGGGGCCTTTAGGGGCATTTGTGGCCGAACTGCTGGCACTCTTGAGGAAGTTTACGGCAATAGCTGCCAGCCTATAGTGATCCTTTAAAAATATTGCATGCGGGGCCTGCTTTCGGCCGGAGGGACATTTTGTTAACGTGTAGGCCATTGGGCCAGACGTTTTGAGTTTCGTATGGGCCCACAAAGCTTGTGTTCATTGGGTCGCAAGTTTAAGGCAATACCATAGAGTGCTTTTAGGGTTTAGCTATCAAATGGCCATATGTGGGCTGGCTATCAAGGGGCCATTGAAGGCTGTACTATAGTAACGCAACCTTTTTTTTTTAAACCAAGAAATATTGCAATTCTCAACTAATATAACATATATTGTATTAGGATGTAAGATATTATTACCCTTCACACGGATAACACAATTGTCAATTGTATTATCCTTGTGAAGGGTAGCATTATCTTATAACTCATATAGTGAAAGAGACCCTGGTCCCTATTCTCCTTCAGTCTAGTGGTCAAGACAATCACCAACGGAATCCTGATCTCGAATCCAGGATGGGAACGGCATTTTTCTCCTAAAGCCTATTAAGCAAATTATGTGGTGGTTGTCAACAAATCATCAGTAAAAGAACATATATGGTGTATTAGTTGAGATTTGCAATTGTCTATGGTTAAGTTATGGGAGGAAGGTACGAATTACCCAAGTATATGCAAAAGAAGGACGCAAATCCATTTCTTAAACAGGTATTGAAATCTTCAAACGAATATAAAGCTGAATTGTAAAAATAAAGAATTAAAGGTACAGAAATAATGATTTTCATAAATTTAGTCACATATTTTAAATATTATTAGTTTTAGCTTTGAGATTAGTAAAATTATTAAATTTATAATTTATATGATCGATAAACTTTCCCTCTGAACTGTAACCCTTGTAAGTAAAGCGGGCTTTCTTCTTTGCGCTTTGCACAACTTGTGTTGAGTGCATTCTCACGTAACATTGCTCATTCTATCAATAACATTGTTCAATCTGATCTCATATATTAGTTTGAATAAAAAATATAACAAGTGACATATTTTTTACTTTCATACCGGCCCTAAAAGTGTAATTATGGTGATGGCATATTTAAGTATGGTCTACATGGGCCTAATGAAGAACCGGTAAAGTAGTGCCTTCATTCCAGCCAGTTAGAAAAGTTTTGGAATAGGGCCTTTAGGGGCAATTTTGACCAACCTGATGGCACTCTTGAGGCACTTCGCGGCAATAGCGGCCAGCCTACAGTGGCCCATGTGGGGCCTGCTGTCGGCCAGAGGGACACTTTGTTAATATGTACTTAAGGGATCAGTTGTGAAGGACTTTCGCAAGCAATTGGGGCTAGCCACTTTGAGCCCCGTATGATCCTATAAAACTTGTATTTATCGGGTAACCAGTCTTGTTCCAAAGTTTTAAGCGTATCACACGTCCTCTGTCTGGTGCTGCAACTTTACTTTTACTGCGGTTCTGATTTTAATTGTAAAGTCAGTAAGCTTCGTTGAAAATTTGTTGTGTCAAAAATCGTCTGGTTTTAGAAGTATTTCAAATGACTCAAGATATATGAAACAACAGGTAGAAATTAATATTAGACAAATGTACTTTTGTATTCACGTATTAATTATTACAATGCAAAATGTCTGTAAGGTGAATGTCTATAACTATTATCGTAGGCAGAAAGTTCATAAGCGGGGAAGAGAGGGTTTTACAGAGCTACAATTCCAATATTCATGTACACTATATGCCCAAAAGTATCCAGACACTTTGAATTTTTTTTTTTTTTTTTCGAATTTCTAAATACTGCTCTTCCAATTGTACTCTAACTTTGGAAATATATAGAACATGCTTGAATGCACACTTTTTAACAAAGCTTCGGTGACTTCTGAAATTTAGGAGACCACCCACATATTAACAAAATGAAAAAATATAGTTAATCACCCTGTATTATAAAAAGCCGAAAATTATTTGTAACTTTCAAAAAATATTTAGTCAGCTATGCTTAATGCTTGTGTGCATTTTTGTAAAATAGACATGTATATTTATGAAGATAAAAACGTTTCTTTGAGAAAACCCAAATTTTGTCACATGTTTTTTGCTTGTAATATTCACAATTTTCAGTCAAATTTCACGAAACTTACAGAATATTTGTCAATGTACAAAAAAATATTATACTTAAATTAGAAATTAATATATTGAATGCACGATGAGATATGAGCATTTGAAAAAAATAATTTTTTACTACGCATGCACGAAAGATATAAATAACGTTCATTCTTAATTTTGTAGTCAATAGTATAAGGCAAATTCAAAAATAAATAAATA
Organism: Dysdera silvatica; assembly: GCA_006491805.2. Classification (NCBI taxonomy): domain Eukaryota; kingdom Metazoa; phylum Arthropoda; class Arachnida; order Araneae; family Dysderidae; genus Dysdera; species Dysdera silvatica. The sequence continues at coordinate 305,402,689 of QLNU02015360.1, read as the reverse complement.
AATAAATAAATACATTACCAGTGGGATATCTTGAAAATTCAGAAAGTTATGGATGATATAGTGAGCCGTATATCTCTAATTCTCTGAAAGTAGCTAAAAGATAAGGGGTTTTTCCACAAATTGTCATACTCCAAATTACCAAACACCCTTGTTCTGAAAATGAAATATTCCAGATTTATGCAAATAAGGACCAAAGGTATCTGGACACCCCTCTACGTGGTGGATTCTGTTAGTGACGTCAAATTTCTAGCTCTCAGACAAGTATAAAAGAAGTCTGACGAGTTAACAATTATAATTTCAAAGCTAGAAAAGTAAAATGGGAGGAAAGGGCGAGCTAAATGATTTTGAACGTGGTGAAGTCATTGGTTGTCACCGCTGTGGAAAATCTGTTCGTGAGATTTCTGTGATGTTACGAGTGCCCCGTTCCACCGTTAATGATGTTATCGTAAAGTGGGAACATACGGGGACTACAACGGTGCATCCACGACCTGGTCGACCACTCCGTCTAGTAGACAGGGAACGCAGAGTGCTGAAGAGAGTTGTGAAAGCGAACCGCATGAAATCGGCGGAAAAAGTTCGTGCGGATTTTCAAAAAGCCTCTGGATGCAACGTCAGCACAAAAACAGTTCGTCAGGAACTGCAAAGTCTTGGTTTTCATGGCCGAGCAGCTGCATATAAACCAAGCATTACTGCAATCAATGTCAAGCGTCGCTTACAATGATTCAAAGTGTGCAAAACATGGAGCCTGCAGCAGTGGCGTGAAGTGTTATGGAGCGATGAATCACGGTACACTATTTGGCAATCAGATGGTAGAGTCTGGGTGTGGAGAATGCTGGGTAAACGCTTTTTACTTGACTGTATTGTGCCGCAAGTTAAGTTTGATGGTGGAAGCATAATGGTTTGGGGTGGTTTCTCATGGTTCGAGCTTGGCACTTTAATTCCTTTGAAGGGAACTCTGAAGATGGAAGGCTATCTCGACATTTTAGGCAGTTCCATGTTGTCTACATTGTGACAACAGTTTGGAGTGGGTTCATTCTTGTTTCAACAAGATCGTGCTCCTATCCACACAGAAAGGGCTGTACAGAGCTGGTTTGCTGACATGGATGTTGAGGAATTGGACTGGCCTGATAAGAGCCCAGACCTAAATCCCATAGAACACCTATGGAATGCATTAGAATGTCGACTGCGAGCTAGGCCAAAACGCCCCACATTGGCGCAAGAGCTGATTAATATTCTTTTGCAAGAATGGCATGCAATTCCCACTGAAAAATTCCAGAAACTAGTAGATAGCCTCCCAGATAGAGTGGCAGTCATCACTGCAACAAAAGGTGGTCCCACTTCATACTAATTTTTGACTTCTTGTTGGTTTGTTGTATTTTTATGGCGCAAGGACAACAATGGTCATTCTGCACCAAGCAAGGTTTTTGACTTCTGTAAAGGAGAAGCAAAACATGCAGGTGTCCAGATACTTTTGATCCTTATTTGCATAAATCTGGAATATTTCATTTTCAGAACAGGGGTGTTTGGTAATTTGGAATATGACAATTTGTGGAAAAACCCCTTATCATCTAGCTACTTTCAGAGAATTAGAGAAATACGGCTCACTATATCATCGATAACTTTCTGAATTTTCAAGATATCCCACTGGTATTTTTTTTAAGTTGCCCTATACTATTGACTACAAAATTATGAAAGAAAGTTATTCATATCTTTCGCGCATGCGCAGTAAAAAATTATTTTCTTCAAATGCTCATATCTCATCGTGTATTCAATATATTAATTTCTAATTTAAGTATAATATTTTTCTTGTACGTTGACAAATGTTCTGTAAGTTTTGTGAAATTTGACTGAAAATTGTGGATATTATAAGCAAAAAATATGTGACAAAATTTGGGTTTTCTTAAAGAAACGTTTCTATCTTCATGAATATACATGTTTGTTTTACGAAAATGCACACAGGCATTAAGCATAGCTGGTTAAATATTTTCTGAAAGTTACAAATAATTTCCAGCTTTTTATGATACAGGGTGATCAAATATATTTTTTCACTTTGTCAATATGTGGGTGGTCCCCTAAATGCACAAGTCACCGAAACTTTATTGGAAAGTATGTAATCGAGCATGTTCTATATATCTCCAAAGTTAGAGAACAATTGGTCATGTAGTTTTTTAGAAATTCGAAAAAAAATAAAAAATCCAAATTGTCTGGATACTTTTGGGCATATAGTGTATGCTCGTAATGAGCATGACTCTTTCGGCGAGTAATGTCCAGATTTTTTGCGATTGTCATGTCTCTCCCAAAGTTTCAGATTTTTCTTTCTTTCTTTTTTTCAGAGCAGCTATAATTTTTATTCTTAAACTGTTTGTTTTTTCAATGAAAAATCACTGTTTGAGAAATATTTTCTTAGAAACGTTTTTAGAATTTTACTTTCATAAATAATTTCTACATAAGTGGATTAATGCATATATCTGGACATAGGGAAAAAAGATGAATGCCATTTACTATATTAAATGAAATTAGATTTCCGTTTGCTTCATCATAGTGCTCCATCCTGCATTGGGTCACTTATTTTTTTCATTGCCGGTCAGGTTCCTTCGGGTTGACTTAATTGTTTTGGGTTGGATTCGAGTTAACCAGATTTTTCAAAAAGTCTACAATATTATGTATAATTTAAAACTGCACACTAATCCAGGAAATGTTGCTAATAGAATTTCTCTATTTTTTTCTCTTCAAATTTGGCATATGAAGTTGAAAGAATTTCCAGCTTTTTTTTATTTTTTTGCTCGCTTTCATGCCTAAGTTATTTCCTGAGTGGCCACTTCCGTTAATCTGCAATGTATTGTGTGCATCTATTACACATGCATTCCGTGCCGCCATAGAATATTTGCATGCGTTACGAACGTTGTGATGTATCGACATTATTAAAGAATTACATTTTCACATTTTCGTGATTTGTGAAAAAACCTGACGTGATACGAATTTTTCAAGATCATTTTCGTAATCTACATTGAAAATTCTTTCCGATGCACCTCTTTATTTCAAAACAACAGAAAAAGTGAAAAATACAAATTAGTGTTATTTGACATCCGTTTTAATTTTTTACATAATCGCCCACATTTACCATTTGCATTCTTTGGGCTTCAGAGGTAATCTTGCCAGCCTTCAGAAGATACCACTGATATATATATATATAAATTTGTTTACATATATGTAATTTAAATAACATTTAACTGTCCATTAAGGTTGGTGCATACAAATTTATATGAGCTATGTAATTACATATTTGACTAATTTATGTATTGGAGCTTTAATTGTGGTTTGTCTTGCCAAATAGTCAATAACAAATCATAATAAACTGTCAAGGTAAGGATTCTGAAAAAGACAGGAAGTTGCGAACTTCTGAGATGTATCGTTAGCTGGAAAGTTCTGAACTCATATCGTAAACTGTTATCAGTCTAAAAGAATATGTAAATAATGAGTTTTCTATGGTTTGATTAGTTGGTGAATGCAGAAACTTTGAAAGAAGAAAATGAAAAGGAACATGAAAGAACTACGCACACATTTGCGGATGCTGTTCAACGTGTTAGAGTATTGGAACAGAAATTTAAAAAGGATATAAACAAATCAAGGTAAGTTTATATATGTAAATGCAATGTAGTGCTGATTTGCTAGTTGCATTAGATTTTTAATGCTAAACTTAAATTACATTTTAAGCTGTTTAAAACTCTTGATGTTTAATGTGTAAATTAGCTCTATTTACTGCAACATGTTTTACATTTTCAATATTTAGTTCCATTTTGCTTATTAGTTAGGTATACAGAGAACTCTTTTGAATAGGGAAACTTTAATTATAACCACCCTGTACTTGTTTGAGAAATTCTGTATGTTGTCATTTGGCTTGTGCATTGTTGGTGTTTGAAGCATATAGAATAGTATATTCCCAACTCTTATGTGAAAGGACAGGTGTTTTCATTCAACTTTATATAGATCAAGAGCCAATGCTTCTGTCTCTTGTTGGCATATGGGCCACAATACTGTGTTGACAATATCGAATTGAATACAGTGAAAATCGTTTATAACGATGCCGGTTATAACGACCAACTGCATATAATGACGGAATTTTTACAAGAAGTTTGGTTTGCTATTCTACTCCATACTAAATATATTGGTTATAACGACATCGTATATAACGACAAAACCTGCTATAACGACAGCGATTTTGTAATCTAACTAGGATTGCGGATATTCTCTAACTACGGATGCTCTAACGGATATAACGACGCTACTTGACAGTCATAAATCGGAACCACGTAGGTTAGTTATTAAAATTTAAAATTAGTTATCAAAATTTAAGTGTTATTCTAATCTTGTTTATTTACAAATGTCTGAGAAAGTTTTATTACTGCTAAACCTGAATATTAAAGATAATGAACTTAAAAAGTGATTTATTAATTGAATATCACGAGGGTCATATTCTTTAGGGGCCTATTTTATTTTTTCAGAATAAGGCCTATAAAACTCTCAAACCGGCACTGTTCGGAAGTCATTAGTATAATATAATAAATATTATTCATTAGATTTGTTTTCTAGAATTTTTTCAATTTAAAAAAAAAAAAAGTACTATGTATTTAGTGTGGCTATAAATATAATTTAATATAGACGGAAATTAAATTCATTATAATTAAATATATTTTTATTTAATTTTGAAACCAAAAAGTTTAATACTTTTTACTATCAAAATAATTTATAAAACTCTAGAGTACATTATACTATAGGCTACTATGATTTTAAAAATATATCGTTTATAACGACTATCGGTTATAACGACCAAATTTTCGCGGTCCCTTGAAGGTCGTTATAACCGATTTTCACTGTATATATTTTTCCTAAAAACTGTAGTATGCAATTTTCTGTTTTATGGAGGTTACACGCAAAATACATACGAGGGGTATTCAAAGAGTAAGTTTCCCTTATCAAGGAAAAATAAAAAATTAATTACAAAATTACCAAACATATTTATTTACCTTTGTACACTATTTTTCTATTTTTTCATGCAATCTCCATCCCTTTCCAAGCATTTCTGGTACCTAGGCAACAGTTCTTTAATTCCCTCTCATACCAATCTGCCGCCAAATTCTGAAACCAGTTTTGGACCTCCTCTTGCACTTTGTTATGTCGCTAATGAAGCGGCGACCGCCAAGATGCTTTCCCATTTGCTGAGGGTCCAATAGCTGTGTTGCCATACCTTATGATGTGCAGTGAGCAGAGGTACCATAGTGGAATGACTGCTTTTGTACCTCAGACCGAGGAGATGGTTCTGGATGATAAAGCTGCTCATAGGTCATTGTGGTCTAGCATTGGATTGTCAAGTGATCTGCTGCACTGTGGCTTGTCTATCTGCTCTTACCATCTAAGCTAGCTTACATCGTCCCCTGTCATTGTATGCCACAACAATTGTACCTGTCAGCGGTGGTTTTACCGGAATCCATATGCTCATGCACTCTTGATATGGTGGCCCATGAAAATGCCTGTGCGACTTCAGAGAGGGGTTTTCCCCATGTGTTTTGCCCCAACGATCTGGTAGTGATCAAATGCACCTTTTTTCTTCCCTATTCTGTGCTCAACTGTTACTTAGATGGTATACAGTCTGATGACATCCCTATCATGCGTGATGTGGCACTATTCCTTTCGCCACAGTACCATTTTGCCAACACGGAAGGTGTCGCTAATTCATCTGCTCATGAGTGTATGTACAATAAAACCTGTCTAAGGCAGAAACTCACGGGACCGGAAAAAATTCCGTAGTATGCAGGTTTCCGTCTTATGTAGGTTACATGCAAAATAAATACATACATAGTTAAATTCAGTGGTAAGAGATGACTGGATATGCTAATTGTTTTTATTTGTCTCATCTTGCGAACTTTATAACTAAATTTATTTCCCTCGTGATAGAAATATTTATTTTATCGCTGCATTTTATATTTATTAATTTTTGCAATATTTTGTGTTAATAGTTACGATCAATACAGTACAAATTTCCGTGGTAATTGCATACACCTATTCCATACAAAAAGTATATTACATAAGCTTAAATTGTAACAATAAAGTACATAATTGCCCTTATTCCCCAATTTTCAATCAGTCCATTTTATATCAGGATTAAAATGAGAAATGTGCTGACGTATCAAGTATTCAACCTTTAATATTCACTCACAGTATGCAATTCTTTGATACATTAACTGTATTACACCAAAATTGTTTTATGGTAATTTACTTAAAATTTTATTTTACAATACATGTTTCAATTTCACATATAGAATCATTCATCATGTTCGTTACTTTTGTATTGTTTATTTGAAAACGAAGTTTTGTATATACTGTAAGTATACTAGGGCACGCTGACGGATCTAAGGGTAGTGATGGGGCGATCGCCTCTCCCCCCCTTGAGCCGAAATTATGTCGTGGAAAATGAAATGAAAAGTACACACACTTGGTTAAAATGAGGAATCATAAGAAAATCGCCCCCCCCCACCCCCGAAGATTTCTGGATTCGCTTTTGTTATGGCATATGTATAATTCGTATCCTAACATGTTTTCTAGATGCTAAGAACTAAGACTGATTCATGAGCATTTTATCAGCCCCCAGTGCTCCTTGATGGAAAAAGAAAAGGATAAGGGTTTCCCTCTTCCTAAATTCATTCTTTAACAGTTTCCAGAAAATTATTTTTTAATTTGCGATCTTCAAGAATAAACTAACTCAAAAACTAAGTATCTTTAAGAAGTAGTTTCTAAAAACTACTTCTTAACTTAACTTAGGGTGCTTCTTTGGATATAGACCTCACAATGGATGACCATTTGTACTACACCTTGCTGTAAGTTTATCCATGAATTGATAAAGTTGACATGAGTGACATTTTGTTCTGGCTGACAATGAACATTTTTATTTATTTAAGTAGGGGTGGTGTGCAAAATGGTGGTCGGGTAAAGGCATTCTGTATCTGTAAAGTGTAAAATGTCTTGTTCGTCCTCTTCCCGCTTCGCTATTTGCATTATATTACAGCTCTCTATCCTTTTTTTGCTGAGAAAATTTTTTTCCTACTAACGATTTTCCGCTTTATGAAGGCTTTTCTCTTTGACGGGACTGAATAGTACTTTCCGATACCGCGTTAGACAGTTTCTGTGTTAGATAATGTTAACTACCATTGACTTCTGAAGGGACCGTAAAAAAATTCCGTGTTGAGCAAGTTTCCGTCTTGTGGAGTCATTATCGACAGGTTTCACTGTATATAAATGTATGCTCTTTAAGGTGATACTAATATTTTATGTAGTGCAATATTGATTTTACACTTACTGACTTATGCAGCTATGATTTTCAACATTCATATATGTAATAAATGTAATACAATAAAACCTCTCTACAACAATATTATATGGACCGAGAAAAATTATCGTTGTAAAGGGATTTATCTTTATATCGTTGTTGGGAGGTTTTACTGTATATCAATTACAATATATGTATGTGACAAAATAAACGGAAATATTATTTTAACTAAAATTGTTAAGATCTCTTTTGAGAATAGCAAATTTTATATTTATCTTCAAAATAAAAACTCTTACACTATCTTCAATGTAATGTCTGCAATTCTTTTTTCTTATCTATTGTAATTTGATTTTAAAAAATTTACGTTTTTTAATTGTTTTGTGTAGGATCTATTTTGAGCAGAAGAAAGTGTTTTTGAGAGTTCTCCAAGTAAGATTTTTGTTCATTTGGGGTGTTTTTTAATTTGTATATGCTTTTCTTTAAACTTTTTTTTCTGCAATGTTTTGAGTTTTTATCTTAATCTTATTTTTTTGTCTTCTCTTTTTATAATTGTGTATGCAATACACAATTGCCAGATAATGGTCAATTGTGTTATCCCTGTGAAGGGTAATAATATCTTACATCCTCATATACGAAGAAAAAAGCGTTTTTTCTTGTCCTCATTCGTCTAGTAGGTCAAGACACCGCGGGCTCAACGCGGGGACCCTGGTTCGAATCCAGGATGAGGACGGCACCTCTTTTTCTCCTAAACAGAAAATAGCTCTAGTTTGAGCTTCTTTCTACATGGGTGTCGAAAATTATTAAGTAAAAATAAATTCCTCCATGAAAACTCACAAAAACTTGCCCCAGTGGCTTTGTGTGTTGACCATTATTTGGCAATTGTGTTATCCCTGTGAAGGGTAATAATATCTTTATTCAATTTTTTTTTTTGTAGGATTTGAAAAATAGAGTGGAATCACTACAAAAAGCAGTGAGTGACTCCAAAGCCTCTTATGCAGGATGTCTTCACAATCTGGAGATGATTTCAAAAGAAATCCATGATCGCAGAAAAACACAGTTGCCACCACGTGAACCTGGAGTTGGTGCAGAAGGTGATTCCCTTCCACATTTAGATTTATGTAAGTATCACTTTGTTTTTCCATCCTTTAAAGGTGTAAGTTATATATAATGGCTGTTTTGTTAAATTGTTGGTGCTATAAGGCACTGAATACTAATATGAAAAAGTACATAATTTTCCAACTGAGAAAGCACATTGAACTGAGTTAAGTACATTTTCTTCTTCTAAATTTTGGCATAGTGATGATGTGTTATTCTGTTGTGCGAACCCATGCTCGATTCCAATGGTACTGTAGAACATGTTCCATTTTTCTGCCCACTTCCATCCATGGTTTAGTTCCCTAGGCAGCAAAGGTTCATATTCCTTGGAAAACTGTAGCTCCTGTCACAACATGACCTTGGCTGCCATTGTATCATAAAACACACAAACACAAAATTTTATGAATTCTTTTGTTATATTTTTGTATGCGTTAAAAGTGCTTTTCTCTAGAATAAATTTATTTTGTTAAACTAACTTTTTCCAGATAGCCCATAGACTTGAATATAAAGTTAAAGAAAATTGAAATTAAATCGTTTAAGGTAACATTTTCTATCCTGCTCGTTTATGCACTCATGTTTATGAAAATTGCAACACCAGGAAGGAATTGTCAGATCATAAGAAAATTTATATAACATATGATAATAGTGTTACAAAGACATGATTAACTTTACAGGCAAATGCAACTATACTAAGAGCATAAAATCAATATTTAGTGAAGCCACCGGAATTGGCAATAAGAGCCTCTAAATGTCTAGGCATTGAATTAAAAAAAAAGTTTGGATGTGTTCCTGGGGTATTGCCTGCCAGGCTTCTTTGATCCAAGTCCACAGTTCATTGTCAGTGACTGTTGGAGAACAGTAATGGCCCAGTTGACAAATGACCATATTCCACACGTGTTTAATTAGTGACATATCTGGTGAATGGGCAGGCTAAGGAAGAAGCGATATATCCTGTGATATGAAGAAGGCTTGAACATTCCGGGAAACATGTGGTTGAGTATTTTCTTGTTGGAATGTGACATGAGGAGTGTGTGGAAGGGTACAACTTTGGCTTCTAAATCCTTCCTGATACAGCAGTTGTTGTTGAGAATACCTTCAATTTGCAGGTCAGGATTGCCTATAATGGCCAATTGCATCACACAGCACCACGCTGATCCTTTATGCAATATGGCACTCTAAAATGCATGCTATAATATGGCGCTCACTACAATACCATCTAATGCGTTAGCCATCGTCTTTGTAGTCCAGGTTATATGGGAACTAATTCAAAAGCACAATCTGGTGTTATTTTGCATTTCACTGTGTGTACTCATCCACCCATTGTAACTGAAGGCATTGATGGTTTAGGGTCGAATGTTTCCTTTAAAGGAATACATGCACTTAATCCTCTGCTCAGCAGATGTTTTCGAACTGTAGAAGGAGATAATGCTGCATTTATATCAGTACTCCAGTGTTGTACTAACACTCAAGGGCAAACTGTACGGTTCGTCACTGCCATATGGATGAGATATCTGGCACCCTATGTTGTTGTTACATTTCGTGATCTGCTACCAAATTTTTGACTTATTCAGTGTTCTTTGATCGACTGCTTCCACATTCGTATTTCTGTCGTGGCATTGTGCCCTGTATGAGCAGCAATATCCCAGTACGAAAATCCTCCTTCCCTCAAGACGATGATGTGTCCCTGTTCCAACACTATTGTTTGCTCATACGGAATCTTCTGACATTGACAAAGCATAGTGATTCCAATAGAACAGTTTGCAACTTGCTGACAATGATACAATACTTGTCTGGCTGTTTCACAGCCCTTTATTTATGCTCCTCGTATGATCTTTCAGAGGGTGCTGCTGAGTCCAGGCATATGCATTTCTGATCATTTGCATGTTATACCCTGCTTTGCATTTTCTGTATATTTCGGTCGAATTGGACAATTTCTTCCTGATGTTGCAATTTTCATAAACATTAGAGTATGTTTTGCTTCATCATTGTTGAGTATGTGGATCCTTTAGCTAAGTACAAGCACTGTTATCAAACCACGTATGTATGGACAGGTGTATGCATTGTCATATTTAAATAGTTAGGTTTAAAGTAGTTACGTATTTAAGTAGGTTGTTTTGAGTAAAGAATTTGTGAATTTAATATATACAGTCTAATTTCAATTTAGCGATTTCCTTGATTTAACAAGTTTTTTTATTGGTCTGAACTGAGTAACGTTAATTCCAGTGTTATATAAAACTCGATTTAATGTTTGCTTTCCTAGTTTTATCAATAACGTTTCTTATGGTTTAATAATTTTTATAAAAATAAACATGTGCAGTATGCTTCAACTGATAGTGCAATTTGTATTACTAATTTAATTTTCTTTTCACTCATGTGTTGGTTGCTTTCACATTTATAAGGCACATAAATAAGGCACATATAATGCATTAATTTTTGACCTGGTTGAAGCATATTTTTCATTAGATCATTTATAAATTATCGTATTTTTACTGGAAATCACAGGTATATGCAGGAAGTTCATAATGATGGTTACAGGCTTGTAATGGGGGGTTACAGAACTACAATTCCACATATTCATATGTATATATTTTCATTGTAATGGGGGTTACAGCCCCATCAACAACCTGCATACACCAGTGCTTGAAACGCCCTCTTTATTTACACTTCTCAATGTTAACTAAGTGCATACTGCATGTTAAACATAAATTAGCCAAGTATTTTTGTGCTTTTTAACTGATAGAAGGGAAAAAGTGTATAGTTATGCATTTTTGTTGAAGCAATTGATGGAATTTTATATTTATTCCCATTTGCTAGCTATATATCCACCTCTTAAGGATTTACGGCTTACTGATACAGAAAGTGAACAGACAGATAGTTTATCTTCTGCAGCTGAATTTGAAATACCAGAGGATTTGAAAGAGATGTATGCTGATACCTTTGGATCAACATCTGGTAATGGTTTTTTTTTTTGTATATTTTAATTTAACATGTTTTTAATAATTGCTCACAAGTCTTAGAGCTATAATTTTTAAGACTTACAGTATGTGAACCACTCATAATACAGGGTGCATTAGTGAATCGGGAGATCAGGGCTGTACTTAGGGGTGTTTGAGCTGGTTGGCCATTCAGGTACCCCTAAAATTTAGGCCTGTTAAAAAGAATGGAGGGAAGTAGACAAGTTGGAAGCATTGCGTTGAAACATAGAAGGCGTGGGCCATCTTCAAAGTGTATCTTTTTAACCAAAAATTTAAAAAAAATCCGAAGTTTTGAGGGGCCGGTAGAAAATTTCACGTGAGGATCTTGAATGAGGTTTTTCGTAGATTTTTTTGTGTCGACCGTAAAACAGTAAGATGAAGTTAAAATCCGTACAAACTGTAGAAAATCTGTACAAGTTGGCATTTTTGCATATGAAGCTTGGCATTCTGTAAAGTAGCCAGCTGCTCCTGGAAGCTGTGGTAGCATAGTCAATATAATTAGTTGCAGAATGTTGTCAGTGTATTGTCAAAGTATAATGTAGTGGGAGATTGGTTGCTATAGGACATGGCTTCCCTAGATTGTAATCCCATGTGTAATGACCATGGGCCTCTCAGCCTGTGCAGCCTGATTAAAGCGATGGCTATGCTTTAATACACGGATATAGTGACCATCTGTACTAAGAGCAAAGTGGAGATTTTCAATGCTGAACACAATACGACTTCCATTGAGCACCATTAAAAATGCCTGGACTCAACACCAAGACCTGTGTCATTACTTACATGCAGTGGTGCCAGATTGGGTGACTTTTTAAGTGCACTTGTTCAAAAATTTCGAATTGGGCGACATGCTACTTTTAATTACCTTCAGGCTATAAATCTGAAAAATATGCTACTTTTTTATTTTCATATATAAAATCACAAAATATTATTAGTATTACATAATACAATAAAAATTTTGTTTGTTGAACATTTCTATTCGCAGTGAACGATAGTTTCACTAAAACCTAACATGTTCGATACTCGTTCAATTCATAAAAGATCTCTGTGGTTCAATTTTTGTTTTGGTACTTTTAATCACAGAGATCTTATATGTACTCAAATGGACGTCATATGACTTCGAAACTCGTTTAACATTGCAGTTCCGTGCAAACCTTCGAGCATATATACGCTATATAGGTTCGAAAGTGCAAACCATGGAGCTACATTAGTGAGGTCAATTTTTCTATTTTCCTGTGTTACAGTATGTAATTATAATCAAGCTTGGATATAGGGGGAGGTCACGGGTTATGACCCCCAAATATATTTTTTCACTGTAAAAAATTCCAACTTTCATGATAAATGAAGGGTGTTATTCCAAGACCATGGCAAATTTTGTCCTTGACCCCGCTTCCCCCAAAATGAAAGTCTGTATCCGCTCTTGATTATAATGGTGCAAGCTTGTTTAAGTGTAGATTGTACACTTCGGGATACTGTGGAAAATCGTTAACTTGGCAGTACTTTCCACAGTTAAACTAATGATTTTAGTTTAACTTGCATTCCATTCAATTTTCATTATTCAATTTTCACTGTTTCAAAGGTCCCAAATCTTAGGGTTAAAAAAATCTCCAGGCATGTTAGGTGTGTATTGGGGATGGTCCAAAGACTGGTCCTTTTCCTAGGCTGCTATTGGAGATACGACTACGATATTCCATATTCAGAGAGCGTACGTGAGGGCACTTGAAATGTCACATGCCAGGGCTGTATCGGAAGGGAACGGAGCCTCCAACCTTTTTCTACACTGCTACTACTAGTAGTAGTTCCAATGAACTACTACTAGTAGTTGCAAAATAATTCATTTTTATGTTTGGGCTACAAATAGTTCAAATCTGCTACTTTTGGAGCACAGTTTGCTACTTTTTAATCTTCAGATCTGGCAACACTGCTTACATGGGGATAAATTACTCATTTTGGTTGATTAAAAGTTATGGTAATTATTGGATTTTTTATGGTATTAAAATCATTTAAAAAGTTTAATTCTCAATGTGATGCTAAGAATGTTTTATAATCCCCTTGAAAATTTAAAACAAGTTACTGTGTTTAAATTGTTGATTTAGGGAGAGTTAAATGCAATTGCAAAGAACTATGTGATCTATAATTAAATAGGTCATTGCAGAAACTAATTAACTTTTACAAGTATAATTTTATAGAATAAAAACCAGTCGCTCTAACTAATGTTCCTGTGTTTGATTCTAAATTGAATGGTTTACTTCTTATAGTTAACTGTGACTATTGTACTTTTACAGTAAAAATATAAGTGTCTAAATATAATAAACCATAAATAATCATAGTTGGGAAAAAATTGAAAATATATACAAGGTCTGTCATGAAAGTAAGGAGACAAGTCGTGGCGTACGGCGCTCATACACCTGATCGGGAAACCGATGTTGGGGGAAGGTGGGAGCAACCTTCTGCTTACAAATGTGGCAGAGAAAATTTGCCTACGAGCAGTCGCAGTGAATAGATAGGTTCAAAAGTTTACCTCTGTTCTTTCGCTGTGTTACGGCAACAATGTAAACTGGGGAAGTCCACTACAGAGACATTTGACATGATCAAGGCATGATTCTTTGTGTAGATTGCGAGCGTTTAAAGGGCATAAAGCTTTTAAAAATGGCCGAGAAGATGTCCACGATGAGGAACGGTACGGGCACCCGTCGACAACAGTTACGGATGCTAATGTTGATAGTGATTCTTTATTGAATATTAATTGGCGTTTAAGCACCCGCATGATTGTAGAAGAGTTAGGGATTCTGAAAATGCAGGTTCAAGCAGTTATAACTGTGAAGATTTGTAAATGCGCAAGGTGTGCACAAAACTCGTGCCAGAAGTTTTGAACCCTGTTCAAATGGGGACCCGAATGACTGTTTCTGCCGAATTGTTGTAACGAGTTAAATGTAATTGAAACTTTCTAACAAAAGTTATTACTGGAAATGAAATGTGGGTGTTTCAGTGTGACCCGGAAATAAAAAGACTGACCCGGAAACAAAGAGTTCTGAGTGGCACACCAGTGAATTGCCCTGTCTGGAGATGATGCGTATGTTGAAATCCAAAGTGAAATTTACGTTGATCGCATTCTATGATTGCAAGGGCATCGTCTACAAAGAATTTTTTCACCCCGAGAAGACGGAAAATGCTAGTTTCTACGTGGAAGTTCTCCAGAGACTGCAAAAACGCGTCTGTCCAGAGATCGCTGCATCATGGATTTTGCACCAGGGCGCTCCATCATACACATTGCTTGCTGCAAGAGAGCTTTTAACCGGAAAAGAAATAACCACGCTTCTTTAGCCACTATATAGCGCCGACCTCTCTCCGTATGACTTCTTCCTGTTTTCGAGAACGAAAGGCGCATTGAGGACACCGGCACAACACCGTGGAAGACGTTCAAACGGTCACAACAAAGGTGCTGAGCGAGATTCTGCAGAAGTCTTCCGAGACCCGAACAATAAGAAAATCACTGGGCTCGCTGCGTTGATGCTTAAGGTTCTTATTTTGAAGAATACTGGGTGTATTGAAAGATTTTACCAAATATAGTGTGTTTCCTGTTCTCCGTCTACTTACTTTCAGGACAAACCCTGTATGTTTTTTTTTTCCATAACTGATTTGATTCTTTTACAGAAAAGCAATGCTGGACATATGTATTAATACGTCAAAGTTTTTCTGCTAATGTTTGATAGTGCAAAAACTATCACATACTAAAACTAGTTTTAAAAATTTGCCAAAACAAAATTTTATTATTTGTCAAGTACAATTTTAATCAATTGTCTGATAACTATAAATTTTATATCACTGTGATATATATATATATATATATATATATATATATATATATATACACACACATACAGGTGATCCAAATTAAACAGGGGGTGTTTAGACCTCTCTGTAGGGAAAATTTTCTGCCACTCTCACTCCAATTGCATAATATCCTCTCCCGAGTATGTGTTTTGATTTCTGAAAGAAAAAATTGAGTTCATATTTCGGTTGCTAGGGAAGGAAATGGCGCTGCGGAGCAGGCAATTTATTAATATTAACAACGAAAAAGTGTTTTAACATGCAATAACCTTTATTGCAATCACATGAAATTAACTACAAATTACAGTATACCGTAGGATAGTAGGTATGACTAAAAAAAGATTTGTGCAATAACTTTATTGCTACCACATGTGGAACCACACTATCATCACAGATACGGTTTGATGTGCAGGGGTGCACCATCTTGCATGAAGATTGTAGTGTCAAGACAATTTCTCTGTTGAAGCGAAGGAATGACAAAGTTCTGGAGCATAAATGCATACCTAGAGACAGTAACAGAACATGTCATTGGCCCCGAGGCCGTATTTTCTTCAAAGAAGTAAGGACCAATGACGAAAGATGAGGTGAAGCCACACCACACTGTCACTTTTGGAGCATGCAACGGAATTTGTTGATGAACGTGGGGATTTGTGTCAGACCAAATACGGCAGTTATGTATGTTTACAGCGCCATTCAAGTGGAAATGGGCCTCATCACTCCACAGTATCTGCCAAGGCCATTCATCATCCACTGTCATCCGAGCAATGAACATCAAAGCAAATGTTTTGCGCACGTCATTATCACCAGAAAGCAATTGCTGAGTGTGGGCTATCTTATACGGATAAAACTTCAGGACATTTCTCATAACTCTCCACACTGTCGTATATGGCATGTCCAATTCCCGTGATATCGCACGTGCACTACTGCTACCATGTGCACTTGCTGCTTCCTGCTCCACTACTGCAGTTGCAACTTCTTCAATTTGCTGCACTCGAGTTGGTTTGCGGCATCGTCCTGGTTTAATGGCGAATGTTCTGTTCTCTTCAAAATACAAGACCATTTTTCGAAGATTTGTAATTGTGAGAGTGCGTCTGCGTAAACCTTTTACCTGCCGAAATGCTTTAAGTGCCGCAGAAGCATTGCTATTTCGTTGATAAAAGAGCTTAACAAGTAACGCGCGATCTGGTAAAGTAAGTTTCATGACGGAGTCCTCGTATGGTGGAAAAATGCTTCACGACTCCTTATATAGGCAGAGGATGTTGCGCATGTTAAGTAATATGTAAATTGTTTGCTCCGCAGCGCCATTTCCTCCCCTAGCGGCCGAAATATGAACTTATTTTTTTCTTTCAGAAACCGAAACCGCATACTTAGGGGAGAACACGTATGAAATTTGGGTTTTCAAAAATTCAGCCCTTGGACATCGCATCGCACATAACACAAGTCTTAAATTTCTTTCCGCTAGAATTTCTCTCTGTCCCCGCGTACTCGCTCAGCTTCAAAATAAAATATCCTTTCTTACTTCCCTTCTAAATACTAAACTTGATTTTCTTACCATGCTCCTAGTTAAATCCGCTACTCGCTCACAAGAATCTAAAATCCAAGAACATATTCGTCTTACTCATTCACGTAAACTTAACAACCTTAGACCTTCTATTTCAAAACAGTCAAAACTCCTTACAAAAAACTGGATACTAAATCTTTCAAATAAAAATCTCACACCACAACAGCAATTCGTACTATCACTCGGCCTAAATTTCTCACCTGCTCCACTTAAAATTCCTACACCACAGATTCTCGCTTCCATAGAAAATGCTCTACAAAATACTCACACTGACGAACGTGTTGCAGCTGATATCCGCTGCAGAGTGGCAGGACTCCTTCGGCGTCCAAAACTTCCTGAGGACAACCTAACGCCTATGCAAAGGGTTGCCCTCCGGGAGCTACGGAACGATAAGGACCTTGTCATACTGCCAGCTGATAAAGGCCGTACTACAGTCGTCTTAAATCGTCCAGACTACTTACATAAAGTCTCTACACTCTTATCTGATACAAATACATACACCCACATCACAAAAGACCCTACACAAACAATTCAATCCAAAATGAACTCTCTCCTTCTAAAACTCTATAAATCTAAAAAACTTACATTTAATCTCTACGACTCTTTAAAATGCACTTCCGGCCGCTTACCATCCTTCTACGGATTACCTAAAATTCATAAACAAAATATTCCTCTTAAAACTATAGTTAGTTTTTGCAGCTCTCCTACATATAACCTATCAAAATATATTGCACGTCTACTCTCTCCTATAATCGGTAATAACGACTACACTGTTTCTACTAGCCAATCCTTCTGCACCTCTTTAAATAACCTACAACTTGACGACGACGACCTTATGGTCTCATTCGATGTAATTTCTCTCTTCACTTGCATTCCCACATCACTTGCAATCGACACCGCACTTACACGCCTCCAAAATGACACAACACTACATGAACGCACTTCACTAACACCTCACGACATCTGCACATTGTTGAAATTTTGTCTGGACTCTGCTGTGTTCTCCTCAAATGGTTCTATCTATAGACAAGTTTTTGGCACTGCCATGGGATCTCCGGTCTCAAGTGTTGTAGCTAACTTGGTTATGGAGTCATTTGAGGAAACTGCTTTATCTTCACTGAATTTTAACATTAAATTCTGGAAAAGATACGTCGACGACACGTTTGTTGTACTTAAAACTAATACACTCCAAAGCTTCTTCCATTACCTTAATAACTTAAACTCACATATAAAATTCACATACGAAACAGAACAGAACAATAAACTCCCTTTCCTAGACGTTCTTGTACACAGATCTCACGATAACTCAATCTTCACCTCAGTTTACCGTAAACCCACACATACAGACAGATATCTCGATTTTAAATCGCATCATCCAACATGCCACAAAGCTTCCGTTGTTAAAACATTAAGTCTTAGAGCGAATTCTCACTGCAGTAATGAAACACTTTCAAACACAGAAACAAAACACATACACACGGCACTTAAAAATAATGGATACCCTAAACGATTCATCATTCAGAAACAGAAAGACTTAGCTGTACTAGATAGTAGATGGTATGAAAAGAATGAAATTGAGTAATATAAAGAAGTGAGTAATATAACAAAGTGGAAATCTGTTTAAATGTCACCTGTTTTCTCACCATTATTCTCAAAACAAAGATGCTATACCCTATTTCTTGCATACTGTATTTGAAGTGCTTTTTTTATGTAATTAAAAAGACAGGCATTCACAGTAAATTTGTAAATCAAATAAAAAATTGTTTACAGCTGCCACTTCACAACAGATTGAATCTCATCAACAAGGAAATTCTGAGTTGTGCCTTCAATTATCAAATAATTCCTTTAGCAATATGGGATCTACGAACAGAAGATTTGAGTGTGCCAATTCTCTCCAGTCTAATGAATGTGATAGTTCTGCCATCCAATCATCGCATCCGTCCAATTCTGATGGGTTTGAAGAAGTTGACCTTTCTTGTAATTGAATTCAATATTGCAAATGTTCACAGTATCTTGTTTGGTATCAGAATAAGAGCATTTTGTTTTAAAAACATGTCTTTTCTGTGAATTTTTATCAGTTTGAAATGTGTAATTATATTAATATTTTATGGTTCTGTACTTTCTTTTCTTTAAAAAATAAATTTTTTACAAATGGTTGTGTTTTAGAAAAATCAAAGCATTTCATTGTTCTTAATTGTGGTGTACTTTCTTTAGGGAAACCATATTTTAATGTATTGAGTACAAATTTGCAATCTAAATAATATTAAATATATATAATTACTCTTGTTTTAATTTATTATGTGCATTGTATCAGAGTGTTGTGCATTAATGTAAAATTGCATATTTAATGTCATTAAAGTGATTGGCTTAAAATACTATATTTAAATTTGAATATTTTATTACTCAAATGATCCAGTTCTTGAAATATGTATTCTTATTGATGCATTTTCATAAAATATTATGTGAATGTTTATGTAAGTGAGTTTTAAAGTACAATTTTCATTATGCTGAATCCGTTTTCATCTAATCAGTCTTAAATTTTCCACATGCTAAGCTCATTTTCTACTCTTCATGGTGGATTGCTTTGTTTTAGTAATTATAATTTAAATTATTAGTTTCATTTGCATTAAAACAAACTAAATGTGAATTTAAAAAACTTGCAAAATTAATAAAAGTTTCCTTTTATTACATACATATATATATGTAGGTATTTTTATATAGTATTTTTAATGCTAATAGAAATCAAAAGATGGCACCACATTATAAATGGGCAAGTTATGTTAATCAGATGGAAATATCTTTATATATTATTTTTTGAACCTGTGCAAATTGCTGGCATTCAAAATGCAAATTATATAAATTTGAGGGAAAAGAGAGCTTTGACCAACGGGACTCGAACCCTCGACCTTTCAATTTCATGTCTGATACTTCTACAGTGGTTTCCAACATTTTTCTAGCCACAACCTACTTTCATAGTAGCCAAATAATCCGCGACCCCCTTTATAGTAACCAAAAGATCCGCGATCTCCCCTTTGTTTGCCGCTGCCACATTTGCATAATAAAAGCATTTTTAACAGAGTAAAGAAAACACATTAAATACAAAATTATATTAATTATATACACAGTCAAACCTTGTTTAGATAATTACTTTTAATACGAACCGTTTTCTGAAGTTCCATCAGATTGTATAGCATGCTATCCCCAGATAAAACAAATTACTGTTAATACCAACAGATGTTCCGTTTTCGCCTTAACGAGGGTTTGACTGTTATATTAATTATATATATTAATTTATATTATAGATATAAAGTTAACAACCATTAGTAGAATATTGCAATGTGTGTAGCCATGTTGAAATATAAAAGCGTTGGAAACATTTGGTATGAAATTCCTTATAAAAATAATTGCAACAAAAAATAGTTTCGGCCATTCTCCAGAAACCTGTTCACGACCCCCAGGTTGGGAACCACTGCTTTACTGACTTAAATTGAAAGGTTGCAGGCTTGATATATATATATATATATATAGGATAGCCCAGGATAGACTTGTGTGGAAAGCATTTGGAGAGACCTTCATCCAGCAGTGGATAGATAATGGTTGAATATGATGATATATATCAGTGGCGTAGCATCAGTCCAATACCTGGGCCTTTATTTTTTCATATTTAAAATATTTTTCTCCACTGAGAAAACAGCCATATTGCTCCAACGTACTTGGCCTGGTGTGGCTCTAAGATATGCTTTGATTCTTTTTAATGCAGAAAAACTTCTTTCTGCAGTTGCAGTAATTGATGAAAAGCTTAATAATAGTTCTGTTAATTTGTGCACCTCACTAAGCATAATTTTCAGTTTATTCAACTTCATGTAACAAGTAATATCTCTGCTTTTTTTTTTTTCATTTTAATATTCGTCAAGGGAATAAAATACCCTCAATTCATTTCTGTGTTGAAATCTATCAAAATGTGAAGCATAAGGTTCTTTAAGTTCTGATAATAGATGTTCAGAAAAGCCTTCACAAAATTTATCAAAATGTTTTGAATCCAGCAAAGCTATGAATTTAAAATATTTTTGAGACTCAAACCTCACTTTTGTTTGAGCCATTGGAGTGTCCAGAATTTTATTAAAAATCCGTAGGTATTTGGAACAATCACCATCATTATTCTGTTAGTTTAGTCTTAGTTCATTTTCTTCATCTTTACGTTGACTTCTGGTTTATGTCCATACGTGACCAAAACCTTCATTTTTATCTTTTTTTAAATCTTACAAAACTCATTAACCCTTTGCACTTAAGAGGTGACTCTCACTCACCACATGATTCGATGCCGCAACTCGCGGGGTGACTCTCACTCACCACCTGGTTTGATGTGGAAATTCGATGTGGGGCAATGACTATGTTTAGTTTCTTTCAAGTGGGTTCCTGAGCTCTTTGGGTACAATCTTGTGAAGTGCAGAATGAGATCCCTTCAAATGGAGATAAGATTTTATCTCAAATTAGTCCGCAATCGCGGACCGGACTCTTTTTTCGGCATTAGTCCTTACCCTGGATCTTTTTTGACCCAGCGTTTAAACAGCTCTTACATTGTTTCTCCCCTATCGAGGTCACACCTATCAGTGACTTTTGTGTGTATTGCACTGGAGATACCAGATTGTAGTCTGGTCTGCAGAAGCCCAGGCTTGGCTCTCGACAGCCAACCTTTCGAGATCAGTTTGTATTTGACAGTCCAGGCAAAAGGATTAGCAAGAGTTAGGAAGAATTGCAAATTTTGCTCTCGACGAAATGAGCCCGGCAAATGACAGACGTATTATTGTGATGCTTTTCTCAACAAACTGGGCATGCATCTTGGCATTTGTTTTGTAAAATATCACGCTAAGCAACAGTACAGAGATTAATATTTAAGAAATTATCTTCTTAGACCTGTAAAGATAGATAAAATGTTAAAATATAAAAGTTTTATACATTAATTTGTCAGTGTAATCGTTTTAAGTTAGAGGTAAGAAATTCACCAAGAACATCGAGAAACGTCTCGAGTTGCTGGTTCGCCCGAGAGAAAAAGGCCTTGAGTGCAAAGGGTTCACTTCCTTTATACGATAAGAAATGTACATGATTTTATTTTGCAGTATGGCAAACAAAATATCAGAAAACACGAATATTTTGTGGAAAATAATAAGAAAAATTTAGTTCAGAACTTAGATAAAAAAAATAATAAATACAACCCTCCTTACTCAAAATATATATCTGCAATGGCTCTTGATCGTGTTTAGTCAGAGGCTTAAATAGCCTCTGAAGATATTACTTTCACCCCCTTTTCAAAATAGGCATTTTATAATTATACAAAAAAAAAAAAGAAATTAGTATTAACTTTATATTTTGAACTTTATATTTGTGATGAGCTATTTATAAATAGCTGAGATAGAGTTTTCTAATCCCAAACACTACAACTATGGAAATATAAACAATAGCATTTCTGGGTCATTTTATTTCAAATCACCCAAAATAAAAGAACTAGTTGTCTTCATGTCACAGATTTTTGGGAGATTTTTTTTTTTTTATCAGTAAAAATGTTTGAATCATTTTTTTCAGAATTTTTGGGATAACTGAGGTCAGGGGGTTACTTTGAAATTAGGCACAATATAATAAAATGACGCCAACCGATAAGGTGGTTTTTACGTTTGTAATTACTGTAACTTTGTTATTTATGAACCAGTTTTGTTCACTTCGGTATCATTTGAAACACAAAAGTGCAAACTATAAAATATAAAATTCTTAAAATTCTGGAAATTTACATGTAACCTTTGCAAATGTGTAATTAAAAAATTGTTTGGTTACAATATTTATTCAAATTTCAGGAATTTATTGCAGTAAAGTGTCAATTCTCAGTACCTTGAGTTTTTTTTACATAATGCTGACAATTAATTCTTTTGACCATAAAATAATCAGGTGGGTGTTTTTTTTTGGCTGGACAATGAAAAAATAAATTGCTTTTTCCTTGTTTATTTTTTTATTCTTTAACCAGAAGAAACACCCTCCTGGTTTTTTTATGCTGAAAAGAACTAATTATCAGTATTATGTAAAAAAAAAAGAAAGTGTTAAAACAGTGAGAGTTTACCCCTTGTTGCAATAAATTTCTGAAATTCACATAAGTTTGATAAAGTTAGAATAATTACAAACCTAAAAACCACCTTGTCTATTGGCGACATTTTGTTAAATTGCACCAAATTTCAACGTGACCCCCAACCTCAGTTTTCAGCCAAAACTTCTGAAAAACATAATTTAACCATTTTTCATGATGTACTTGCTGACAAAATAATTTCATGAAAATCTGACATGGGGGCTGCAAGATTTTTTATTTTAAGTTATTTGAAATGAAATGACCCTAATAATTTTTTGTATTCTTCTTTATTTTTTATTCTTCAACCAGAAAAAAACTTCCAACTAATTTTCTTATGGTAAAAAGAATTGATTGTCAGCCTTATGTAAAAATAAAGTAAAAAAAAAATCAAAGTACTGAGAGTTGACCCTTTGCTGCAATAAATTCTTGAAATTCACGTAAATTTAGTTGCTAAACCTTTTTTTATTGAACATTTGTAAAGATTACATCTAAATTTCCAGAATTATAAGAATTATATCTTATAGCTTGCACTTTTGTGTTTCAAATGACACCAAAATGAACAAAATTGGTTCATAAATAACAAAGTTACACATAGTTACAAATGGCAACTATGTGTTTTCGCTAGCTATCTGAATAAGAGCAAGTGCTTATATCATTTAGATATGTCATATGCGGCTGTTGTCATGTAAACTATGTGATGCTGATGGAAGCTCCTCTCCAGCGAATGCTTGCAGAGAATCAAGGTGCCTCACAAACTGCCAGTGATGGGGTCAAACTTGAGATCTCAGAAAGTCGTTCCTTTTATTGAAATGTGACTTGTTTTTTCATGTTTTCGCATCAATTTTTCAAATTAATTAATATTTTTAAATAATTTTCAAAATTAATCAAAAATTAAAAAAAATCAAGCCAATTTTTTAAAATAATTATGTATCAATTTTTAGACTTTTTTTTTTTGCGTTTGGGCTTTGCAGCTAGATTAACTGGCTTGGAATATATGCCCCTGATATATATATAAATAAAATGCCTTGGAAAGGAACAAAAATTACAGAGCATTCAAAATTTCAGACTGCATCCAGAAAGCAATTCAAAATTCCTTTATCAAACAATAATTGTTGTATTAGAAATATATATGTAAAAAAATGCAGTGGAGGGGGAAAGAGAAAGAACAGAAAAAAACAAAAACAGGTCTCATGCTCCATTTTCAAAATATTAGATTCAAAGCATAAAATATTAACGAAACAATACAGAGTTTCACCAGGAGATTCCATAACAAACAGTTATTTCGACACTGGCGTAAGGTTTAAAAACACGACGTTTCGGGAGCCAACTGCTCCCTTTGTCAAGTGAAGGCAGAATGAAGAGTTCGTGAAAGTCCTAAGCTTATATACCCGCATGTTGGGAATCCCCATCTGACGCCATTTGGTGCGGAGCAGTTCCAGCTGGGGAAACCCCAATCGGGGAAACCTTCACCATACCCGACGACGTCAGATGAATCAGACCTTACAGGATTTTTGCAAAACCTCGAGTTGGGGGTGTTCATCTGACGTCGTCGGGTGCGGGGGCTTTCCCGGCGAGGGTTTCCCCGATTGGGGTTTCCCCAGCTGGAAATGCTCCGCACCAAATGGCGTCAGATGGGGATTCCCAACATGCGGGTATATAAGCTTAGGACTTTCACGAACTCTTCATTCTGCCTTCACTTGACAAAGGGAGCAGTTGGCTCCCGAAACGTCGTGTTTTTAAACCTTACGCCAGTGTCAAAATAACTGTTTGTCATAAAATATTAATCACTTAATATTAATAATAATATATAATAATTATAATTATCATACTTTGTGTTACATAATGACTTCAAATAGCATAAAGTTTTCATACATGCATCATTTACACTAAGACTGACCTGTCATTATGTAATATTTTTTAATAAAATTTATGGCAAAAGTAGATTTATAATATGCCAATGTATATTTCTGTAATAAAAGGGATTTTATAATTTTTTTTTCATTATAAAGCAGTGTTAAGACTGGTGTAAACTGATGAAAGAAAAATAATAGAATATTCCTGCATTTAATGATATATTTGACTATAGAACAGATCATGTAAAAAGTACTACTAATTTGTGTTCTGGAATTTGATTCCTTGGGTGACAGAGGTTCGGACCTCTCTGAAAACTGTAGATTTTGGTGCAGTATGATTTTAAATGCCCTAGTATCACAAAATACAAATAATGGAAAAAGGATGTCAGTGGAATGATTTCCAAGGATTTCATTCCTATATGATCTGGTTGGAAAAAGAAACAAGTTTGCTGTAGAGAAGGTGGAAAGAGCATTGAAGCTAGAACATATATATTACTTGAACCTTAAGGGATAATGAAAACAGTGTAAAAATATATTTTAACTAAGTTGTTTTACAAAAACTAGATAAATTTATTAAAACTTCGTAAATTATTGAAAAATGTGTAAAACAGATTACAAGCATTTTTTTTTTGTTTATACTGTCAAACCTTGCTGTAGCAAACCTGACTGATAACGAACCCCCATATAAAACAAATGAATTTTTTGGCCCTGTCCAATTTCCCATACCTCTAATGTTATCAGATATAATAAACCCTTGGATATAGTGAACCAAAAGTTCAGTACCTTGAGATTCGCTATAGCAGGGTTTGACTGTATAAGACACTGCATGTAGATAATTTGAACCATTTTACATTATATGCAAAATTTAATAGGAATTTTACACAATATTTGTACTGATTTCAACACTTCTGATTTGATTAGTATGAGTAATTATCTGCGAATTGAATGTAAATGTGTAATATTGATATGCAATTAGTAAATATTTAATATGGAGTCTGGTAGAAATGTAACTGTAAAAGGTGTTTTGAAGTTTAATTATTGATAATGATACATGCCTGCATAAAAATGTCAGTTACATGTTTTATTCCAGGTTGTTCACTTGTGGCATAAAGATAGTAATTTGTCATACAAATGCAAAGCACTGTTGATTGTGATTGGTAATATATTATGGATTTTGTGTTGATTTTGTAACCTTTTAAGTGCAAACAAATTGTGATATGTATAAGTTTGGATAATATGAAATGCACACACACAATGTAATACAAGTTATACACAAATCAATCTTGGGTCTTTTAATATATGGCAAAATGCATTTACTATGATATTTTCCAAACAATTAATATTATGGTATTAAGTTATAAATACATTTAAATTCTTTAGTATATAGACAATACATCTATCAGAGATGGATGTATAATGAATTTTTAATACCACTGTGTAAATCTTACTTTGTATACTCATTTTTTAGTTAAATATGTGCAATTGTACTGTTTCTATATTTTTCAATTGCAGTATTTGTTTGTTTTTATACCTACTTATAAAGAGCTCTTAATTTTATATATCTTTATTATATTGGTTTATGGATTAAATTAAATTAAGGAAAAATGTACTTTTTTCAAAATTGTCATTAACCCCTTCAGTACATTTGATGACTGAGACTCGTCATGCACTTGTTTTGCCTAAGTTATGGATGCCAAGTCTAATTCGTCATTCAAACTAGAACAAAATTAAGCATGTACATTCTTGTTCATGGCAAGAGCGATTGGTATTAGTTGTAAGAGGACATTTCTTCTAGTGTGAATCAGCAAATTAAATCTGTTCCAAACGTAAGAATTTTTTCAAATAAATCTGTACCCAAGGGGTTAAAAATATTTAATGGGCTATAACAAATAGTCTTACCTTATATATTATAATGACTTCAAATAGTAAAAATTTTAATAGTAGTAAATTCTTGTGCAGAGTATATTACTCATGTTAAAAATTCACTATTTGCCTGCATTCAAAATATCACAACTTAAACATTTGAGACAATCTGAATGTAAAAAGTTTTTCAATATCAAAAGATATTTAAATCCAAATTTACACAAACACAGTTTATTATGAGCTAAAACGACATTTGCAATTGTTTTGCTGGGGAAAAACAACCTATCTTCAGAATTTCTTCCAAACTCCAGCTTGTTATTTATCCAGTAGTTATTTATTTGATGTAGAGACATTTTGATTTGAAGCCATATTCTGAATTCGTCTGCCATGGCAAAAAGTGATCGCTTGTATTCGTTGAGAGCAAAATTTTGTTTTGAGTTGTTCACCATGTGCAAAAACTGATAAATACCTTGACCGATTTAAAGCAATCACAATTTCGGAAATAGACTCTCCTACTTTCATGTGTCATATTTTTGTTGTTTCTGTACTTAAGAACTTGCGACGATTTCACTTTCTTTTCAAACTTCTTGTTTCTTTTACTCAGCAGATAAGGGAAACTTCTTCTTACCTGATCATTTACATATTCTTTGGTAATTTGTATAGAATCTGGTTTGTGCCTATACTGTCGCAGTTTATTTTATACTTTCCACGGTTTTTATAGTATAATTTTAGTTTTTGTAAATTGTTAATATTTTTATTATTTGCTTTTCTAAATACGTTTTACATCTTGGGTAAAAAATTTGCTGTAATTCTTTGATCACTTTTGATAGTATCTTCATGTCTAAACTTTTGTCACAATGTACTAGGCATATGCAAAAAATACACTTTCTCATATTAACTTTATTGTAGAAAATTGAATGCCTGTGTCTTTTTTATGATTAAGCAAACGTTCTAATATGTATTCTATGCATTTTTTCCATCATCCCTTTGTATCATAAAAATATTCTAAGTATTATATGTATAACATATGTTGAAGTTAGTGTGGTCAGTATGAATGGAATTTATTTCTTAAATTTTTTTATGAAATAAACATTAGCAGAAGTAGTAATCATATGTTTAAATGGCTAGTCTTGATTAATTAAATCTTGTCTTTGACTTAGCTGTTCTTGAGAAGTTGTCCTTTCTATAATTGTGATAAGATGTATTTTATATTATCGTTAATTTGTCTACCATAATATATAAAAGTGATGTGTATAATTATTTAATAATTTCATGTTCTGCAGGTCATAGCATGATATTCATATCATTCGAATTTGTATCTTGCTGAAATTTAGCACTCATCATTTTCAGCTCAAACTTGTTAGAAAATAAATAATACATTTTATATTTAAAGTCTATACCTTTTTATTTGCGAGAACCATATTCATCATTAGGTGATTATACATTAGCACTCATATAATTACTGTACAAAATCCATGCAATAAATGGATAATTGGAATGTAAAAAAAAAACAACACCATATGTGCAGGTTGTCCCATTATCAACTGATAAAGTGAAATTATAGTATAATAAATTCCCCCACGAAAACTCACAAAAATCTCGCCCCGGAGGCTTTCTTGTGTTGACCATATTTGGCAATTGTGTTATCCCTGCGGAGGGTAATAATACCTTAACACCTTTACATACGGAGAAAGAGAGCGTTGTTTCCTGTCCTCATTCGTCTAGCGGTCCAAGACACTCCGGGCTAAACGGAGGGACCCTGGTTCGAATCCAGGATGGGGAAAGCGTCTCTTTTTCTCCAAAACGAATAAAGCTCTAGTTTGAGCTGTAATTAATACGTGGGTGGCAGAAATTATTGTATAAAGTGAAAAGGGTAGAAACTATAGCTTATTTTATTAGGAAAAACCTGCCATAATCATCATCGGAAATGAAATTATTGAAATTCCGATGAAACGTCCGAACGCCTGAGATCACGATAAAGAACAGAGATATTGACACTAGAATTTTCTTTTCGAAGTTATCGTGAATTATGCTTAATTTACTAAATGTTGACATACATTTTTTGAACTTAGTTAAAGCTAAATTTGGAGATCCAATTACAGCAAACAATTCAAAGTGAAATGAATGTAGGGATGGAACTTTTTGCAATTGCTAAAACAAGGTTACAGTCATCGGAATTTTATGTGGATTTTGAGTCTACGCTGGATTTTGATTTTGACGAAAGGGTTGCAAATAACGATTTTACAGAAAATTCATCAGAAAATAAGGAGCCCATCAGCTCAATTGCCAATAGTTATACTTTAGAATATGCGGAAAAAAGTTGTCAAGTTTGCTTGGACAACGAAAGGACGATGTCACAAAATAGCAACAATATGTCGATACTTTTATAATTTAGATTTAAATTATAGACAAATATATAGAATGCGCAACTATATAGTAAATAATGGCAATAGATCGCAAAAGTAAAAAAGAAATAAGAAACGCAGTTTTTAATCGTTTTAAATCAGCACGATACAATGGCTTTTGTGTACATGATAAAGACACCCAAAAATGGTTTATTGCATGCGCAAAAGAAAAAAGCATAAATGACTTTAAAGTTTCAAATGGATTTATAAATTCATTTAAAAGAGAATTTAATATTTCTGGGCGAAAAATTACCAAACTCGTAACAAAAACTGATATCCAAAGTAAAGGTTTTTTTGAAAACCGAGCGGTTGAATTTGTCCTTCAAATAATGGATGATATTGAAAGGAATCCGTCAACTTCAGTGTTTAACAGTGACTAAAGCGGATTTTACAGAGAAATTTCCCCGATGCGTTCCTTGTCTTTTAAATGTGAAAAAGACACTTTCGGGCTAATTAATTCATCACACGCAGTTTCGCATTCATAGACAATCCAACCTGTTATATCTATGGATGGAAAATTGCGTACAAAATTTCTTCTAGTCCACAATGAAAAAAACCGGAATTTTTAGACCGCGTGTCCGTTAAAATCTTTTTATGCAACCAAACGTTATAATGAACTGCTAAAAAGATGGAAAAACGTCTAAAAATATACAAAAATATTTTTTGTCTGAAATAATTATTCCTAACATATCTAACAAAGCGATATTGATTATGGATTCCTGGAGTGGACAGACAGGTTAGAAAGAATATAGGGGTATTTTTCCCAATGCAGATGTATGCAAGCTCCGTACACTACCACCAGGCACAACATCACTTATTCAGCCTTGCGATACTTTTTTCTTCCGACAGTGGAAGTATTTTGCCAAACAAATATGCCGCTTTTCAGTTTTACATTATAGCAATGAGATAAATTTACAGGAAATAAATAATATCGCAAAATTACATTCCTTCATTCACATTCAATTACCATCGTAAATTTTTACTAACATGATAATATACGCTTGATGAAAATCTACATATCCAATTCCAAGACCTAATAAATTTAAAAAGGTAGAAGAAATATGCTTTAGTAATAAAAGCGGTAATTGTTTTAAAGAGAACTGCGAAGAAGCACCCTTTATTTCTTGTAGCCACTGCTCAAATATAGTTTGTTTTCGGCATTTTTTTTTATTAATTTTCATACACATTTCTAAAAACAAAATACATTTAATTTTATGTTCTTGCTCATTATCTACTGTGAAGCACACAGAATATGTTTTTACTTTTAATTAATTGTTTTTCAGAGTTCCCTGGAAAGCTTCAAGTTTATTTGCATATATTTTTTATCGAAGTAGCCCAGCGGTGAACTTTGTTAACTAACAACACACTGGTCGGGGGTTCGAATCCCCCCTTTAACCCATGGTTATTCCTTTATTAAAAGTTTATTTTTTTAAGTAATATTATAACGCAACTTTTTTTTTAAATCTATCGGGAATATGGTCGAAAAAGGACACAGCATTAACATGGGAATTTATGGGTGGGAACTTTTTTGCCAATAATGCACAAACTAAAAATACAAATAGTAAGCTTATTTTATTTATAAAGAAGAGTTAGAAACTGGCTTTAAAACAAGATATAAACCAAGTTTGTTATGCATATACATTCATTCATTCATATACACACACACACACGCACATATACATACACACAGAAATTCAGAAAGGAAAGAACTGGGGAGGGGGACGCCTAATGTTGGCATCTGCAAAAATAGAGGGAAAACGCCTGCCATCCCGTGCCCCCCCTCAATTTGAGCACTGAATTGAAGACAGACCCCTCTGTCACAATTAAAAATTAAAATTTCTGCCAAATGCCCTACAGCGATATTGCGGTCTTGTCTAAATTAAATGATTTGCGCGAAAGAACGCCTGGCCTGAGATCAGTTTCAGTGTCGCCAAATGGACGGGTTACAGCCAAATGCTGCTGATTTTACTAATATTCAAGATGTCATATCTTTTGTTCTATTCCGAGATAGAGAAAACTTTTAATGTTTTAAGTGATTGATGTACCACATCCTACTAGATACGAAAAATCGTGGCATTTGGTGAGTGACAGTTGGTAGAGTTCCCCAGTAAGTGAAGGTTCTAAAATTGCTGAAGTTAAATTACCTAAATTATCGCTTCCTATTTTTAATGGTAGACTGGATGAATGGTTGTCATTCAATGATTTATTTAATGCATCAATTGTTAAAAATGGTAAATTAACAGGTGCACAAAAGCTACAATATTTAAAGTGTTCATTGAAAGGTGAAGCTTTAAAGGTTATACAATCGCTTCTAATTTGCGATAACAATTTTGATATTGCTTGGGAACTTTTAAAGAAAAGGTTTTCTCATGAAAGGGAATTGGTGTTATCGTTAGTTAAGGAAATTTTGAATTTGCCCTCGTTGAACTCTAAAAATCCGGTTCAAATATTGAACATGGTTGACACGACTGCTGAATGCATTCGGTCCTTTGAAACATTAAATCTAAAAATGGAGAATTTTGCAGATACTCTTTTAATGTTTATAATTCAATATAAATTGGATCTAGCTACAAGAAGCTAGTGGGAATGTTTACTCGTTAATGATGAGTTACCAAGTCTTAGTGATATTTTGGAATTCCTAAAAAATCATGCTAGAGCACTCCACGTAAGTAAGGTTCAGTCAAATAGAACGCTGAGCTCATCTAAGGTTACAGCTTTAGTATCGGAGGTTAAAACTCAATGTGTTTATTGCAAAGCTAATCATTTGTTAAGCAACTGTAGTAGTTTCTTAAGCTTATCGGTTCAAGGCCGTATAAATTTTGTAAAAAATAACAATATTTTAATTGTATCCTTCCGTGTCATCAAGCATCTACATGTAGAAGTATTAATAGATGCAGAAAGTGTAAAAAGAAACACAATATTACATTTTGACAAAAACGAGAATAACTTTATAGCAACAAAAGGTTCAAAAATGTTTTTGTCAAATTCGAAAACTATGCTTCCACAATTACCAGTTACTCAGGATGCTAATAACAAGGTAAAATCATGTTCCACAAATGACACTATAAGAAGAGCTCATGTGAATGCAGGGAACATTGGAATAGAAAGGGAGGAAGCATGCTTGGAGTTCCCGTTCGATCCAAACGACTGAGTCCATAATAACGAAAGTGGAAATGAGCTTAATGATTCTGTTTCTCCTAACATTGCGCCTTGTTTGACAGATTTTGACTTATGTCAACAAGTGTTATTATGTACAGCAGTAATTAAAGTTTTGGATTCATCTG
The DNA here is from genome assembly GCA_006491805.2 of Dysdera silvatica. Lineage (NCBI taxonomy): Eukaryota > Metazoa > Arthropoda > Arachnida > Araneae > Dysderidae > Dysdera > Dysdera silvatica. The sequence goes on along the minus strand of QLNU02015360.1, from coordinate 305,370,395 downwards.
GGGACTATCAATTATGCAAGGTATTACTTGATTCGAGAAGTCAAGCAAGTTTTATTACTGATGAGTGCCTGTGTAGGCTAGGATTATCTCGACGTAAAGCTAGAGTGTTAAGATCATGCCTTGGTTCAGCTGATGCTCATACTAATGGTGTTCCGCAAATGACATTCGTTCCACACATTGGGTTCATCCTTTTCTACGCCCGTGTTTGTTATAGGCGAGTTACCACACTTCTTTAGACTTTCCCAGCATATGCTAAACAATACTGTGATTTAATAGCAGCAGATCCTACATTTTATAAAACTGGTTCAATAGATATTTTGCTGGGAATTGATATTGCATTACCATTATTTAAAGGCGAAGTTATTAAGTGCGCTGAAGGAAATCCTTACGTTGTTCGTTCTGAATTAGGTTGGATAGTGTCAGGTAGTGTTGGCGCTAATTCAGAGGAAAAGATTCATGTAAATAACATACAATTAAAAACCGATAAGCTAATATCTAATTTTTTGGAAATTTGATTCTGTGCCTAGAGCAGATTTGTGGATAAGTTCAAAACGAGCTTGTGGTGATCATTTCAAAACTACACACACTAGAGATGAGAATGGTAGATATATTGTCAGACTGCCATTTCATTCACCTCCGTCACAACTTGGAGATTGTAGAGAACAGGCGTTGCGTATATTTTTGTCCTTGGAGAAAAAACTTTCTTTTAAACCAAAACTATATCAACACTATAAAGACTTCATGAAGGCATACCATGATCTTGGACATACAGAATGTGTATCCAAATCTGACATTTTTATGAAGCCAGCCTTTTATTTACCACACCATACTGTCCTAAAAGAATCTAGTACCACAACTAAGCTACGAGTAGTCTTTGACGCATCAGCTAAATCGTCAAGTGGACTTCATTAAACGAGCTGTTAATGGTCGGCCGAAGATTACAAGAGGAACTATATCCAGTTCTATTGCGATTTGGAACTTCTCCAATTGCTATATGCGCAGACGTGGAGAAGACGTTTCGTCAAATAAAGATACATAATGAAGATACTGATTGGTAGAGAATCTTATGAAGGGATGATCCAAGTGAGCCAATTAATACTTACCGATTAGTGACAGTAACTTATGGAATCGCTTGTGCACCGTTTCTATCTACTAGAAAAATGAAACAACTTGCCCTGGATGAGAAAGATGAATTTCCTATACCATCCAAAGTAACTCTTCGAGATTTTTACGTAGATGACATGCTCTTAAGTGCTCAAGCAGAATTAGAGACTCACAATTTAATCGAACAAATGACTGTGATGATGAAAAAAAGGAGGATTCAAGCTACACAAATGGGTTTCAAACGTTTCGTCTGTTCTAGAAAACATTCCAAAGGATTTAAGAGAATCGAATCTTTCAATGGCAATATATAAAGATAGAAAGGTTAAGGTGTTAGGAATTATTTAGCAACCAGTTAGTGACACATTTCGTTTTTCTGTTTGTATACAAAAGATAAAAGAATTCACTAAACGAAGTATTATGTCAGAGATAGCAAGAATATTTGATCCCATGGGTTGGTT